>JADMLD010001004.1:2562500-2714896 GCA_017589585.1 Phylloscopus whistleri
CACTGGGGCTGGAGCCGTGGTGATGGTCTGGAGAAAGCAGAGCTCAGGCTCCCACCGTGGCTTGGGTCGGCCTCAAAGCCCCCAGCACATCCCCATATGCTGCTTGCATGGCTTACTCCTCATGGAGACCAAAGGACCCGACGATGTGGCCTTTCAAGTGCCATCCCTATCCTTACCAGCAGAGATGAAACTGTATTCAAGACCCCCTTCTTTGTGTCTTGTCAGGACACCAGACCAGTGCCTGGTACCCAACACTAAAGAAATGCCTTGATTTAGCCCTGAGAAGGTGAGCTTTGGCCTGACTGCCTTGGAGTAATTAACCCAGTCCTTTCTGAGGTTCTGCACGTGATTTTCCAGGAGCTGCAAGCTGATCTGGAAGCTCTCTGCAGCATCCAGAGTGACTGCATGGCACCTTGGGTGCTGATGTCTGATTTATTGGTCCTAACGATCACTGATTGTACACATGCAGTTGCATTTTGGAGCTCCTGGTGCTATGGGGTTTCTACTCTGGGCTACCCCAAGTGCTAACTGATGTGGGCTTGGAAGAGAGAAAAATATCTCAGGGTAAGACAGACAATTTTCAGCCTGTTTTTTGAGTGAGTAACAGCCCCAGGACAGCAATGCAGACAGGCCAGGAGGTTTCAACGAAGATGCTACTGAGCTCTGGCACATTTCAGGGACAGAATCACGCAGGGACAGAATCACGCAGGGACAGAATCATGCAGGGACAGAATCATGCAGGGGCAGAATCATGCAGGGGCAGAATCACGCAGGGACAGAATCATGCAGGGACAGAATCATGCAGGGGCAGAATCACGCAGGGACAGAATCACGCAGGGACAGAATCATGCAGGGGCAGAATCACGCAGGGACAGAATCATGCAGGGACAGAATCATGCAGGGACAGAGTCATGCAGGGACAGAATCACGCAGGGACAGAATCACGCAGGGACAGAATCATGCAGGGCTCCTTGGAGAGCTTTCCACAATCCCTGGCTGCAGGCAAGGGATTCTGCCTGGGCACACCCTGAGCCTAGCACTGGCGAGTGCTGTGGGAAGAGCTGCTGAGCCTCTGCCACGCTGAAGCCAAAGCCCCCTTGCGCTGATGGGTCACGGCAAAACCCCAGCAAAACCCACTGGAAGCAGAGAAGTCAGATTCTCAGGACTGAGCAGACAGATTTGTTAAGCCCTTCCACAAATCCAGGCCTTTATCCTGACACTGACTGGAGAGCCAAGCTCCTTTGGCAGCCTGAGCCATGTGCTCAGAGAGCTGCTGCCCATCCCAGCCCATCCCGAGCTCATTAGAGCAATCAGCCCAAGGAGCCCAGCTCTGGGATGCGCAGCCCCAGGCAGCAGAACGCTGATGAACTCCTGCCCACTGGGGCTCTAATGAAACACTAACCACCATTTAATAACAAATCAGCAAGGAAGAGCGTTCAGAAGGGCAGCAATTCAGCCCAGCTGCCTCTCACATCCCCAGGCTGTGCAGAGAAAGCACGCTGGGTTCCACGGGCCAGGAGATGCCACTGCTGATTTTGAGGGGCTTCTTAATTTGGTGTAAGGAAGTGTCAGCTTTGTGCAGCTCCTCTGAGTGAGATCTGAGCCACAGAGACTGCAAGGGGTGAAACCAAAACCATTTACTTAACAGGGCCGTGGAAGAACATCTCTGTACAACTGATCAGGACCTCCCTGGCTTGGAATTGCTCTTGACAACTCTGCCCAGGCAGAGAGATCTGCTCTGCCTGCCCATGTTTGTCAACATTCCTCCTGCTGCTGCAAAACAAAGAGAGAAAGCTTAACAGGGTTGCAAAGCATTAGGATTTTAGCTGTTCCTGCTGCTGGGAGGAGAGCAGAGGTGATGATGGCAGGGTTGGAAACGTCACCAAAGGGACTCTGAGATGGTCTGCACACCCACAGCCACTGCTGCTGCACCCAAAACAAGCAGGCACTGGTTGACCCACAGGAAAAGGAAACCCATGTTTCCACTGCCACCCAGTCCTTGCTGGGAGCATATCCTGCATTGCCAAAGATGTTCAATAGGAAGGTCTGTGTATTGGGGTGCAGGGAGCTGGGTGGCAGCAATTCACCCCACACTTGCTGGGCACTGCTTTGGGATTTGGTGACTGCCTCAGGAGAAAAAAGCCACTTTTCAGACGTCATAAGCTCAGCTACCCATGGCTCCATCTTAGGGAGCTGAATCCTAGCCTACAGCTTAATAAAAATCTGATACAGAAATAATTATCCAGCTTGAAATCAAGAAAGGAAAGAGGATTTGCACAGCATTCCCATGATCCCCTTTGGTTTCACACCATGCAGGATTTCACTGTACTACTTATAACCAATTAAATGCCATAACAGAAGAGCTTTCTTAGCCTTCAACCCAAGCATTTTGCCCATCTTGGGTATGTTTCTGGACCTTTAAATATCTGTAATAGTACTGCAAGCTTGGGTTAATTACATTAATTCTTGCTTATAGCAATGTGGCAATGCCAGAAGAAAGAGAAGAATTAATTTCAGGGAAATACACAGAAAATGGAAAAGGGAACAACACAATCATCTGTTCCTGGACTTGCACAGCTCCGCAGTTGGTCTCCCACTGAAGCCCTACGAGCTGCACTAAAATTTTTGAGCAAAGACTGAAAATAGACATCTGAGATACATCAGTTAAAAAGCCCCACAACTATTCAAGAAGAAAAGCAAAGATGGTCTCAGTAATGCAAAAGAAGTACAAGATCACTCATAAAATCCAACCAACAAAGTGAATAAAGATTATCCCTTAATTTTACCCTGCCCACAAAAAACCCCATATTCATCTTTTCAAATGGAAGAGAAACATCCATTCCATCAGAGCACGGGAGCCTCCCCATCGACCTCGGGTTAGTGGGAGTCTATTTTCAACATCTGTCTTTTGTGCAGAGTTCAAAATTTAAATAACTTTGGAAGGAAAAGAAGCCAGCTGGTGTATGCATCATTGTGCAACACATTCCTAGTGGCAGAGTATTAAAATTGCCCTTTCTGGAGAACTGAGTAACATATGTTGCTTAATAGAGAGCGCATGTAACCTTGTCAGCTTGGAGTGAAATTATGTATGGATCTGAGAGTGACGGGTATGTGTGAAAAGCAGGGAAAACTCAGAATCCCTAGAAAGATGCTACCCATCCCTGTGGGGCTGCTTCCAGGCAGAAGTGTGAGAAAACTTGTAACCACGCGCTGCACACAAGGTCAGGCAGATCAGGCACTGAGGAGGAGATGGTGTCTTTCTAGATCCATCATCCCCCCCACATTCACAAGCATCTGAAAAATGTTAACCTGAATAAAAATGCCCTCGTTTCATTCCAGCCCATCTAAACTGCCTCAGGTACAATTTAAGTCTGCCCACTAGCACTGTCTGTAAGTAAGGGAAGGTACCAGGAATGCTTTACGGTCACATTGTGTCAGCAGAAACAAATAAACAGAATATTTTTAAAGGAAGTTGCTCCAAGTGCACCGAGCTGCTCCCATCCCCATCCACCCTCTATCCCCCTCCTCAAAAAAAAAAAAAAAAAAAAAAAAAAAAGAAAAAAAAAAGTGGGGGGGAAATGTTACAAGCATGCACCTTGTATTGGGGAAAGAGCAGTGTTCTGAGAATTCAATTAACAGGGAAAAAGCAATTCCCACAAAACTCACTGCTGCTCTGATAGCTTGGGAGGCAGGAGACGAAAATCTGCCGTAAGAAGAAGCACAGAAGATGATGTAATTTTTGCCAGAAAGCTGCATTTCTGTGTGTTTATGCAGAAAGGACATGGAACTGTGACTCGGGGTGCCCCCCAGGCAGCTGTGCTGAATGCGGAGGGCTGGCTGGGCAGGAGCGGCTGGAGCACCCTCAGTTCTGAGCTCCCCTGCCCCTGGCTGTGCCCCCCAGCTCCCCAGGCCGCTCCTCCTGCAGCTGGCTGGCACAGCAGCTCATAAAATACCTCATAAAATACCTCCCCAGTCAGACTTTAACCCCGGGTCAGCCCGGGCTAATGACAGACGTGCCAGAGCAGCGCCGGCTCTCTCAGCGCTCGGGGGAGGAGCGGTGCTGTGCTCCCGGTGAAGAATTAACTTATTCCAAAGTGACAGCCGGGATCGAGTTCAATGGGCACAGGCTCCACGGCGCCAGGAATTAACCGATGGGGGGGAGGCACATACCTCACAGTTCCTGCTGTTGAAAACATGGGGAAGGACAGCAAACCTCAGAACTGTCCAGGAGCTTCCCAGAGGGAAGCCTGAGAAACCTTGCTGGGATCCTAAAAGCCGTAATTGGGAGGAATGGCAGAGACAGCTCCGTACAGGGCACAAGGATTTCGCTTTACTGAAGCACACAAAGAAATGGCACCAGCCACAGTGCCCTGGAATGACTCAGAAGCCACCTGTGGGCTGTGCAGGAATGGGAACCTGCAAGGGAAAGGGACTTTTTTCCTGGCCTGGAGTGCCAAGTCACCCTGGGGTTGGGCAGGGAAAGCAGGAGGAGCAGGAAGGCAGCACTGGCTTCCCCTGAGCCCTTTGTGGGGTAACCAACACCCAGAGCTTGGTGCTGGGGTCCTGCCAAAGCGCCAGGGGCAGACTGCAGCCAGGACACCTCATGCCTTCCTTCTTCCTTCTGGTTAACTGGAGGAGAAGCCTTTCAGCCTGAAAGAAAAGAGCACTGGAGAGAGGGAACGATTTTAAATACAAGTTTGGATTTAAAAAGTAGTATACAGATATAACCTGGCCAGAAGCAGCCTTGCAGGTCAGAAGAGCCTGCAACCATCCAAGCTGTGATACTGTGTGGTGTCCAGCAGCCAGCTGGGCAGGGAGCAGAGGCAGCACTGCTCTCCCCACAGCCCGGAGTCAGAAGGTAGGGCAGCAAAGAGCCAGAGTCCTGTGGGGGTCCCCATCCATCACTCCCTGCTGCCCCCAAAACAGCAAGGCACCTGCCAGCCTGCCCTGGCCCACAGCTCCTCCAGCCCTGCCAGGGCAGCAGCAGCAGGTGTCAGGGGATGAAATGGCTGGAAAGTAGGGCACCTCCCAGGAGGGCAGACAGCTTCATCCAAAAGGCATTTCTGAACAAGGCTTCAGAGTATCTGACAGTCCACTACTCTGGGCTGCACTTTATGCCCTCAGGGGACTCAGGCTTGCTGAAGGGGAGGACACTGAAATACCTGCTTAGCCTACTAATGTGATCGGCAATGAATGCACTGAAAACCATTTTTAAAACACCGCTTCAAGCCTTCCTACTAAGTGCTGTGCTGGTGCCTGTGTCTCAGGACTCCCCTTCACTGTGGGATCCCATTGCACCCCAATTCCTCTGTGCATCTGTAAATCTGGCCATAACTATGCCCATGTTCCACACATGAGCAGGGCACTTGCCATGGGATGCCAGCAGCACCTCTGTGCTCCCTCCAGGAGCTGGGATACAGAAAGGCGAGAAAAGCAGGGAAATTTGGGGATCTCCTCGGTGTGGTCATTTTGCTTGGGCTCCCTGCTCCTGCCACCAAATCTGAGGACAAAACCAGCCCGTGGCGCTCACACTTGCAGCAGGGATGGGTCCCACTGTGGGCCACAGAAACACAGAGGTATCTGGGGCCAGGATGAAGGTTCTCACCTCTTGTATCAGCAGACTGCCAGCATGGCATGGCCAAACATCCTGGACACGTCTGCTTTCCTGATAGTTTGGGTTTAAATTATTCCTCAGGATCAAGTTTCCCCTGTCCTCCTGCCTACACCCCATTGCTGGTGGTTTTGGCACAAGCTGGACTTAAATTTAAGGCCACAGTAATTTGGAAGAGAGGGAGAAATAATGAAGAACTGGATATTTGTTCTTGGGCTTAACAATGCTTTTTAAAACCCTTCCACAGCTCCTTGGAGTTTGCATTTGCACATATGGGAAATGCAGCTCTGAGGTACATGTGTTTGTCTGAAATAGATATGATTTTGGTTTGTGCTGACAAGGTCAGTGCCTATTTTCCCATCCAACTTCAGGTTTAATTTCGGTAGCTGTCTGTGACGGTTGTGCGTACCGATGGGTATAAATGGGAATCAGGCTAAAAATACCCGTGTTGTGAGAGCAGCAGAGCAAAGTTAAGGTTGCTGCTTCAAAAAAACCACCCCAGGATTGCAGCATACCCATCTATCACACAAAATGTGTTTTCCAATAACATCGAATTCTTCACAATAAATGCCTTCTGCTCGGTTTGCTATTTCCTCCCAGAGAGCTGCCTCCATCCGCTTCCTCCAGCCTCCCCTCACTACCTCCGAGTTTCACAAGTTGAGGTGGCAAACTGGGACACACTCACAAGCCATCTGCAGGAGATGCAGCTTCACAGGAAGCTCAGAGAAATCAGAACTGGTAAGAATTAAATCAGTATCAGTCACAGGGTTAAATGGAGAAAGTTAACAGGAAACAACTTATGCTAAGCTTCTCTTTGGAAGGCTTCCATTTGCAAGATATGATTTACCTCCCTTACAAGAAGTCCTCAGGCGTTCCACACCTGTGTGTTGTTTTTTTTTAAACACCTTTAAATCAGAGGTTCAAAGGAGGCCTGAGGCACATCAGCAGCTTGCTGCGTGCCACGAGAGCCCGTGGGGGATGCAGCAGCAGCACTGTGTCATGAGGGATGCAGGTGCTGGAGCAGGAGCACACTTCCCAACTCCATCCCTCAGTTCCACCAGCAGCTCACTAAAGCCACCAGGGGCCCTGTGCAAGCATCACTGTTCACTCCATGGGGGCTTGACCAATACCAAGCTTTTGAACGAAAGCTGGGGACTCCAGCCCAGCCATATAATCTCTCCTCCAGCCTGGGCACATTCAGTGACAGCTCCAAGTGGGAATAGTGCTTATGGGCTGGGAAAAGCAGCAGGCACAAAGGTCGGTAGAGACCCTGCAACACGCTATCCCCCAGCCTTGAAAACATCTCCAAACTCCTTTCAGAAATCCAAGGAAGTGATAACAGCAGGGGCTGGACCCACGTGGGAGGTGGCAAGCTCCCCCCTTCCTTCACATGCTGCCATCTCTGGTGACCACGCCAGGGTGAGGATTAACCTGTGTGTGGGTGCGTGTGGGATACTGGTCAAACTGGTTATAAAAATAACAGCCGGGCTTGGAGCTGCTTCCTGCAGCTCAGGAAAACAAGGACGGGCTCTGTGTGCATCTGTGGGCACCGCTCTCGCACCGCCTTTCACAGCCCGGGAGGGAGAGCACAAGAAATGAGCTGTACACATTTTAATATTGACCACCTGTTGCTAGAATAAGCAGAAGTGCATTCCTTGGAAAGCCCACATCTGACTGGAATTTGTGGTATTTTTCATAGACTTGCATTGGTTTGACCTATGCAGGCAGAGGCAGCACAAGCTACTTGGTGCAACCGCCCTTTGAAGAAGGTGAGGAGCTACAAGAGCCTGGAAATGGCCTCTGTTCCTCCAGCCCAGAGCAGGTTTGAGCCCATGTGCTGGAACAAGCTTGGCTTAAAGAGCAGCGCTGCCATTTGCAGCAGTTCAGCCGTGCCCCTTTACAGCAGTCTCTGCCCCTCTCTGGCACCAGCCAGGCCCGATGCCTTGGGGGACCCCAGGACTGAGCACAACAGGCAATTTCCAGCACCTCCCTCCGTATGAGAAGGAAAACAAAATTCCTGCATTCAAAATCAGCTTTCTCCCCCAAACGCATCCTTTCAAAGATGGACCTTGCCTCAAGGCAGCTGAGGTAATCCCTGCCCACCATGGAAGGGTCGAAGGCAGGGCTGCCAACTGCAAAGGAGCACAAAGTCACCCCAAATCCACCCTGAGGGCAGGTGACAAAGCAAGGGGCACCCTAAGAAGATCCCCACACAGCACTTCAGAAGGGTGTCAGCAAAGAGAAGCGAGCCAAATCGCAGCACGGTGATATTTATGCACCAAGTTGTGAAATTCTGGATTTATCCTGGTATTTTTTTTTAACCCCAGAGCGGCTCTCCCACTGTTGCATAAAAAGCTTGAGTAAGATCAGTTGAGAAGGCAAATGAGAATAGCCAGGCAGAGACACGCCAAGGAAGGCAGGCTGGTAAATACTGTAACTAAATCAGCAATTGTGAAATTCAGACAATTAATAAAGAATGAATGAGCAGCAGCATTAAACGCTTGGTGCATCAGAAATGAGCCAGCCCTATGGGGCTCTTTAGATCTGGCAATGCTCAACCATGTTTCTGGGTTGTAACTGGAGAAAAGAGGTGATTATTCATACCACTCTTGCTTCACAGTCCCTATTTCAGCAGTAACTAATGCAGGTATTAAAACCCATTCACTAAATTCTACGTGTTAATGGCAACAAGAATAATATTCTTTAGAGAGATTTCGACAGAATTATAGAAAAAAATTCCAAGTAATAAAAGTACCAAGATTTTAGGTGGAGTTAGAAGAGAGGGGTTGAAATCCACCTCAGCAGCAGAGCCCCAGATGAAGCAACGAGAGACAGAGGACAGAATGCCACTGTGCTTCCAGGAAACCCCAGTGAGGAGAGCACAGCAATGCTCATTTCTATGCAGGGCTGGAAAAAAAAAAAAAAAAAAAAAAAGTATTTGCTATCAAGGCCAAGTGTACAGGAATCTGGCATCTACTCATTTCAGGATGATTTTATATGGCATTAGCCAAGCAGCCTCTCACAGGAAAAAAGGAACAGAAGCTGCATGTGCCAAGATGCAGAAACGTATCCTAAAAGGACCCTGGAGGCATTGGAAGGTGTCATCCCAGTTCAAAGGACACTATGAAGACAGTGTGGTCCTGGGCAATGTGCAGCAAAACAGGAAGGTGACATTATCTCAAACCACAGCACCACTGAAATTGCTACCAATACAATCCATTCCTACAGAACATCTTCTGCTTTATCACACACTTCAAACAAGAAACAGAAAACAGTTCAGAAAAAAATCAACAAGAACACGAGGCAGTTTCCCCAGACTCCTACATCCCAGAGGTTAAACAAACTCTGTCTATTTGGCTTATCCACAGAGCAGGCTCAGTGGGCACTTGTCCACAGCTCAGACCTGGGACTTGGGAAGAGCTTCCTCACATCAAAGGCTCTGACTTTAGGCAAATGCACAAAATCAACCAGCTGGGAGTTGAAGTTGGATCCACTCAAACCACAGAAAGACAGGTCTTTTACACAGAAAGCTCAAGGGGACCTGCACCCCTTGAATCACACTCACCAACAGCTTTGGCCAATTATTCTGGATTTCTCTTCTCCTTTTAGATAATGTGGATTTCTTAGCATGTAAGTAGAGGTCAGCACAGATGTGCTCTTTGTGCTGGGGATACACAAACATCCCCCAAGTTCCCAAGGATCAGGGAATGTTTGAAGGAGTCCAGGCCAATCCCATCCATCGTGTTAAGAGGGAATAAGAAAACGTCTTGTTGGAGCAAAATGCTAAAACAAAACTGAAGGCCTTGGAGAGAAAGAGAAAGAGAAGGCTCTCTCAGATGCATATCACTACTGCAATCCAACAACAACACTGTAAAACATCACAGGTCGGGCTGTTTCCTGTGAGAGAATAAAGCTGAAATTTAACCATCTCTGCTGAAGTTTCCTGTGGCAAATACACACTTCAGGCTGGTTTGTGCAGCTTCTGCTGGAACAGATCAGCAGTTTCCACGTGCAAGCCCATGACACAGGGAGCTGGTTTGGGTGGGGAGTTTTCCCTATCACGTTACACACCCACTGCTGAAAACCAAGCCACAGATTAAGAATCACTGGGATCGTCGTGCTCCGTCAGGGAAGCCTGGCCTGAGACGTAAACATTTCCTATTCTGAAAATTCTTTGTCTAGAGTCTTTGCCCTGGGTAGACTTTACTCCAGATGGGAAAGTCCGTGCCTTCCAAAAATCCCAGCTGAAGCAGATCACCTACCAACTATCACCTACAGGGACACCAGAGCAGCCAGAGCCACATGGAACAGCAGCCCTGTGTGGCCCTGGCAGCCTCCCTGCCAGGTGACAAGGAGCAGGCAGGAGGAGGCAGGGAACCTCCAGGGATTTCAGCATGCTCTGTAGGCTACAGCCTCCTCTGCTGCCATGGGGAGAGTGCTTGGCTCCCTTCCCTTGTTCTGGGCAGTGCTCTGCTGCCCTACAATAGACACATCCTTTTCTCCCACTCCCTAATTAAACTCCCATCCCACAGACCAGCTCACACAATAGATTTTGCAACCTCTCCTTTTAACCAGATGTGCTGCTTTCCTCTGCTCCTGCACAGGGAGGAAGCAGTGACACCCCAAATCCCTCTCACCTTGCTGCAGGTAGCAGGGCAGGCTCTGACTCCGTGCCTCCCTGGGGCACAGCATCCCTTGGAACATCTTCCTGCTCCACCGAGCCAAAACCACCAAGAATTCATTTTAGCAGGGAAGAAACTGGGGCACGTGGCTGCTTTTTTTTTTTTTTTTTTTTTTTTTTTTTTTTTTTTGGAAGGCTGCAGCTCCAGGCTTTTGTCTCTCTTCTGAGGTGATGCAACAAAGAACACCACAACAGATTAAATTAAAGGGTTCTTGGCCTTTGAGGACCAGCAGGGAAGCACAAGAGCAGAAAGGATCATACACAAGAGAAGCATTCCAAGCTGACTTCAGTTTGGTTTGACTTTAATTCAGCCTGGTTCCCTGCACAGGGATGTCTCCCTAGGAAGGAGTCTGACAAGTCACAGCCTCCCTGCGTCTTAGCTTCTCACCCACAAAATGGATACTCAATATTGCTCCACCCTGCTTGTGAGCTTTAGTAACACTTTGGTCTCCTTTTCCTAGGTTATTTCTCCCTTTAACCATGGAAAAAGAGTGAGGTATTGTCTCTGGACACACTCAAGCCTGGCTGGAAGATGTGGCTGCCCAGGATAAGGCTGCCTGCATCTCTCCTGCTCAGGCCCAGGCAGCATCAGCAGTCAGCACCAGGGAGCATTTGGTCCCACTCAATCCCAAGAGTAAAATGTTGTCACGATGGCAGAAAATTGATGAAAGCACTGATTTGTTAAAAAAAACACATGAAAATTCCATGTTGTAGTAAATAAGAAGGGAAAAAAACCTCCAGATAAAAACAATGCCAAGGGTGAGAGGAAACAAACTCAGGGAGATGGTCCAGTTCTTCACTGCACTGCCCAGATACTGCTGAGAGATGCTAGGATGAGTTGCAGAGCCTGAAATCAGCCAAACCTCAGGACACCTCTCTCTCAAACCTATTTCTTCTTATCAACAACCTCTCAAGTAGCCAGGAGCTTATTCTTAGGCACAGTAAGAAATTTACTCTAAAATACAAAGGGAAGTACAGATAGATATTTTCACCAGCAATTTTCTAGCAGCAGAAGAGACTCCCCTCTTGGTGACAGAGGTGGGGCTGCTGTGCACTCAGCTGGGTGTGTGACAGCTGGTGACAGAGAACACAGTCCTTCCCCACAGTAACAACACCTTCAGCAGAGGTTCATGCAAGCCTGAGGCTCAGGCCATCAAAGGAAGCCTTGTCACCTTGCAGAAGGCTATCAAAGGGTGATGGCTTCTGTAGGAACTCTTCAAACACTCACCACCAGCAATCACCAGTGCTAACATGGCCCCAGATCTCCCAGAACAAGCTGCAGACCTCCCCACCTTGACAGCCAGGATAAATCCATTCATGCCTGGGAGGCAGAGTGTGCAACAAATCTTTCCTTTCCAGGCAAGAGGAAAAGCCAGGGCAGGAGAGCCCCGTTGGCAGCTCCCGTGGCATCTGCAGTCCCAGACTCCAGTGTGCCTGTGCTCCAGGAGCAGGGTCTGCAGCTCCACAGCCCCCTGCTTCTGGTGCAGCCGAGCCCTGGCACTGGGCTCAGCCTGCTGTTGCATCTGTGCAACACAGGAGTCTCATGGGAGGGAGCCAGGGAAAGCCAGGGTTACCTGGCCAGCCTGCTGTGCCTCACAGATAGTGCAACCCACCAGTGCAGTCCTTCAAACGTGCTGGAAGGACCATTTCTGAAGAAAAAAGAGTGGGGAACAGGAGGAAGAGGAGGAAGGACAAGGGCAACAGAAGATGGACATTGGTGAAATGGCTTTACATGCTGGCCATCAACTTAGAGAGGAGTGGGAGCCAGCAGAGCATCCCCTGGCTGGGAAGCAGTGACAGCAAAGGTCTGCCCTCCCACAAGGTTCAGGGAGCCTGGCAGACATTATTCCCCATCCCCTTCCCTGAGGTCCCTGCAGATATTTGCTGATGGCTCAGACAGTGGCACGGCAAGGCAGTGAAGTGACTCAGTGTGAGCACGGTGGGGAAAGCCCCCAGGCAGGGAGGGAGATGAATCACAGGGAGACAGGCTCCCAGAGAAGAAGCAGAGTCCAGCCCAGGGAAGTCCAGCCCCAGCACAGGGAGGGCAAGGATGTGTGACAGGGTGTAGAGGACAGAAGGCACTGCTGCCTCCCAGCTTTCTGCTGCCAGCTCCAGTCCTGCCCTGGGCTTGGTGCCTGCTTGGCTTCCAGTCCTCTCAAAGGCACTGGGGCTGGCTCCAGGCCAGCATCACCCACCAGGAACGCTGCTGCCTGTGCTGGCACGCCCAGCGCCAGCCAGTGTCCCTGCCAGAGCCCCCAGCATCGCCTTCCTGCGGGACACGCGCCCAGAGCGAAGTGCCGAGCTCCTCAGGGACACAGGAGCTGCAGGGAGGACCACGTGGCACGCACCTCCTGGCTCAGGAGCCTTCCCAAAATGCTCCCTCAGCTGGTTATGGCTTCCCTCATCCTCACTGGCTCCACCACTGAGCTGTCCATCCATCCCTGCTCTTTCCTGCCCCAGGCTAGCCACCCCACCCTGCTTTGGAGCCTGGCCATGAGGGACACGCTGCTGTGGCAGGTTTGGCAGAGAACTCTTGGAGAGGGCATTGCTGGAAGCCGCAAGGCAGTGAGCTTATGGGGACTCCTTTATGCAGCCAGCTAGCAGGGGCCAGGAGCGTGGCTGTGCCTCTCCTGCCCAGCAGCCAGCGGGTCACACATCTGCCTGAGCAGTCATTCCTGCCACTGCACCCCCAGCACGCTCGGGAGACACACAGGCACTGCTCAGGACAGACACACAGGCACTGCTCAGGACAGACACACAGGCACTGCTCAGGACAGACACACAGGCACTGCTCTCTCCCTCAGGACAGACACACAGGCACTGCTCAGGACAGACACACAGGCACTGCTCTCTCCCTCAGGACAGACACACAGGCACTGCTCTCTCCCTCAGGACAGACACACAGGCACTGCTCAGGACAGACACACAGGCACTGCTCAGGACAGACACACAGGCACTGCTCTCTCCCTCAGGACAGACACACAGGCACTGCTCAGGACAGACACACAGGCACTGCTCTCTCCCTCAGGACAGACACACAGGCACTGCTCAGGACAGACACACAGGCACTGCTCTCTCCCTCAGGACAGACACACAGGCACTGCTCAGGACAGACACACAGGCACTGCTCAGACAGACACACAGGCACTGCTCTCTCTCCTCTCGGTGCTCTCAGTGCCTCTCCAAAGGCTCTCTGGCTAGCAGTGCCCCAAGCCCCATCCCTCAGTGCCTTCCCCCAGGGCTCAGCCCTTGCTTTCCAGCATTAATGGCTCACACTTCACACCCCTCCAACAGCCCGGATGCCAGTCCTGTGCCACACAGAGCCATTCACCTCCCTGAACTCATTTTACTCATTTTACACTTTAACTCACACTGCTCACTGCTCCACTGGAGAGCACTCCACTGCAGCCCACAGCCCCACTGAAAAACACTCACCTCATCCTGGCCATGGCCCTAAGGCAGGCAATAAAGCCAGGGTCACCAGGCTTTGGCCAACTCTCCTGGAAATGTGGGCAGTCTTGGACAAAAGGCTGCTCTAATCAATCTGGGTACTAATTTAACCAGTTTATTGATTAAATACTAACCACAGGATGAGGTCCTGGCCTATCTCATGCCATGCTGGCAGGAATACCACATTAGTCATTATTTTATTATGACATTCTCCTGGCACTGGTGATGCCAGGAGAAATACAAGCATGCCCAGAAGGCTTCACCCCCTTATTCTACCTGTCAGAGCACTGAAAGAGCAACTGAAATTATTGGAGACACCCTTTCAGTTCCTCCCAGACCTAATACAACATAATCTTGTTCATCTTGGATAACCACATCAAGTCATTAGTTTTTCAATAATTCACCTTGCATTGAGTGCCATGACTTGGCACGAAGAGGCTGTGCTCTCCAGGTGGCCAGAGCCTGAGCCACTTCCCACTGTGCTGGTCCTCACAGACAGGAGTGGGCTGCCCCAGGCAGGCAGGGCCAGCTTGCTGCCAAATCCTGCTCTGTGCTACAGAAGGGATGCCCATGCATGGGGAGAGAAAAGAAGGAAAAAAAGGAAGGCATCGTTGTAAACGGCCTCATGCTTTTAAAAACTCACCATGGCAAGAGCAGGGATAGCTAAGAAATATTCTAATTAAACACGCTCAGAGTTACACCAGGAGCTCTACACCAATAACTGGCCACACACATCAATCTTCACACCAGTCCAGCTGCACCTGTGGCCTGCAGAGGATGCGAAATCTTGCTTTACACAAGCTTGTAGAAACCCTGCAATTTTGCCAATTTGCTAAAATTGAGCTCAGCTATGCAAAGCAGCAGAAGTCCCACAAAATCAGATGTACCTGAGAGAGTAGGAGGTGTAGAGGAGCAAGATGTTCAAGTGCTTGGAATGCCTCCCTGTTTTGAGCCTGCAAAACTCAGCTGGACACTTCCCAGAAACAGCCTTGCAGAAGAGTTCCACAGAGGCAGCTTTTAAGGAGTGCCTATATAGGATTTCATATCCTTTCTGGCTCCACAGAAAACCTGAATCAAAGCTGCATGCAGCAATCCAAAAGGGCTGATTCCAAATTCTCAACTCAATTCTAGAACCACGGCACCAAGCCCCAGCCAGGCAGTGCTGGCTGCCCTGGAGGCATGCCAGGGGCATGGAGAGGAAGGCATTTGCATGAATTTACATCATGACAACTAAAAAATATAGAGTTGTCATTGTCATTTAGGGCCCATGAGCTCACTGGGAAGGGTGGGGAAGGGAGGGGAAGGAAAAAGCTATCTTGCCACCTGCCCAGGCACTTTCAACTAAAATCTGCAACAGCTCATAGTCCTTAGGGTTGGGAAGATACACCACTCTTAGTTTTGGGCTTTTGGATGCTCAGGCGACTTCCTGGACTTACAGATCAGTTCCTTGTGTCTTGCATCCAGAGGAGCCAAGGAGCGTTTGGAAAGCCAACCTACTCCAGCAGTTCAGGGCATGAAGCAACATGGGCTGGGTCAGCCTGTTTGGGATGAGGAGGAGACTGGAGCCAGCTGTGCTAACAGAAGCCCCACTGCTTGCCCAGGAAACAAGCCCTGGCCTATTGTATTTATTACCCATGTGGCCATCAGTGCTCTGCAGGAGAGATGTGGGGTTTGGAGGAAAGCTGCAGCAAACGCTCAAAAAATTGCTCTCCAAGTGCATCTTTAGCATGGCCAATGTCCCATTCCACCGAGTCATTTCAGGGCCAGGGATTTACACCAAGGAGCAGTGCAGAGAGGGCTGTGTTCCCACAAGCCCAGCCCATGCAGGAAGGAAAAGCAAAGACAGTCAGCTGAGCACCTGCCCTTCCCTCCTCATCCCGGGAATTCTCCACATTCTCCTACTTCGGGACACACACTCCCTCTGGTCAGGACCACGAGGATGGCCATGGCATCACCAGCCCTTCAGCAGCAGGGAGAAGGGGATGGCACCCATGGCCTGCAACACCAACAACCCTGTTTAAAGTTCCTCTTACCCCTGACCCACAAAAGGAACCAGCTCTGGGCTTCACCCACCCCTCTTGCTCAGCTGGAGCTGTCCTGCCCACCACGGCTCTGCTCTGCAGGGTGGGCCTGCCTGGGGCAGGCATCCCAGCAATGTCAGCTATGCACTGTCCTCCCCTGTGCCCCCAAAGGGTCAGGTCTCATGTAAACAGGAAGCCAGGCCCTGCCAGGCCCCCAGTGTGGGGGAGCAGAAGGGAGGCAGAGCTGCAGGAGGTGCTGCTGCTGCTGCTGTCCCAGTCCCTCCCTGTTTCCAGCCCAGGCAGTCATGGGGGACTGCCAGGGCATTCTCCCCACTCTCGGGCAGATAGCATCCTCACTTCTTTGCAGGGACGTTTTTTAAATCACTTAGTAAATAGAGGCAAAGCCTAGAGAGCAGCTGTGGTGAAGGCAGCACTGAGAAAGGGCAGTTGAGGGGATGATGAGGGTCCCTTCATTAGCAGTGACTAACTTGGAACAAACTGGGACAGAGCACCTTCCCCCTAAACCAGGGACTGCATTAAAAACCACGCAAACCTCAGGGTCAGCAGCTGCTTCACACCCTACACACAAAACTGCTGCTGCTTGCACTTGACCATCTCCCACTGCTCGCTTTCTGTGTCTAAAAAAACTTTTTTCTTCCTCTGGTTTCCCCATGCCAGTATGATGGGATTATTTTATGCCTTAAAGCAGAAGGGTAGCCGTGCTCTGTAAGGAGGACATGCATTCCATTCCCTCAGCTCCAGCCAAACTGAAAGTAGCCCCCAGCACCCAGCCTGGCCACAAATCTCCTCAGCCATGCTGTGGTCCCTCCTGGTGCTGCCAGGCACCCAGCCACGGCAAAGCACAGCACACCAGGGGAGGGCTCTGCATGTAAACAGCCATCAAACCAACCATCCTGGCATCCCCCCAACAAATAAACAGACATTCAAAGTCTCCCTGGCAGATCTGACCTGCAAAGTCGTGGCCTTTCAATGACTTGCATCTCTCCTGTCTTACACTGGGTGAAGAAAGCCTGAGCACATGCTTCAAACACATCATTCACCATGAGAAACCATTATTTCACCCTATTCCCTGTCCTTTCACTGCCACTCAGAGCCGCATCTGTGAATGTTCCAGACTGTGCTTGAGTTGATTTATACTGCTCAACAAGGACATTCTGGTGTTCTTATTTTTCCCCCGGGGTTTACTTAAGCCCTCGAAGTTGTGCCAGCCCTTCCACACCAAGATGGAGTTCTGTGATTTTGAGGCTGGAGGTGCATTTGTCCAAAAGTCTTATCTTGAAAGGCAACGAAGGAAAATGCTGTTTATGAGAGCTCTTGATGACATAACAGTTGCTCTGTGCCAAGCTTTGTCTGGACACAAGGTGAAAGAACCTAATGCCATAAAGGCCTTCCCAGCTCGTGCCCCAGTCACAGCATTAACCCCCATGGAGAGGACAGGACAGCAGGTAGGAAAGCTGTTGGGGAAAGCCCACAAACTACTCATACCCTGAAAGTTTGAAACAGAAGAGCCTTGAAATCTCTGACTTTCGAATGTGAGACTCCTTACCTTGGCATATGATACTCCTCTCCTCCTCTGGTTAAGGAGAAAATGAGATTATAGCAAGGGTCTGCATGAAGGGCTGAGAGGAGCAGAGCTCTGAAGAGGCTGCTCAGCGACAGGAGCAGCCTTGGTGCTTATGGGATCCCATGAGACCAGCAGCAAGACAGCTCATCCTTTACCCAATGTCCCTGCAAGTGCCTTCAGGCCCTTCCAGTTCAGGGTGTTATTCCCAGGAGAGAGCCATCCCTGGAGGACAGGGCACACTCCTTGCTGTGGCCCAAGGACAGCCCAAATCACCCGTGCCTGCAGCCACAGACTCCACACCGGCCCCAAGGGCTGCCCCACGCTGAAGGGCAGCCAGGCTCCTGCTCCTTTCAGCCTGGGGGGCAGCCAGTTTTGGGGTGCATGGTTTGCTCCCCTCCCAGCCCCTCTGAACACCTTGAAGATTTGCTGCCTAGAGGCTGGTGAGGAGAAGAAAAGCTCCTCTCTTGGCTATTGGCCCAGCATTATACAGCAAGGGTGTCCCATATCCTGGCTGTAAGCACTCTGGGAAGCCAGATGACTTCATGAGCAGATGACACCCCCTGACCTACTCACCCTTAAACAAGCTCACTGCAGGCCAGCCCCAGAGCCCCTTACTCTGCACTTCAACTTGCACACTGCCATTTAGCACTAACCAGGCAGCACCCCAACCTTCAGGCTGCTGAAACTCCGACAGGAGCAGCAAAACCCCAGGGAAACTCTGGCACAAGTAGCTTCTTGCTACTTTGTTCCTGGGACTGACAAAGGAGGAAATGCTCCCAATCACGGGCAGGCTACAGTTACCATCGGGGGCCAGCATCCCACATCACCTCCCAGCCCATCCCTGCCTCAGCAGTGCCGGGAGCAC
The DNA here is from genome assembly GCA_017589585.1 of Phylloscopus whistleri. Taxonomy (NCBI): domain Eukaryota; kingdom Metazoa; phylum Chordata; class Aves; order Passeriformes; family Phylloscopidae; genus Phylloscopus; species Phylloscopus whistleri. The sequence goes on from JADMLD010001004.1 coordinate 2,580,714, forward strand.
AGAGACAGCCCTGCTGCTGCTCAGGCTGCAGCCACAGGTACCACGGGTACCACGGGGGACAGCCCTGCTGCAGCACATTCAGTGTGCTGCGCCACGCCGAGCCTGCAGGCACCCTGCCCAGGGGACACGGAGATGGCAGCAGAGGGAGGGAAAAACAGAGTTAGGAATACACCGGGGGACAGGATTGATGCAAGACAAAGCTGCAGGTGCAGACAGAGGAGCAGCCCAGTCGCTGGGGTGAGGAAGGGAAGGAGCAGCCCGGCCACACTCACCCTGATGCGCCGCATGGCTGTCACGATCTCCACGCGGCTGTTCGGCCGTGGCACATCCAGGCTCCCAATGTACTGCAAGGAAAGAAGGGAGATTAGTCCGGTTCCTGCAGCACTGGGAACCCCACAGTCCCACCCAGCCTCAGCAGTATCCACAGGGGGAACCCAGGGTCACTTCTGGGGAACCAGCAGGATTTCGCCTGCTGCACCTGAATCCTTGCACGCCTCCAGCCATGAAGCTGTTCCCTCACCACAGCACTGCAAGTAGCCAAAACCCCTTTTTCTAGCAATAAAATAACTTCAGCCATCAGGCCAGCAGGACTTGCTCATCTAGGCCATGATCAAAGCACAGAGGTATAAGCAAATATCCCTCGGTTGTGGTGAGTCATCTATTACAGACCTGGATATTGGAATATCCCTAAAATAGCCTGACCAACCTGTCCTGTGACAGGCCCTCCATTATTTAATTGCAGCCCTGCCAAACCCGTGGCTGTTTTTGCAGGAATGCTGAGCCTCCAGGCCAAGCCTCCAGAATAAAGGAGCAGCTCTGCTATTCAAAGGGGACCAAAGGCAGCGCCACCGCGACCCAGCACGGAGAGACGCGGAACAAAACCTTTTTAAAAATAAAATGGAAGAGGGCAAATTGTGAAGAAGGATCAGAAAACAGACAAGCCACGCAGAGTCAATGCTGAGCACTAAAAACGTGTAGCTAGAAGAAAAGCGTTTTGAGCCTATTTACTGGCCCCCTGTGCTCCCACGCTTCATCTCGGCACAAGGGCTGACGTAACCCTCGGCGGCACGGCGGGGGCACCAAACCCAGCAGGGCTACGTGCTCCTGGCAACATGGCCATAACCTCTGCTGACACCACGGAAGCCCAGGTGGCTGCTTCCCAGCAGCAGCATCGAGAGGGGTGCCTAAGTGTCTGAACACGTGCCCAGGCAGAGGCTGCTGAGGGGGCTTATTTCTCTCCCATCATCGCTGCGGGACTTCCAGCTCCCCTGCACTGGGATTGCCACCTCTAAGGAGGGATGCACGACCACACCCAGGCTTTGTGTGTGAGCTGCCCTCTGGGACAGAAACTCAGGGTGTTTCTGAGAGCCCTCCTGCCTAACCCCCCACGGCCAGGCCATCCCCAGACACGCAGCTCCTGCCTGGGGGGACCCAGAGGCAGGTGTGCAGTGATCAGCACGGGGCAGTCGGTGCCCAGAGGAGATGTGCAGAGAGAGGATGTAAAAATAAGCCCCCAACAGCTGGCACGTCCATCACGTGCCGTGCAGGCTGCGGGGCAGCCTTATGTAAGGGGAATTACAGCCCGTGGCACCCGGCCCCTCACTGCCCTGCCGAGGGCACATGGCTCTGGGTGAGTTCCCTGTCACAGCCCCCACACAGAGTCTGCTGCCCCTTCAAAGGGGCAGGCCACCTGGGAGAGGCATCTCAGACACCAACACATCCCCTTTTCTGAGGTAAGGTCTGGCAACCATCAGTAAAAAGCAGGAGCTGAGGAGGAGGGCAGAGGCAGCTGGAGCCCCAGACCTGCAGTCACCATGCAGGACCTAAGGAAGAGAAGCCTTTCCCCATCCTGCTCTGCCAGGCAAACATCCCTGCTGCACTTCCCCACCACGCCTTCCCACATCACTTTTCTGCCTGTGGAAGCAGGATTCTTATCCTGTGTGAGCAGAAGGAAGACTGGCAGCCAGAGGAAGCCCACCTTCTCCCAGCTACTCCCAGCTGCATGAGGTCACTGCCTGGTAATCCCTTTCCTTCCCCTGTGCTTTCCTTGCCCAGGCAGGTGCAGCATGCAGCCATGCCCGAGGGCAGGCAGGCAGTGCCAGCTGGAGACAGCTGCACCACTCTGGCTCTCAGGGCCACAGGAACTCCAGCCATGCCAAGTTCCTGGCTGCCCACCAAACCTCAGGGCCACAACTGTGTGTGCAAGCCTGGCAAGGTGCCCTGCAAGCACAACCAGACACCACCCTGGGCCAGGCATCACCTCCTTGGACTGGCCTCCTGAGAAACAGCATCAGCAGTAGGGTTGTCTTGATGCTGCCCTATCTAGGCTCCAGCTCACGTCCACAGGTACCCAAACAGAGGGGCACAGGTCCCAAACTCTGCAGGATTCACCTTTGCTCCCCAGCCTGGTTTCCAGAGCATCCCGCTGTATCCCACAGCCTGTGGGTGCTCCCACCAGAGCCCACGGCACATCCAGCCCCAGTGTGGACTCACTGCCCACAAAGAACCACGCTCACAGCCCCCAAAACACCCCCCTCTCCCTCCACTCTGGAGGCAGGTATTTTTTACACATTTCACACACCTCAGCAGATGGACAAAGTCTCTCTGGATTATTTTTGCCTTCAGGGCAGAAATCACACGTGACAAGTGTGCTGCAGAAGAGTAACCCTTCACAATGTGGTGAATATTCCCCCCAAAATGTGGACTTGGGGGCTGGTATTTCAGCTAAACAACTTTGCAGGCAAGCTGGGGGGATGGTCTGAGAAACCATCCATATTCAGCAGTGATGTGCAGGCAGTGAACACACTAAGGGCTGCTCCTGCTCCACTCTCCTCCAGCCCTCCTACTCACAGCACCAATTTTAATTATGGGAATAGGTGTGGGAACAAGCAGGTGAGGCAAAGACGAGGATAAGCAAAGCAGCCAGAGCTTCCACAGTGCAATACTTCCCACTCACCCCACCCCACCCATGAGACTGAGCTCCCTCTCTGCGGGGCAGGAGCTCACAGACCCCCAAGCATGGGCACTCCCAGGCACAGATTTCTGCCTTCCTTTAACACACATGTGCCCCCAGTGAGGTACCAGGCACACGGTGCTGGTCCCAGGGCTCAGGCCAGCATCCATGCCAGCAAGCTGACCCCACGGCAAAGGGAGGCAGGAAGGAGAAAGGAAGGTGCCCGAGACAAAAGGGAAGAACATAAAGCTGTGCAAAAGAGCTGACAAAGAAAATAAAGCCATGAAAGAACCTGCCCTCCCCAAGCCCCCTCGAAGCAAGGGGGAGAACGTGTGTACATAAGCAGGATGTGGCTTCTCCAAATAATCACCTCCAGATCCATGGCCCCACCACCCTGCCCAGGGATGGGGGGACAGAACTAGAGTCCCACACCCAAGAAAGCCAAGTGGGATCAGGGGGTCACAAATCCCCGTGGGCTGTCCTGGGCAGCCTTCTCCTCCCCAGCCCAATTAGGGGAAGAAAGGCCACCCACTAGGTGAATGCAGCCAAGGGGGTCCCTCAGCAGCAGGCGCCCTGGCAGCTCCACAAAGGCAGCCCTCACACTGGCAGTGCTGCTCCAGGCTGTGATGCCAGCACAAAGCACCTCTTCTGTAGGGTGCTTTCAGTCCTTCGGATACCCCACTGCTCCTCATCCCCATGTTGGGATCCAGCCTTCCATCCACCCATCCTTCCCAGAAGAGGCAATCCCTCCCCCTGCCGTGGGAAGTGGCAGCACCATCAGGCTGCTCAGCAGTCCAAAGGGACTCTGCTTGCTGTGCCCTCCCCATGCAAACGGGCTCTCCCCTCTGTTCTAGGCACAGTGGGCAGGGGCCCATGCACACAGCCTACACCACTGCACGCTCTGCCCACGGCTTACAAAAGACCTGCCCAGTTCTGGGAAATGCCAGGGAAAAAAATAAATTTGTTTTTTAAACAGAAAACAAAGGGGAGCACTTTGCCAAAGCACTGTTTGCACAAGCCACTCGGTTTCTCATTTTTCCTCCAGGCTGTTGAACACTGCTCGTTTTCTACTCTGTCAGAAACGACTTCTCTTGAGAAGTTGCTTTTTCTGTGACAGCAGGTGGCAGATATTTTCAGAAAACTGAAGGCCAATCGCATCACTGCCGGGGGACACCTCAGAAGGGGTGTTGATGAGATCGGTGGTGGGCAGAGGTGGGCAGCCAAAGCCTTCCTGGGGAGGAGATGCCTCCCTGCTGCTCCCACAGCCCCATAACACGTGCTGAGGTCAGGGCTGAATCATCCCCGGCTTACAGGGGAGCCTGCACTGGCTGGCTGCTGGCTGCCAGCTTCCAGAGCCACTCGGGCCAGAGACCCTGCCACAGACAGCTCCTTTATGGGGGCTGCAGGCAGGCAGTGGGGTGGGGGACACACTGGCACCGGCCCCAGGCCATTTTCAGGGCCAGGACAGCTGTCTGTCGGGCAAGGGGTCCTGCCCCCGGGTTAGGGAGGGGTTACCAGAGGCACCAGCAGCCAGATGGGAGGCACCAGATGCAGGGCACAAGGGTGCCCAGACTTCTACAGAAGCCAGGGCAGTGTGAGGCCTGCCCCAGGTACTGGGACATTGACCCTGCCACACGTGGCTGTGCCACGAAGTGAGGGACAAAGTGCTTGGGCACCAGTCTGAAACCTCTTTATTTCTCCAGCACCCGGGGAACACCCAGTCTGCCTGCAGCCTGGCTGATAAGGGCTTCTCCCCAGGCTGCTGCTGTCAGGGAAAGGAGGGAGAAATCCATTCCCAGGGCTTTGGCTGTCCCACTGTTCCTGCTCTCCAGCTGCCCACGCACGGCCTCAGCCTGGGGTCTGGGCTGGCGTGGCCCTGGCTCTGCCCTGCACCTCAGGAACACCCTGCCCTGCTGGGTGGAAAGGGGGAAGTTTACTCAGAGTGTGGTGGTGCAGGCTCAGAGGCCAAAAGGGATGGAAAATTCACAATGCCAGCTGACTTTAATGGAAAAAGGCCCTGGCTTCTATTCTGAGTCCAGCAGATGGGTGCTCCGCTGAGCTGGGCGCCTCAGCCTTGTCCAGTTCCTCCCTGAGCAGGGCTCTGCACCCTGAGGACAACACATCCAGGTAGTCTGAGGCAGTGTGTCAGAGCCATCCAGAGCCATGCAGCTGCACACTGGGCAGGGACACACCAGGGACCTTCACAGCAGGCAGGCAGAAGCCTTAAGGACACCAGCGCCTATGTGTCTGCCCGTCCCAGCAGCACTTGCCCTGCTGAGGAGCTGCCCTGGGGCTGAAGGGCCAGAAACACAGAGCTCTGGGGACTCCAGGACACTCACCAGAGCCACGAGCACCACACCCATTCTCCCCTCCCACCAGCCAAAACAGGGCTCCCCTGAAAAGGTGGCACCTTTGCTGCAGGTGCAGCAGGGCCAGCAGGGCAGAGACCCAGCAGGTGCCGAGAAGGGATTAAGTTTCTCCATGGCAGTGCAGCAGGACTGTCCACTCGCCGTGTCTCCATCCCCACCCGCCCACAGCTGCCCTCACACGGGGCCTGAGCTTCCTGCCCCTCTACCCAGCTACAACAGGGATGTGCGAGCCCAGAGCACGGCAGGAAGCAGGGCTGGGAGCATCCCACCCCCACTGCTGCTCCCACGGGACCTCCTGGCATCTGCAGAGCCCACGTGCCTGGGCCCCACGGCCTGGGCACGCACGGCTTTGCCAAAGCCAGACCGAGTTTTCTTTGCTAAGAGCTCCACTAAGCAGCCTATGAACTGACTTCACAAGTATGGCAGAAATATGCCACTGTTTCAGACAAGAACCTTTGTAGACTTGGGAAGGTTATTTATAGCCTGGAGCGAGCAATCCCGGGCTCAGGCACACTGCAGCTCTGCTCTGGGCTGAGCAGCCCCGACAGAGCACACCAGAGCTGCGAGTACAAACAGCCCCCAAACAGAGCTGCCAACTCCCTCCCAGCCAGCCAAACTGGTGCACAGCATCACACAACCTGTCTCCTGCTTCCCAGCCCTCCAGGAAAGGGACCCTTGCTGGGAAGGGAGCCTGAAGCAGTGGAAGGGAACTGAAAGCTCGATCAGGGCTGCCTGCAATTCAGTTCGCTTCCAACGCTGTTATTTGCAGCCCCTGCGTACATAAAAATACACACACGAGTGGAAACACACATGTACTCCCTGCTTAGTCCTCACCTGAGGCTATAATAGTTTTCCTGATAAAGGATTTTTCTTTGGAGCAACTGGCAGCACGTGCCAGTGCTCACAGCCCCTGGAGGGTGGCAGGCAGGTGGGCTGGAGAGGTTCAGAGGAAGGGACGTAGCGGATCAGACTTAAGTCTCCTCCATGTCCCATCTCCAAACATAGACAGCAGCAGATGCTCAGTTCAACTTCAGTTTCCCACGCACAGAAGCAGAGAAAAGCACTGACAAAAATGACAGAAAGTGCCTGGTTGCCAAGACCACTTAAGGGAAAAAAAAAACCACCCCACCAGCCAAAGACAAAACCCCCACCTGCTGCACCGAAGAACAGCAACTCTCCCAAACCTCCAGTCCCACATCTACCTGCGAGCAGGTCTGTTGTCAGGAACAGCAGGTTTCAGCATGTGGCATGCCCAGGCCCATGGCAGTCCCAGACCACAGGCATTGGGTCCACCAAGGATTGAGATTGACACTTCTCCCCTTGCCTGCACACAGGGGAGCAGCAGAGAGGGTCCTCACACCCATCTGCCCCTTCTTTGGAAGCCACGTACATCAAGGCACTGAGAGGGGATTAATGGGACTGAAGGAGTAGCAGCAGCTCCCAAGTAACAGGCCTTTGGTAGGTGAGACCTTGCTCGGGACCACAGGACCACTGGGGCAGGAGGCCCCAGCCCAACCCAGCCCCAGCTCCCAGGACAGGGATAGTGACTTCCCTGAGCAAACTCAGCAGCACCCAGCACTCCAACAGACGAGGGTCTGGCAGTCCAGTGCCAGGCTGCACCACTCCATTCCCTCTGCCTGCTGCTCTCTCTGGAGGCGTTGGAGTAGCCTGAGTCATAATTTCTGAATGCACAGAATTGCTGGTGTTGCACAAGGTGGCCCTTGGGTTTTGTCCTGCAGCACCAGGGCTTTGGGAAGATAAGGAGTAAGCTCACATCCCACTCCTTCTCATGGAGGTGGAAGAGAACAGGATGTGTCCTTCCTCTCTACATCCCCATTTGTTTAACCAGAAAACCACTGCACAAGTGGGAATTTCTGTCTATTCCCCTGCACCATGCTGCAGCTCCCAGTTCTTCCATCCAAACGTTTCAGCTGACCCAAGAGGCCAGGCTCTTGATTTTAATCAACAATTCAGACTGCAAGACACAGAAGAAAACCAATGTCCTGCCTCCCCTTGGAACCAGTTCCTCTGATTCCCTGCAGCCTGACCAAGGCATCTCTGGGATAGAGCAGGGTTTGATGCCAAGAGAAGTGCCCAATGAAAACGGATCCAAATGTGTGAAATGTATCACTGTTCCTAAGAAGATGGAGTGGGATTTTCCATCTCTTGGATTTATCTCCAGAAAATGGATTAACATAATCCTTAGGGGACACTTTGCTCTGACTTATATGCTAGCACATACAGCTGCAAGCGGCTCCAGGGGGGACAAGAGGCACAAGCCTCCCGATGGCATCGCAGCTCAAGTGACAGCACTGCTCACCTCACATCAAGTCCATCACACTCTGCTTGACAAAAGTTCAAATTCTGACTGCCTGTGGCCACCCAGTCACCCAGGATGCCAAGACTCCCTCAGGAGAGAGACAAGGGGGACAACAGCCCGGATGCCAGCTGCTGCTGATGGACAAAAACATGCACTGCATCCACCGCACGTGCCACTGAAAGGACAGCAGCAGGTCTAAGTGTAAAAATACAACGAAAAATTAAAGCAATAGATCAGCACATACTGACTCAGGTCCACACTGCCCCCCTACAGTGAGCCCCAGGGAAGCTTGTCAGGAATCTCAGGCTGCTGGAGCAAAGAGCACTGGTCCAGCTGCTGAGCTGTAACACCGGGATCCCCGCCGCCTGCATTATCACTGTCCCAGGAGGATTTGAGGAGACAGCCACTTGAGTCCTGACACCCCAGATGAGCAATTTTCTGGTTTGATTCTCCCTCAAAGTTCTGCTCTAAATCAGAGCTCCACATATTTGCGACTCGCGCTGGGTGCCTGGCTGCAGCACGAGCTGTGCGGGTGTAAGCGCTTGGGATTCTCGGGGATAAAAAAGGAAGTAAAGGAGTGTAAGCATTTAATTAATCTGCAGCAATCTAATAAAAGGATAGAGTAATTGCCTCAGCTATCTGCTTTGTGTATCTGGCATCAAGGGCTGCTGGAGGAACAGAGGAATTCGGAAGCTGGGCTCTGTACGGATTGTGCTCGGCGTTAGTGGGTGCCACCAGATACCAAATAAGAGAAAGAGGAGCTAACAAAGGCTAATATGCAGCACGGCATTAACACGGCCAGACCAGCAGCATGGAGCAGAGATGAGCCATGAGCAGAACCCAGGGACTGCTGACACCCTGTCCCAGCCCCCAGCCCGGGTCACCCGAACCTGGCACGGAAGAGGCACATGGGCTTTAGAAGGCGAGATGCTTGGCAGCCTCCCCGCAGGTGAGGGGTGAGCAGGTGCTGGCAGTGAAACAGCAATCGGCTCCAACCAGCCAGGAGCAAAAGGCTGCAAAGTTGAGCTTGAGCAGTCTTTACCAGGAAATAGTTGCAAAGCAGGTTTAAGTTTGCTCCATAAACAATTCCTCGGCTGGTTTGCCCTCTGCAGCACAGTGCCTGCCATCGGGCAGGTGACGGCCTCTGCAGAGGAACCCCCCCTCCCGGCCCGGAGAAAAGGCGGAAAATACCGCTTTGACACCCTCCGACGAGCCGCAGCCTTGCCCCGAGGGCATCGCACACAATTAGATGCCAAATTTCCTTCCCCTGACAGCACATGTTCTCCGAAGACAACAATGTGTGACAGGCGCCTGTCTTCCTGCCGCTCAAAACGGTTTTACACCAGGCTTTTCTCCTAAGTCAACCTCACTTGAGTATCTCCGCCAGGATGATAACCGTGACCCCCGGGAGAAGCAAACGGAGCGGGGGTTTATGTTTCCCCTTTCCAAATCTCCTGGCCAGCTCGTTCCCAATTTCCTGCTGGCCAGCGTGCCTTGCTCGGTAGCTTGGCTTTTGCCAGCCTGCTGCGAGATGGCAAGCGCCAGCCTGCGGAAAGCCACAGCCGACGTGGAGCGAGAGAATGAAAAGTCCCAACGGAAAAGATAAAAAGAAAAGAGCACTCCACCAGCAAGGATGGTTTATGTACGTAAAGAGACACAGCAAGCGTTTATTTCGGGTGCGTGTCCCTGACCGCCTGCACTGCCAAAGGCACACAGTTCATCCGAGGCGGCTCGCAACAGAGGAGCACCAGGGTCCAAGGCATCCTGCAGACCCCAACCACCCGTGTCCCATCCCGGCGGCGCTCCGGCACTGCCCACGGCGCTGGAGCCGCAGAGCACAGCCTGAGCCCTCTGCTCTGCTCTGCCCTGCCTGGGAAGATGCACACGGACCCCGCTTTTGGGGCCAGCGTCCCCGAGCAACACCACGCGGAGCCCCGGAGGGATGCAGGGCCAGGGAGGGACGCTGGGGTCAAGCAGGAGGGTGACCCCACTCTAGCCTGACCCATCCCACCAGTCTGGGCATCCCTCCCGGACAGGTTGGAAGACTCGCCCAACTCCGCAGCTGAGTTCAGGGGAGACCGGGCAACGCCAAAAGGAAGGGCTCCGGGAAAGCAGAAAATCCCCATAGCTATGCCAAGAGAGAGCTGGAAAACCGGGCATCCCGGAGCGCCGGGGCGCAGCGCCGAGCAGCGACCCCCGCGGCACCCCCGCGCCCGCCGCCCACCTTGGCCTCGAAGCAGATGCCGTGCTGGAAGGCGTCCTCGTTGTGCAGGGGGATGCGGAGGTCGTGCCGGTCGTCCACTAGGTTGTACTTGGACTTGGCGGGCATGGCGGCCCCGCGGCCGCAGCCCTGCAGCCACTCGGCCCTGCCGCCGCCGCCGAGCCCGCCCCGGCCGGCCCCGGGGCGGGGACGCGCCCGCGCGGAGCGAGCGGGGCGGGCGGCGGGGGCTGCGCGCCCCTCCCCGGACCCGGGGGCTCCGCGCCCCTCCTGGGCAGCGCCGGAACCGGGAGCTCCGCGCCCCTCCTCGGGCAGCGCCGGACCCGGGAGCTCCGCGCCCCTCCCCGGACCCCGGAGCTCCGCGCCCCTCCGCGGCAGCGCTGGACCCGGGGGCTCCGCGCCCCTCCCCAGACCCCGGAGCTCCGCGCCCCACCCTGGGCAGCGCCGGACCCGGGGGCTGCGCGCCCCTCCCCGGACCCGGGAGCTCCGCGCCCCTCCTCGGGCAGCGCCGTCCCCCGGGGGCTCCGCGTTCCTCCCCGGACCCCGGAGCTCCGCGCCCCTCCTGGGCAGCGCCGGACCCGAGAGCTCCGCGCCCCTCCTGGGGCAGCGCCGGACCCGGGGGCTCCGCGCCCCTCCCCGGACCCGGGAGCTCCGCGCCTCTCCTGGGGCAGCGCCGGACCCGAGAGCTCCGCGCCCCTCCCCGGACCCCGGAGCTCCGCGCCCCTCCGCGGCAGCGCCGGACCCGAGAGCTCCGCGCCCCTCCCCGGACCCCGGAGCTCCGCGCCCCTCCTGGGCAGCGCCGGACCCGAGAGTTCCGCGCCCCTCCCCGGACCCCGGAGCTCCGCGCCCCTCCGCGGCAGCGCCGGACCCGAGAGCTCCGCGCCCCTCCCCGGAGCCCGGAGCTCCGCGCCCCTCCGCGGCAGCGCCGGACCCGAGAGCTCCGCGCCCCTCCCCAGACCCCGGAGCTCCGCGCCCCTCCTCGGGCAGCGCCGGACCCGGGGGCTCCGCGCCCCTCCCCGGACCGGGGGGCTCCGCGCCCCTCCCCGGACCCCGGGAGCTCCGCGCCCGTCCCCGGCAGCACCGGCCCCCGGGGGCGGCTCTGAGACCTTGTGCGCGGGGCCGGGCGTGCGCCCCGCCGCCAAACTTCAAATAGGCGGAAAAGCAAAGAAGGGATAGTGGGAAACGATGCCTCGGGAGCGGTTCGGGGAGGGGGGGCGGTGCTGGCCGCCCCTCGCGGGCAGCGCAGGGCAAGGCCGCTGCTGGCAGCGGGACCCGCATCCCTCCGGGCCGGGGAGCCGCGCCAAGGAGCTCCGCACGCAAATCTTTGCCTCAACTCCGGACACGGTGGGAACTAAACGAGCTGGAGGTGGAAAATCTCCATCTTGCGCTTAAAGAAAGATCAGGTCTTGAGACCAGACCCCCGGCCCTACTGGGACCGCCCTTACCAAAGTCCTCAAAGCTGTGAATACGCTTCCCACCTACTGAGAGCAGCCCAGAGCTCCTTTCCAGCTGTTCGGGGAGCAACTCAGACATATTTGACTTCAAGTCCGGGCTGTTGCATCCCTTACCCCACATGCACAGTGCACTCCCAGGTAGGGCTCCGAGCTTCTGTGATTGGATATCCACGGATGCCGCAGAGCTCATCTTCCCGCAGCGTGCCTGAAGAGCCAACACTGGCCTCAGAGGCACTCCTCTCCACAGGAGAACCACAGTTCCCAAAGCCCTTGCCTTGCCCTGCTTGCATGCTCCTACAGCCAGAGCCCACTTCCCTCGGGTTCCAAATGACTCTGGTGCAAAGAGCAGGACCGATTGTTGATCATTCCCCAGGCAGAACAGATCCAGGGCCATTGATTTTTCAGCCTGAATCGATGTGGTGAAACCTCCTTTGAGTTTCTGAGATGGTTCAGTGCCAGGCACAGCACTTCAGCCACATCTGAAAAATTGTATTGTTCCACTCAAAACGGAGTGGGCTTCCCACCACCCCCAGAGGCTCAGCTGACAGTCTGGGCACAGACAATGACATGACAAGCTGAGAAATCCCTGTGCACCGTCATGCCATGAGAGGTGTGTGTGAACAGCTGTTGTGCTGCCAGTTTCCCCGTGCCAGGCCCGGGGTGGGATTTCAGAGCTGTCAGCACTTGGACAAGTGAATCAAGGGGTGATTTCCCACTGAAAGCAAGACACCAGCCAGCCCTGCACTCTTGAAAACTCACTCCTGGTGTTGGGAGAGGGCAGGGGATCAGTGCTGTGTGTTGCAGTTGTGACTGAGATCCTTGGGGGAAAACGATGCAGAGAACTGAACACCTGCTTGAACTCACTTCAGCCTGGGACAGGCAGAAGATGCTGGTGGAACATTCTTGAGCCTGGATCTGCTCCATGGTTCTTGCTGAAGGTTTCTGTTTATCTCTAGCCAGGGTTTGGCTGACAGCATGGAAGTCCCAGGTGCTGGGAGAGATACAGACACCACACAAGTCCCCTGAGAGTCTCTCGTCCAACGCCTGCTCCCAGCAGGGTAAGTTTCAGCTTCGAGAGGAGAGCAGCAGCTCAGGGCTGTGTCTAGGCATACTGCAAGTATCCCCAGGGACAGAGATCCCACAGCCTCTCTGGAGCCCTGTCCCTGTGCTAAATATGATTACAGACACACATTCTTGCAGACTGTAGAATTTCCACAGCCAGCAAAGCCCCGTGGATTTGGGGAAGAACTGAATCCCGTGTGGGAGGGCTTGCAAGTGTCTCTCCAGTGAATGGTGCCCTCGGGGAGGTGTTCCCCCAGGTACAGGCATGGGCGTTTGATGGAAAGCCTTCAGAGCCTAGGGACCAAACCAGATCTTTCCAGGCAGTCCCAGTGGGCTTGCCTGGCAGCACTGGGGTTCCTGACAGCTGCCCTGGGCAGTCCACAGCCTGCTCCTCTGGCTTCTTCTGCAGTGTGGTGGCTGTTCTCACTGTCTGCTGCAGTGCCTGGAGCCAGCCTGGAGCCAGCTCTTAAAATGTTGGGGTAGAACCAAGGGGCAAGCCTCCCTCTGCAGTTACTCATGGGTCCTTGGCACCACAGGCACGGGGAACAGCAGCGTGGGGGACAGCAGCTCTGCTGCGACCAGTTTGTCCCAATCCCACCTGCCTGATGCCCCAGGTGCGACTGGGGGATGCTCACTGCATCGGGCAGTGCTGCAGCCGTTCACACAGGCAGCTTAGGACACCTGCGGCGTTTCTCATGATTCCACCTTCTTGCGTTACAAAAATCAGCGAGGTCTCTCTCTTCTCTCTCTCTCTATTTTTTTCTTTATTTTTTCTTTTATTTTTTCTTTTCCCTGCGATCAGTGACCTTATACCTCCCTGCCCTTGCTCCTCCCTGCCAAACCACCTCCCTGCCTCTTGCTGGGACAGCCTTTCCGGGCTGCCGATCCCGGGGTGTCGAGCTGAGCTCACCAGCACCACAAGGTACAGGAGATCCGGGAGGGACAGGGAGGGAAATTAACCCTCACGCTCGCGTTTCTCCTACAAGTCCAGAACGTGTCTCCTTCCATTCAAAATCAATAATTAGGAGCCCTGGAATAACCCGTCGAGGTGGTGTAACCGGTTTGCTCGTTGACGCATCCCTGTCCGTCCCCACCCGGTGGCGGGACCGCGGCTGAGGTGTCCCCCGAGCCCGAGGGGATCCCACCAGGGCCGGGGTTGGGATGGCAGGGAACACGGCTGTGCGGCCCTGAGCCACCGCTGGGACATTCCCAAGGGCTCGCCCGTGACCCCTCCGAGCAGCCCCGCGGCGCCGGCGGCAGCGGGCGGGACGGCGGCTCTGTCCCGCTCCCGGCCCCGGTGCCGCCTCTCCCGGGAATCCGCGGGATGTGGATTTGTAAGCCTGGCCTGCCATCTCCTGGGAAGGCCGAGAAATGCGGCACGGAAAAAAAACTGGACGGAGGGTCGGCGATCGCCTCCCGCAGCCTCTCCCCTGCTTTCAGGTGTAGGTGTGTGTAGGTTGTTGCCCCCTTGCTCCGCAGCAGAGTCCCGGGGCAGCCAGCCCCTCCTGCCATTCACAGGTCTGCCTTTGGCAGTCTGTGAAGCCGAGAGGATGTTCTAGCGGAGCTTGTGCGGTAGGGAGATAAACCCCGTGTCACTGTGTGCCCGCAGAGGGGCCGTCTCCAGCTGTGGAGCCCCGCAGCAGCAGCAGCAGCAGCTGGGGTGTCACGGGGTGCAGCGGGGAGAGACGATCGTCATCCCACCTGGGAACACACCTGTGCATTGCTCTGCAGTGAGCCACACACCCCACTGGCAAAGGACCCAAAGGAATGGGTCAGGGTGGTTAAAGTGTGTCCAAAAGCATCCCAAAATCTTGACAGGTTTCGGAGCTAGAAAAGAGACCATGTTGTACAAACATGTTGTAAATGCAATCTGGCCTGTGAGTGTCAGCCTGCACCACCTAGTCTCACCCTTATAAAACACCACGGTGAAAATACCGAAAATACGTATTTTCCACCAGAAAGTCTTACATGTTACTGTAGTATCCACCGTCTATAGCAAGAACCTCTTTTCTATAACCTAAAATGCAATGTTGGAAGAGCACTTTGTACCTCAAACACTGTTAGTGCGAGGCTGCAACCTTCCCCAAAACTTCCCCCACAACTCATGTGCCACAGCGTTGTGGGAGGAGAGGACAGCTGCCCTCAAAGGTGAGCAGCCCCAGGAGCCTGGCACCCCCTTCCCTTGCTGCCTGCGTCCTCAAAACAAGGGTTTAATGTACTGCCATTTATGCAGCATTTGGGGAAAATACCCCATGCACTGCTTGTGCTCAGGAGGCTCCTCCTGCCAGAGAAATAATAAAAGGACTTTTGGTCAGGAGTGCAAATATTCTTTACTGTGCTGGATGCAGGTGGGAACGGGAAACATCACAGGGCATGGCTGTGAAAAGAAGCGAGCAGATGGCAGACTTTGCAGCTCTGCACACTCATTTGTAAAGCAAATTGGCCCTCAGGCGGGCGGTCACACAGCAAAGCTGGGATCCAGCTCACAGGTCGGTGCTCCCCGTTGCTTTGATGTCCTTCCACAAAATCCTACAGCAGCACATTCTTTCAGGGTCACGGCCCTGCAACTGGAGAGTGCACCGGAGCCAGCTGTGTGGCATCAGGGCATCCCAAAGCTTGCTGCCTGTGAGCCCAGGGTGGGTTGCTGCTGGGAGTCACCTTGTCCCTCCAGTCACCTGCACAGCCCCCGGGGGCAGAAGCACCAAGCGGTGTGTGCGGGTCAGCACCACCAGCACGTGCTTTTTCTGCCCAATAAAACCCGCTGATCAACATCTAAATAGCAAGGTCTGGGGAGGAAGCAAATGACTTCAGAAAGGGGAGGAAGGCAAGTCTGTCGGAATTAAGGTCAGGAACTTGCTGGCATTTGCTGACATTTTATTCTGATGAGCTGGCAGAGCTCATTCTCATCAGGCACACACTTATGTATGCATTTATTTATTTTGGAGGTGGGCCTGGAAACAGCTTCAGAGCTGTTTTTGAAAATGCAAAGATGCATCTTTGATATCCAGTGGTTTGCAGGCAGACTGCTAATCAAACCACCTGAAAACTCGGATTTTGTCTTCATAGACATTTTGAATCTCTGCACCGTGGTTTCCTTTCAATTTGAAATTACCCCAAGTTTTTGGAAGTTCTCCACAAACCCGAAGTTTTGAAACATTTTTGTTTCAGAAAAACAAACACTTGGTGCTTCTGAAATAAATACACTGGAGCAGGTGCCAGCTGAAATTCACACTGCTCCCTGCCCACCCCAGCCTGCAGGGCAGCCCTGACAGCCTGGAAGGTTTGGGGCACCCACAGTCCCATTGCCATGGGGAGAAGCTGGTGGCAGTGGGAGCCCATCCCTAAGAACTTCCCACAGGGCTCCACATACAGGGCAGGAGTATTCCCAGAGCAGGCTGGAGCAGTGTCCACATCCCCTGAACATCTCACAGCCTTACAGGAGCCATCCCATACAATATTCCTCTTTCTCTTTAACCCATTAAACAGCCCTAAAAGGTGTTCTGGGAAACACACTCTGCATGAACATCACTCTTGACCGTTCTGGGCTTTATCAGCTGTAGTAATTGTCAGTGAACTGATCAGTAGCTGTATTGCCAGATGCTCATTGCAGTGAGAGGCTGGTGCCATGGGCTGGCAGGGAGGGCTACTGCCACGTGTAGCCACTCCAGGGGCAAGATGTCATCCGAAATTCACTCTCAGCTTGTCACAATGCTGTTCTGAAGGTGGAATCACTGCAGAAAGAAAGGTCTTGAGGTTGTTTTTGTCTCTGTGTGGAGGAATTTGTGCAGCAAGACCTCCCAGGGAAGTGCTCAAGGCACCAGGGGCTCCAGGCTAATCTTGCCCCTACGATCCCAGTCCAGAGGATGCGATGTTGGCCATGGCTCTTATGTTGCAGCAGAGACAAGAAGGAGCATGGTTTTTCTCAGCTCTCATGGAGCAAGAAGAACATCCTCTCCATTTGCGAGGCAAGCATGTAGCCATATTCAAATAATATGTTAATGGCAGTGTCTAGCTGTTCAAGGTTCTGGTAGCAATCCCCCAGTCTTGGCTGATAGATGTATGCAATACTTGGCATTCTTCGTGTGGGAATAACGCAGCTTGCCATCCTCACACGTGTCACTGCTCAGCTCCCGAGCGCAGGACACCAGCCAGAGGAGGAGGAGTTACCCTGGGTGCTCTCTCCCGTGGATCACTGCAGTTAATTGGAACTACCTTTGATACGTTTGTAATTCGCCAAGGTTTATTTGCTGTATAATCAGACACACGGCCCCTTCCTTTAACTGCCTTGTAAACGGCCAGGGTGATTAATTCTGCCACAAGCCTGCGTTTTTCTGGGGATTGACACCTGCTGACTTAGGGGGGTGATGAGGTGAGGGCTGGGACACCCCTGTGGAGCCCAGTGGGCTGGGGCAGGATCTCTCTGGCTCTGGGGGTGAGATAGGCCCCCAGCGCCCCCCGGGCTCCTTGGCCAGCTCAGTTCCTTGAGAGGCTTTGGAGGAATATCTCAGGGACAGGACAAAAGATTCCAAAAGAGGGTCTCACCCCTGGGATTAGTCCAAGGCTTTTATTCTCGAAGGGTTCCAGGGGAGAAAGAGAGCAAACAAGGAAGAACAGGACCTTATCTAGTCTCCTGTTCAGGAAAAGATAGCTGGGCCTCAGCCAGTTGGGTCAAGAAAGGAGGGAAGGGTCAAATTACATGGTTACAGGCTTCAGGGGGTTCTGGGGAAAAACCATTCCCCAGTGGAATACTACAGGGGGGAGTGGTTGCACACCTTTCTCGGGGCAAGGGGCTGTGGAAATCCCCCAGGGGCACAGAACACAGTGGTGCCTGTGCAGCACAGGCAGGTGGGTGCAGCATTCCTGGGAACACTCCCCGTGCCCAGCCCTGCTGGGGCAGAGTCTGCAGCAAACCCCTACCTTGGCACTCACAGGCACCCCTGGGTGCCAATCCCCACCCCACCTGGGAAACCTCCCCCAGCTCTGCCTTTCTCCCACAGCCCTTCCCACATCCCCTTGATAGGTGCTGGCCAGCAAAGGCAATATTTCACTCTCTCCCCCACATATTTTACATGCTAAAGCTGTAGCTCTTGATATATTCTCCTAAGGGACCTCTCATATCTGGGCAATGAACATTTCTGTGCTTGCAGCTCAACTTTCTTGCCTGGAGATATATCCAGATGAAACAATAATAAATATCAGCTCCCAAATCCCAATGACTGTAAATACCAGGGGAGAACTAAAGCAGCACAGTCATTAGTCCTGGTTTCCATCACTGTGGAATTTACATAATTCCACTGCACCTGGACACTGGGGAAACGAGGGATGAGCAGCTCAGGTGCGTGCCTGGGGGCTCAGATGCTTGCTGCTGCCAGGACAGACGGACACGTGGATGGAAGGAGGAATGGGAGGAGATGTGGCAATGTGCTGGGTGTGCCAGTGGGGAACAGGGATGTGGCAGCAGGCTGTGGGGTGGGCACAGGATGGGACAATCCAGCCTCACAAGAGGAGCTTGGAGCCGGGATCCAATTGGAACTATATTCACAGCCTTAGCTGAAGATAGCAGCCAGGGAATGGCATCTGCCCAAAATCAGGGGGCAGAGATTTGCCCCGGGCTGTGAGCAGGTGCCTGGGGTTTCACAGGACAGGATGTTGGGAGGAGCCTGCATTCCTTGGGCACGAAGGAACTGCTTCCCTGTGGAAGCACAGAGAGGTCAGTGGCATGGGACATGTGCCAGAGGGAGTGCTCAGCAGGAAGAAAGCTCTTGAGATTGCCCCTCTCTTGCCTTCTCTCGGCTTCAAGGGCCAGGTTATCTTGGAAACGTGCTGTGGAAAAATGCCCACAAAGAGAAGAAGGCAAGGAGGGTGAGAGTGGGTGCAGGTGCTCAGGGGGAGGGCAGCAGCTACACCCCAGAGCCGTGGGGTCCCCATCTCATTTTTCCTTTCTGCTCCTTTTGGGGCCTGATGAAGCATCAGCTGAACCGTGCTGTAGCTGGCTCAGCCCCCTCCCAGAGTCAGGGGAGAAATCAAGGAAAACTTTGTTTCCAAACAATTGCAAATGCATAGTTCGAATGTCTGTAATTTAAACTCGAATCCTCCTCCTGCTAACCGTGATGGATGGCTTTTTCCTACTGCTTTGAGAGCCCTTGGATCCTGCACGGCAGATGCCTCCCTGATTTATGGCTTGCCTCTTCCTGGGAAGGGAAACAAACAGCCCAATCCTAATTACCACACTCTCGTTAGGATACTTCTCTCTACTGCTTCCCTCTTCTTACCCGGGCTCCCCACTCCACCTTTGTGCAGCTGACTTGTGTGTTACGGGGAACCCTGGCATGGATTAATATCCTCTCAGTTGCTCTCATTTTACTGGCAAATAAGTTTATGTGCACCACAGATGGACGGCCTGCTACGAGTTGTGTTTTTTCCTGAGTGGCTCAGTCAGTGAGGGGATCAAGATGTGAGGATGGGGAGGACAGGGAGGAAGGAGAAAAGCCACTGCCAGCGGTATTTTCCTGCCTCCAACTGGTGCTGGCAGAAAGGAGGGAGGGAGGGATCGGGCCACACGAGGCGCTAAAAATAAATGTTCTTGCTAAAGAGAATCTTGCTGGTTCAACTCTTCCCCATTCTTTTGTGCGTGAGAGCAGTTAATTCTCCTTGGGAGCCCATTCACTCAGCAGATGTTGCTTTTCTTTGTGTGATTAGCCTGAAATCAATGGAAAAGAATGCTGCACTCTAACAAACATCGGAGCACATGATTCCAGTGCTACAAGGTGCTTCTGCAACGCGAACAGATGCTGGAATCACTGCCCGTAAGAAAAGTGCACCCGGATGCGTTTGTGCCTCTAAAATAGCATCATGGCCTGAGCTCCGTGAGGATGGGGGGGAGAATGCTGTGGGCAGCTGCTTGGACTCACTGGCACAAGGACAGGGATATCCTGGAGGGACCCCACTGATGCCACCACGCTGGCCTGTGGTTTTAGTTTGTGTTTGAGATGTTTTGGTTTTCTGAAACTCTTTTCTTAGAGAACAAAAATTACAGTTACAAAAACATGTCTTTTGTTCACAGAAAACTCTCTAAGAAAAGAGTTTCAGAAAACCAAAACATCTCAAACACGAACTAAAACCACACTGGCCAGCCCAGCAGCGCAGGTGGTATGTGGAGGAGATGAGAGTGGCATTGGCTGAGCCCAGGGAAGGGGAGTGTGAAAAAAGTCGTTTCACTTTTTTTATATTAATTTATAAGTTTAATAAAAATTTAAAAAATATAAAATAAAAACAGACAATTAGGAGACAGGAAAAGATAGCTACTCAGCTGAGGGTGCGAAACCGACACACACACATTCCAGATTTCTTGGTATTTAAAAGTCTTGGTATTACATATTCAAAAAGAGACTAATGCATATTTAAACATCTGTGTAGCTTATCAGTTTTAAGGGTCTTAAGTATTGTATCTTCCTTATCTGTTTTTGGCATCTGGGTGTCAAGGTAGATGCCATAAATCTTTCTTGCCCATAAAGATTTAATTGTTCTTTATCAGTCACAGGAATGTTAGGCCTTCTTTCTGTTTTCTATCTAGCTGAAAGGTTAAAAAAACTACAACCCCCCCCCTCCTTATACCTTCATTACGTTTTTAAATTCCACAAATAAAAGGAAATACAATACAACTTTCTTACATTATACGTATAACATTCATGTCAATATTTCGAAAAGCCAACTCCAAAATATGCATTTATAACAGGAGCACCCGGAAAGCCTCTGCCCCTGTGCTCAGCACAGGCTGCAAAGCTCAGCCCTGTCCACTCAGCCCATCCTCATCAAGGAATAAATGCTGCCAGCAGTGAAGTTACTGACAGAAATGCCAAGCCCTGACCCCACCAATGCTGTCAGCTGAGGGCTTCTGGGCTCAGCTGCTGTCTAAAATCTAGAGCCTGTCAGCCACATTTTAATTCACATAATGTGTCTTTTCCTGATAACTTTTAAAATCAGACTGCCAGGCTGTCCTGACTCAAATGCCAGCCAAGCCAAAGTGTTTCACTGTGTCTGTGCTGATACCTTCACCAGCCAAAGACATAATCTCATCAAAGAGCAGCATCAGAATTATCTGATGTGCACAGAGTCCCTGCAAAATCGGAGGATGGGGATGAGCTCTCTCCCTATCACCCACTCCAAAACCACCAAATCCCAGTAAACATGCCCCTTATTTGAGGGTTGCTATCCCCAGCACCAGCCCTCCACCAGCACCTTTATGGCCCTTCAATCAATGTGCCTAGCTGCAGCATGCACTGATGCCCACCTCTTCTCTCCTCCTTCTCATGCCATCTGGGAAAATATACTTATTTCCCATCACACTCCCTCCTCCTGCTTGAGCTCAGCAGCCTGGGGCTGTCCCTTGTCACAGGGACAGCTGTGTCACTGCTCTGCAGGCAGCCCAGGCTTCAAACCAGCACCAGTCACATCCTCCTACTTGTTCAGGTGATAGCTTTCCCCACCAGGAAATCCTTTGGGTCACATAACGAGGACTTTTATTTCAACTTATTTGCAGTCAATGCCGTTTCATATTTCAAAGTCACTTCTTGTGTTCCAAGGAGAGAGGAGGGAATAGCCCGAGAGCTTTTTTGAAGGTGGTGTCTCTAATCTTCCTCTCAGACGTATGAAAATGCAAATCCTTTCCAAATGGCATTAGAGCATTGAATCCAGCAATGTATTTGTGTGGCAAATTTGTTACCAGTCCCTGAAAACCTTGCACTGCCTCGGTGCTGCACTGGAGTGCTCTGCTGTCAGAATCACCACCTCCCTGCCAGCTGGAATCTCGGTGGGAATGGGGGCCTGGCCCTTCTGGGTGCTTGGGTGGGCTCACCTGAGCAGCTGGGCTGGCTCTGCCTGGCACTGGGACGCTGACACCAGCACTGAGAAATTTTTCTCTCCCTTGCTCATATCCTGAGATGGTTTCAAGGAGCAAAGGGGGCTCTGCCACACTGATAGCCAGCAGAACCTGCTGCCTCTGACTTCAGGGGAGCTGGGGACAGCCCCCAGAGATGGGGAGACATGAAACCCATTAATCATCTCCCTGTGCTGTGCCATTGCATGAAATTGGATTTAGCACCATTAGCAGAGCAGCTTCTGAGCAGCTCCTCGACTCCTGCTGAAACCACTCTCCCACTGCAAAGCTGATTAACAGGGTGCATCCACAGTATTAATTAACCTAATGAACCCTGACGATAAAATTGGAGTCCACTTAATTCCTCGTCCCCCGCTGTGCGTGCAGGTGAAGCAGCTCATGGTGCCACAACAGCCCACAGCTGCCTCAGGGAGCCCCAGGGGCTTGGCACTGGGGCTGGTGGCTCCCTGCAGCCCCAGGATGTGGGGAATGAGTTGGTCTTTGCCCACTTCACTTGTAAAATTCCATGGAGGACTGCAGCTAACAGATGGACAACTCACATCAGAGCAGCTCCTCAGTGTCCTCACCACGCCGGGGCTGGAGCAGCAACCTCTGCAAAGACCCCTGGGTCCCACCTCCAGGCATTTCTGCTCAAAGGGAAGGAAAAGAAATGGGATGCTCAGGGAAGCTGGCAGAGTCTGTGATGTCTGGCTGTGCTGCCCTGGATGTGACAGGCTCTGGCCCGTGGGGATGAGGCAGGTGATGGACAGGGGGAGGAGGAGGGAGCCTGCCCATGCTCCTGCCCCAATGGCAGCTGCCAACAGAGTCAGAGCCACAGCCAAACCTGCCTCTGAAACTGCTGCAGACATTTGCAGGGAAACAGTTGAAGCAGGATTTTTTTTTCCTGCTATGAACAGAGCTCTGTGTTAAAGGAGAGTAAGCTGGGAGCTGGCCACAGTGGAGCTTTGGAGACAGCTGGGGGACAACTGCCAAGCACCCCACACAGCTATGGGATGTCTGCAGGTGATGTGAGGTCTGCAGCATTTGGTGCTTTCTGGTTCTGACAGGGTTTCTCTCTGTGAAGATGGATTGTCACTTGGCCAGAAACGCTGGGCTTGAAGCAGGGAATCATCAAGCAAGTGACTCTGGCCACAACTCTGCAGATCATAATAGTCCCTTCTGGCCCTAAAGCTTATGAATCTATAAATCAGATCATTACTAAAATAGCTGTGCCATTTCCCTGTGACATAACAATAATTTGAAATATATCTTAATACACAGAATATAAAAGAGAAATGTCCCATGGAAACAAAAACATCCAAAAAGCATGAATTCCATCTCTTGCAGTAAGTCAGCAAGTGGCCTTTTGTGCTGTTTTTAGGAAAATGAGAAACAGCCCCGTCCTGCTTCCCAGGAATCTTGTTCCCTGACCTGAGTTCCACCCACCTCTCACTAACCCCTACTACCTGTTCAGTGGCCCTGAGAAGTCATGGCACAAGCAGGGGTGTAGAGCCAGACAGCAACCCAAGGGAAAGCAGCCTCTCCTCACTGGAGGTCAATTGTTCCCTTTCTGTCCAATTCCTGGAGTCCCAGGGGCTGGGAGCCTTCCTGGGTGCCACAGCTCAGGGAAGGAGCTAAGGGGTGTTTCAGGTTATGGAACCTAAACTGTGTATTCTATTTTCATCTGCTGAAAGCAGTTGAAAAATTGTTCTTTATCTCTTGTAACTCTGGAGGGAGGGGGGCGGGTGCCTTTTGATAATGGCCCAACTGTTAAAACCAGGTAGGGCATTGTTCCTTATCTCTCTTCACCATGGGCCATTAAGACTCCCCAGGCTGTTTTCTTCCTCAAGCTGTACCCCTTCCCAAAATATACCCACATTCCATCATCTCCCAAAATATACCCACATTCCATCATCCTATTGTGAGATGCTCCACCCAGTGGGGAGAGCCAACCATTCCTACCTGGATAAAACTGGGACTCTGGAAGAAGAACCTTCCTCTTACTTCACCCGATTACCAGAGGAAGACAGAGGACCCTTCTCACCACCTCTGGACCTTTTTGGCTGCAGGATCATCTCTACTTCAACAGAACCACATCTGCCACTCCAGGAGGACTCACTTTGGGCTGCTTCCAACACCCTGACCAACAGGGTGTCAGGTTGTAGCTCTGACTCTGTCAGGGCTTTTCTAGGATTGTTGTTTGTTTGTTTGCTAGTTTGGTGAGGTGGCTCTGTTTTCTTTCTACCACATTTGTATTATCCCTAGTAAAGAACTGTTATTCCTATTCCCAAATCTTTGCCTGAGAGCCCTTAATTGCAAAATTATAATTTGGAGGGGGTGAGGGGTTTACATTTCTCCATTCTAAGGGAAACCCCAGTTTCCCTGGCAGATACCTGTCTGTCCAAACCAAGACAAGGGGCCAATTTAAAAGCAGGTGCAGTCACTGGGTGTGGGCCTGATATTTCTGGGTCTGAGAGATTTTAGCCTGCTAGCAGCTGCTAACCTTTCCCAAGGAAAAATTTCTCAGGAAAGCTTCTTCTCAAGACAATCTTGCTCAACAACTGTCCTTTCTCAAGACAATTTTTCTCCAGGTGGTGTTATCCTGTTTCTCTAGTTTAACCCATGAGATTGGAGAGGTGTCGTTCCTATTCACCAGTCATGTTAAGCCTGTATTGGAACAGCTTATGAAAGGTAGTAAGAATTAGACAATAAAGCCCTTTTTTTCTATGCTCTTTGCCTTCTGAAATATTTGGAGTTTCTCATCTTTCTTCTGTGTTCTACAGTGACAACTGGGAGACCTTATCCTGCACTTACCTTGTGCCTGGCCCTCCTCAGGCTGCTCCATTCAGAGGAAAAGATCCAAAACAGGAGAAAAACTCTTCTTCTGAGTCCAGAATGAAGATTAAATATGATGCACTTTCTCCTAGAGACTTCTAATTGAGAAATGTGAGCCCAGCATAAGAACTTGTGAGAGCCATTTCATGCCTGGATTTCTACAGGGAGTCTCAGGGACCGAGTCAGGGCAGTGAAACTGGAGAGAAGCAGTAGTTCAGCTGCCCAAGCTGTTTACAATTGCAGGATGATAGGTACAGGAAAAAAGTGAAAAATAAAGTAAATGAGAAAATGAGTAAGATTATTTTTCCATTTTGAACTTGTAATAGGCTATACTGTGGCTTGTCCTGCAGATAAGCAAATGACAGATACTTCAAATCCACCAAGATGAAGTTATTTAGTATTCCTTCAACATGGAGAGAAATGGAAATGAAGTCTAATAAGGCTCCTGAACTCTTTCTTTACTACCCTCAGAGACAACCGAAAGGCATTTAATTTCCTGCAACCCAAGAGCACAAACTGCACTCAGACACTTTCTAAAACCCATCAGGCCTCTTTCCCAAAGATTAAATAAGTAGGACAACATTTTCAAGAAGCTGACTGGATCTGCAGGAGCACAGTGCCTGCTTGGCCAGCGTTGTGCTGTGCCCCTGCCTGCTCCCATGCCTGCCCCATGCCTGCCCTGGCTGCCAGCACAGCAGGAACGACCCTTGGGTGGCATCAGTGGCAGGGCCCTGTGCCTGCCTGGCCCTGGCAGCAGAGCTGCAGGGTTTGCTTTGCCCCCTGTGCACAGGTCAGAGCTCCCTGGGCCCCACTCCTGGGGCCTGGCACAGACAGGACAAGGTGCAGAGGTTGCTGTCCTTCAGTGGGAGGATGCAAATAAATAAGGAGGGATAAATCCCCTCCCAGGGCTGCTCAGCAAGATGGGGGCTGGCAGAGGGGTCTGTCTGTCAGAGCAGCCCCAGAGCTGATGCAGCGAGTGCCCGGCTGTGGGTGCTGAGCCCCATGGGCAGGGCCTGGCAGCCCTCCCGTGGCTTTCACAGCCCCACAACTCCCACAGCACCTGGGGAGCTTGGCAAGCCACTGCCCAGGGCAAGGCTGTGTTTTGGAGGGCTGTTGCTGAAGCAGAGGGAAGGTTGCTGGATCTACAAGTGTGCTGGCTTCTCCCTGGAAGCGGTGTCAGAGCATGGCTCCGGGCAGGGATGGAAAAAAAATCCTACCCACAGGTGGTGTGGCATTGGCAGGGGGCTCTGCTGATCCACACTGCTGCTCAGGGTAAGAAAAAGCCACAGTTAAGAAGAATAAGCTCTGATCTATCTGCACAGAGCCCTGTAGGGAGGATGGGGGCATCCCCTTCCATGTGAGCCTCCCCTCTGGCAGGATTGGGGTGATTCAGAGAAGTGGAGCAGACCAGGGAGTGTTTGCTTCCCCCATCCAGCTGAGAAATAGGGGTCTATGGACAAGCAGGTCCCCAAACCACACCATCTGGACAGCTCTGCTTCTTTGCCACACACCTTAAATCTTGCAGCAAAAGAGTTCAGGGGCCAAAGGGCCTCTGTTAAAGGGAGAGTGTTGCAATACAACACAAAGAAATGGCACTCACACACTGAGATGTCCAAGGCGAAAAAAGGGGCAGTTCATTTACAGACCTCGACATTTATAGAATTCTAACAGTGACCACGGACTGGAGGAAGAAAATCTTCGTCTCCAACCACACTGGTCAACCCAACAGTCCATCAGTTCTCTCCTCCTCCAGAAAGGAATGCAAAACAATCACTGTTTACATGAAAAGTGTGTGAGAAACTCCACCACAAAAGGTAAACACAGAAGGCTGAAATGAACTTCAGAAGGACTTTAGAAAAACAGAGAAGATCAGGGCGACAGGAGAAGTCCCCGTGTTTTGGGCAAGAGCCGTGGGTAAAGTGGATGATGCCACTGCACAGTGTCAGTTTGGGCATCCCCTCTCTGGTCTGCACCCTTCAAACTCTGTGCCATGGGCAACAAGTCCTGAAAAGCAAAGGGAAGGTTCCTGTGTGTGCCTGTCCCTGGGGCGTGGGGGATGGTGTGTTCAGGGAGCACTGCAAGGGAAGGGGACAGACCCCGTGTGCAGACGGGCAGCTCATTTCTGTGCCAGGGGCAGGGCTGCTGGATCACACACGGAAGCTGGAAGGAGCCCAAAAGCTGCAGCTGTGTTGAGCAAATTGAATCCTTACATCAGAAAGCGAACAGGAGGAATCTGTGAACAAGCGCGGCTTGATGCTCGCTGTTTTTCATCTGAGAGGGATTCAACAAGGCGAGCCCACTTCCCACCGTTACCTTGGCCACAAGATGACGGAGATGACAGCTTGATATTCACTGCCATCATATCTCCTGCTATCAGTGCAAACAGCCCACCAGCCCTGCCTGCCTCTCCAGCTGACGCAGTCCTGCTGGGAGCACACTGAGCACCCAGCCCCGGGGGTCTGCAGAGCAGAGCATGCAAAGCAGGGCAGAACAGACAGAGGCAGGAGCCTGTCTTCATGCAAAGCCCTGCTCCGAGCCCAGTGGGGATGGGTGACTTCAGGGCACGGGCAGTAAGAGCCAGGTATCCTTAGTAGACAAGTGGCAGATTTGGTAGTGCTGGAGGGGAGTTTCACAGACCCTCCTGCTCTGGGTGTGCCAACAAGGACGGAGCAGGGAGCAGAAGGGCATGTGCCATCCTGGCTACTGGGCTGTGGGGCTGTCTCATGACTGTCCCCCATGGCTTTACTTAGGAGACAAGGGACCTGCAGCCCCCCAAGGGAATTACTGCCACAGTGAGCTATGACTCCATTTCCAGCCCCTTTGCCAGGAGAAAGCTCAGCCCTTACTTTGCTGGCAGCATGAGACGAGAGACAGGCTGTTCTGCAGGATGCCTGCTTGCGAGCCCCTGCCAGCCAGCAGCATCCAGAGGATGATCTCTCACTCTGGAGGGCTGCAGCTTGCAGGGGACATTCAAGCAGGACCTGTGCTGCCTGTGGCCATTAGCTCCTGGGATGGCAGCACTCCCAGCCTCCCACAGCCACGGAGGAGAGCCCAGCACAGGAGTGCCAGGGGCTCCCTGTGCCTTGGCTGGCACAGCCTGCCTGGAGCAGGCTCCAGTGCCTGTTGCAGCACACTCAGTAAGAGGAGTATAAGTGAAATGTCAGCTGTGATTTGGCATTTTATCTCTGAGTGGGGTGAGTGACCTTTCTGGCTGTGCTGGGCACGTGTTCCCAGCCCCACGGAGCCGGGTGCAGGTGGCCATGGGGGGGAAGCACCTGGCCACGCACTCAGCTTTGGCAGGAACAGCATCCATTCTTTGCTGATTCCTTGCTGCCCTTGAGTCATAGTTAAACTTGTCGAGAGTGATTTACAGCTGTGTCAACAAGTGGGGTCCAGGCTGCCGGTGCACACCACAGGGAGGAAGAGAAGGGATGTCAGGAATAGTTCCCAAGGCACGATACGGACCGGAAGGCTGGAAGGGGAAAGCATAGCTGCTCTCCCCAGCCACAGGCTCGCCTTGTTGGCAGGGTTGCTGTAACTGCTCTGCATTTCCCAGGGTCTGACATCGCCCCTGGACATTTGTCTCGCCATTCAAATGTGGCTGAGTCAGTTTGGCAGGGCTGAAATTCAGACTGCTGCTCACAGGGGTTCAGTATCTTCAGCTTGTCTGTGCAGCACGACAAGATGTGCTGCTCTCCCCCAAAGACATCACAGTCCTTCCCTTCCAGGGAAGGCTTTGTGTGTTGAGTACCAGAATCACCAAAGTCGGCTGCTTGGCCCTAGTGCAGCCTCTGGCTCAGGACAGGGCTATCACCAGCACTGCATCTGGTCCTGACCATTTTAGTTGCCTTTGGTTTCTCCAGGTTGCTCCTGACCTGGGAGCAGGGACCCAAACTGGCTCTGTTTCAGATGCAGCCTTGCCAGCACTAAGCAGAGGAGGGTGGCAAGTCCCTGTTCCTGCTGAAGTGGGCCAGCATGTGGCTGCCTTGTCCTGCCATGCTTGTGCAGGCTGGCATGCCTGTGGGCCTGTTTCTGAGGAGGAACACACAAATCGTTGTCCTCCCAGAGATGGCAGAGAGCTGGCCACCAGCCACAGGGTCATCCACCAGGGAGCAAATGCTCTGGCTGGCAGTGGATGAAGCTGGGTCAATGCACAGAGGAGGAGGCTGAGTTTCTGCATCACTCCCATCGAGTCAGCACCCTGCCCCTTGCAAAGCACTGAGGGGTTCAGCAAGCCAAGCCAAGGAAAGACATGGTTCACTCCCATTTTGCATGTCAGTGCCTGCAGAGCCCTTCTGCTCCCTTGGAAATGCTGCAGAGCCCTTCAGCTGGCATCAGGCACTGCCTCCCCGTGGCAATGGGCCCTGCTTCTTGGGAACCCTTCTGCCTGCTGCATCCTGGCCCCAAACAGGGAACTGGGGAATTTCCTGCCTGCAAACCCCTGCCATAACGCTTTTCTGAGGCCAGGGGGAGAAAGACTCATCACTCCCAGAGACCCTTGGAAGCAGTATTGGAGGTACATGACACTTTCCTTCTGCTTTATGGCTGGAACAATCTGGGCAGAAAGGACTTGTATGTTGGAGAGAAATACTGCTGCCACCACAGAGCTGCATGTAGCTGACGTTTATTTCCCAGTGAGGAGAATTACTGTAACCACTGACAAATCTATAATTGCCAATAATAAGCAGCAATGGAAGCCAGCACATACTGGAGCATGTCATCCCACTGCCAAAAAATGCACCCACAAGGACTGCCATTCTGTCTCTTTTACCTTCAATGGGTAAAAAAGGTTGCCATACATTTGCTTTGTGGGGCCTCAGACTCAGCTGGGTCACCTTCCTATACAGATGGCTGGCCAGGTCTGAGGCAAAGGAAAAGTCCCTTCTCTGTTTCCCCTTAAAATTTCTGCGTGGTGAGTGGGCTCTGCTTTTCACTGGGGGCTATTCACATGTGAGTCAGCTGTGGTGGAGCTGATTCAAATGTATCATCCTGACAGTAAAACCTGCTGGGAAAAAAATTACCTTAATGAGAAATTCTCAGGAGGGTTGGAGCGACCGGTCCTCACAGCTCTGCAGAAGGAATTCTGAGAGCAGAGCACGGATGCCTGCTAGGGAAAGGCAGATCACAGAATCCCAGGGTGGTTTGGGTTTGGGAGGGACCTTTAAAAGTCATCTAGTCTAATCCCCTTGCAATGAGAAGAGACACCTTCAGCTACAGGAGGGTGCTCAGAGCTCTGTCCAGCCTGATCTTGGACGTTTCTGGGATGGGGCCTCCACCAGCTCTCTGGGGAAGATGTTTGCTGAAGTCAGGGGCTGCTGGCTGGGGAGGGTGTGAAGCTGCAGGCAGAGCCTACCTGCAGAGAAGGAGTCCCCCTGCTATGCCCTGCTTTCACACGTGAAAGGGCTGAAAAATAAGCTGATTCCCAGAGCTTAACAAACGGAGTGTGCTGGGGTTGCTCTGCCAGGACTGTCTCTAAGCAGGAATTCCCCATCCATCTCCCTCCCTTCGAGATTCTACTCCTCCTGCTGCAAAAACAGCCTGCTGCCATCATTATTGGTTTTGCTGTTGTTATTATTATTACATATCACTATTTAATTGCCTGGTAAATTTGCAGTATCTGGGAAAAAAAAACAATGGAGGACGTGTAATTTGAAATGCTAAAGAGAGCAGGAGCAGACAGGGAAGATGCAGTGCATCTAGTAGGAGTATTGAAGAGGTGATGAGGACATTCTTAACCTTAATTATTTCAAATCAACTCATTTTGTAGAGTGTGTAGGTTTATGAATCAGATGAAATGTAAATTGATTCATAATTTCCTTTAATTTTCTGCTCTTTGGAGAATTTATATCCATATTAACATAACCTGTACCAACCAGTTACTAAGAGACAGGAGAAAATTAACATGAGTAAAGTGGGGAGACTGGCATTTTAATCTGCTTGAGCCCACCTGCTGCGTGGAGCTGGGGATTGGGGCTCAATGGCTTGGGGCTGCTCCCATCGGAGAGGTGGAGATCTGCTCCCCAGTCCCCTCCAGGCAGCCTTAGCTTGCTGGTTTGCAAGTGTTCTCTTCCAGTGCTTTTCATGTTGATGAAGTTCTCCTTGTTGTTGGCTCACTTGCTTTTATCCTCGTTTTTCTGCTACCCAAAAAAGCACATGAGGAGGAACGGATGAATCCTTTGTCTCCTAAGTCACGGTACATAAGGGCAGCACAGAAATTTTCAAAGCTCCTTGCTCTGTGCTGCTGGATGTCCCAAGGCAGTGGGTGATGCAAAGTGACACGGTGTCCCCCAGGAAGGAGCTCTCTGCTGTGCCAGGGATGTGCAAACCTCTGAAGCACTGCATGAACCTGGCACCAGCACTTGTCATTTCTGCGTTTGAAGAGAAAGCTTTCCTTTAGGAAATAAGAAAATGCAGGAATTACCAGCCACAGGAAAAAAATACTCAGCCAGACTGTAAGAATAAGGATGTCTACAAGCAAAATTGTTTTCTTGCTCTTTTTACTTGTGTCAAGTCTGTACTGCAGCTGATTCCTTTGCTTTTCATCAGGAGGCTGAAAGGGAATGTGGATGGAGGTCTGGGGACAGGGGGTTCATGTCCTTCTCCAGAGCAAGGCAGCATCAAGCCATGCTGCAGCAGCAGTCCAGGCTGACTTTGCTTGCAAGTCCTCTTGGGCAGTGACAAATGCCTCCCTTCAGAGACTGCTCTTATTTCAGGTTGGACAGAAACCAAACGTAAAAAGCACAGGAGACAGTTGGCCGTGTGGGAAGCTGGCTTGCTCTGCGATGGGAACACTTTGTTGCCATTTTCTTTTGTCCTGCACATCATCCTCCTTGAGCCAGCCACGCTGATGTGGGTGGGATGGGCAGCTTGGGCATCTCTGCTGCTGCCAGTGCCGGTGACATTTGATGTCCAGAGCTCAGCAGCCATGCAAAACCCTTTGCTTAGCTACCAGGCCAGATCTGGTGATGGGCAGGGGGAGATGAGCCATGCCTGGAAGTGTTCAAGGCTGGTTTGGATGGAGCTCTGAGCAACTTGACCTAGTGGAAGGTGCCCCTGCCCATGGCAGGAGGGTTGGAACAAGATGATCTTCAAGGTCCCTTCCAATCCAAACCATTCCGTGAGTTTTGCAGAGGCAGCAGGAATTTGTTCCCAGCCCAGGAGGTGTTGGCAGAGCAAAACCCAACGCAACCATAAACATTTCAAGGTGATCTTCACTGTTTGCACTCTCTGCAGTCTTGTTCCTGTTCCCAGTGGTCAGGGATTATTATTCCCTTGCAAGAGTGCCAGGAGAGGGGAGATGCATGTGCCCCAGGCAGGAAATGCAGTTTGTGGCAAAAGACCTGTGTGGGCACATTCTTTCCAGTGGATCAAGTGTGTTGACTAAAACAGCAGCTCATGGCAATATTAATCCAATGGAAAAAATCAATAGTGGAATTCAGTTCAGGGAAGAAGGATTTCGTGGCTGCCTCTTGCAAGCACAAACACATATTATGTCATCAGTAGTGCAGTAAATCAGCATTTCTGAGACCAGCTGCCCAATTACCGAGGCAGCTCGATGATGGGAACTGTAAATTGGATGTATGCAAATACATAATAAGAAACAGTAAAGTAAACACCTCCCTGAATTACTGAGGAATCTCTGGACTGAGTTGCTGCTCCGGGCAGATAGCCAGGAGTGCAGGCTGCCAGGGTATGGAACAGAAAAGGTGTCTGAACACTTTTGGTGCTCACCACCATCCCCAGGGCCCTGTGAGACCAGCTCAGAGACCTGAAAACCCCCTATGATCTGCAAAGCTGTGGCTGGCACCGGGAGCACCGAGTACCTGGTACACCTTGGGCTGTCTCACAAAATGTGTCACCTCCAAGAGAGGAGAGATTCAGGACAGATGTTAGGAAGGAATTCTTCCCTGTGAAGGTGGTGAGGCTCTGGCACAGGTTGCCCAGAGAAGCTGGGGATGCCATGTCACAATACAACACAAAAGAAATGACAAAATTTCACAAAATGAGATGTCCAAGGCAAAAAAGGGGCAGTTTATTTACAGACCTCGACATTTATAGAATTCCAACAGTGACCATGGATTGGAGGAAGAAAATTGTCCTCTCCAAACCACACTGGTCAACCCAACAGCCCATCAGTTCTCTCCTCTACTCCAGAAAGGAATGCAAAACAATCATTATTTACATGAAAAGTACGTGAGAAACTCCCTTACAAAAAGCAAAACATCAGAAGGCTGAAAGAACTTTAGAAAAACTTTAGAAGAACAGGGCGACAATGCCCCATCCCTGGAAGTTTCCAAAGCCAGGTTGGATGGGGCTTGGAGCAACCTGGGAGAGTGAAAGGAGTCCCTGCCCATGGCAGGGGAGTTTGAACTGGATGATCTCTAAGTTGCCTCCCAACCCAAGCCTTTCTATGATTCTATGCTGCTTTACATATCCCTCGGGGTCCCTTGGTGTTGTGGACCTCTGGGTTTCCACAAAGATAGGAGCCAGGACCTGCCAGACATGGCCAGCTCCATGCCATTGCATCAGGGCAATGTGGCCATCATGTATTTCCACATGGCCATCATGTATTTCCACATCCTTGCTCTGTGTCTTTTCTGAGCACACGCTGTGCTGAGGAATTGTGTCGGTTTTGTCCTTTCAACAACTTAACAAAAAATTTAAAAATTAACATTATTAGTTGCTTTCCTCCTTTCCCAATTTTTTTCCCTCTATTACACTTACAGAGATAAGGTAAAGAGAGAACTCAGAGAGAAGCTGAAGAACTGGAAGTGGCAATGATAGGACAACTCAAAGCATACACTGGTGCCCACAGCAGGGAGGAGGAAAGCCATTATTTCAGTGTATTTATAGGGAACACACCTATTACAGAGCACACAGTGAAAGCCTGCCTGGAATACACTCTCTCCTGTGCCTTTTCTAAAGGACTCCTGCCCAGCCTCCTTCTCTAGTTTTGGTTCTTTTATCTCTTGTCTTCACTCACAGATTGTTCTCCTGCTCCATGAAGTGCTTGCTTTCCCCCAAGGTCTGTCCATCCATCATCCCCTGCTCAGGGCAGCCCTTCTGTGCTCACATGCAGATTTGGGGCAAGCAGGATTTGTGTAAGTTTTCTCATTTGGGCACCTGCATTGAGTCTAAGCTGGGGGTTTCCCTGCTCATCCACAACAATTTGTGGGTGACCCAACTACGAGTGGCACCGAGCCCATCAGGTCTTGGTCATCTCCTGGACAGTCAGCTGCTCCTGCAAGCAAAGTGGTCATTGCATTTTCTGCTTGAAATTTGCTGTGTTTTCTGTGCTGGACACTGTACTGTCTTCATCAGCTACTGCAAAAACCTATTTAATGTCATACATCGTCTCCATGGACAGGTGCTTAAAGAGTGTGGACGTGTTTATTCCTTACCCAGCTCTTTAAAAAGCGAGACAGATTGAGCTCCTTAAGTCACTCTTTGGTGTAAGGGTGGTTGAAGGGCTAATTACCTTGGAGTCAGGATTTGGGACACATGAGCTGCAGAATAAGGAGTTTAGAATTAAAATTTTAAAGCAGGTATGTTTTATTTCCAGCTGGGATGCATGGGGGATTGCCCTCCATAAATGTATACCTGGTGGAGACAGGTTCCAGGTTTAAATACACTTATATCCCACAAAACCACATCTCCCAGGTGTAAATACACACAGATCCCACAAAACCACACCTCCCAGGTGTAAATACACACAGATCCCACAAAACCACACCTCCCAGGTGCAAATACACACAGATCCCACAAGCCCACATCTCCCTGCCCACCCATCCCTTGCCCACTCGCCGCCTTCTTGCACTTCACATTATAATCAGTCTTTTGTGGTGCCACGTCTCCTGGTGGTCACGGGCAGGGGTCTTCTGATGAAGTAAGAAGTCTTCCTCCATCTCTGAGCAGTGAAGGTTTGACTAATTGCCATGTCAGTTTGTCCTGGCCAAAACCAGGAGCCGGGTTCTTGCTGGTTTCCTAATCAACTGGTTCTGCTTTATTGGGTCTTCACAATTCCCAAGTCCTGCTTTACTGAATTTTAACAAATACATCTTATCTCTATGGCCTTTACCCAGCAGCTCAATTCCTGTGTGTTCTGTTAATTGTTTCTACGTAACGAGTTACACCCCTATGTGTTCTGGTACAAGTTGTTTCTCTACTTTTACAAAATTGCTAAATAAGCTACATACGTTTCTGTTCTCCCCTTCACCTGTTCAAGCACTTATATGCTTCTAAAATTCTGAATTTTCATATGCATATATGTTTGTCATATCACACAGAGAAATGTGATCACAGCTTGGCAGAAGTGATTGTATCCTGGCTTCCTATGGAAAACAGGACTCAGTGCACTGTGTGCCTATTGCTTGTCTGTCTGTCTGTCTGTGTCTGTGGTTCCCACCCTACTCTCTCCTCCTCATCTCAACCTGTTGCAACCCTATTTGTCAGAGGGACTCAGTACCAGGGAAAAGCAGGCTGGAAACCTCCTGGATGCAGGGGCCTGGCAGCTGTAGCCCCCGAGGTGTAACGGGGGGGCCCTTGTGCCCCAGGGGCTGGTTAGCCATGGGTTCACTGTGTGCCCCTCCCAGTGCTGACAGCCCACAGAGGGAGGTGTGGACCTGGGAGTTGATGGCAGGCAGCCCGGGGTGAGCACACAGTGGAGCCTGACGAGCTGCTGGCCCGGCTGTGGAGAACTCCTTGACAGAAGGATGAAGCCTCAGACCCCCCTGGAGATTCCCCGCTGCAGGAGCAGCAGAGAAGGGCTCCAGGATGAAGCTCCTCCCCACTGCCCCTCGCTGCACCCAGCAGGGTCTCAGCCCCACCAGAAGGACCCCTGATTTCCCTGCTGCCTCGGCCCAAGAGCAGGACTGAGTGCTCCAGCACAAGCAGCATCCATGGGGCACGGGGCACTTCCCTTGCCCTGGTGCCAAAGCCCCCAGGGTCGGGTGCCTGTGGTGCAGTGTCACCTCCCTTTGGTCTCTGGCCTGGCACTGCATGAGGAAGGCTTTGGAAGGAACACTCCTGCTGCTTTCCCTGTGTGCTGCCCAGCCCACAGTGGCCAGGCTGGCCAGAGGAGTGTCCTGGCTCAGACCTGGGGCTCTCCCAGAGGGGCCCTGCCCTGTGCCTGGCACAGCACAAGTGCAGCTGCAGCCCTCTGGTTATCCCAGCCTCCAGCATCCCAGAGGGATGCACCCCAGCTTAGCCTGGCACTGGGACACAGCAGAGATCTCCTGCCAAAGCTGGCGTCTGCCAGAGCCAAGAGGGGGTTAAAAATAACCCTGCATCCATGGGACTGAGGCTGGAATCTGCTCCCAGGCAGGGCTCAGCCCTGCTCCTGAGTGCTGGAAAGGGACAGGGTGTGTGCCAGAGGACAGGCCAGCCTTTGGAAGGGTTACTGAAATTGGGGCTCTGGGTGAAGATCTCAGCCTGGCAGGCTCTGTCCTGCCGTGGGGTGTGAGTGCTCGTCCAACACACGGGAGCAGCCAGTGCTGGCCCAGCCCCCCGGGTGGCACCTGCACACAGAGCCAGCACCAGCGTCAAGGGCAGGACACTGCTGCTGCTCCCCAGCCTGCCTCGGCCCTCGTTGGTGTTGGTTTTAATTGTGACTATCCAAATCTATTTTAATTGCCAGACAGCCAAGGTCAGCACACCACAGTGGGTTCCCAGCACGAGCTGCCGTGCCTGGGGGAATGGGATCCCTGGGAGCTGCCAGGGACCTGGGGGTGCTGCAGGACCCCAGCGCCAGGGGAAAGGGCCACTGTTAGCAGAGCTTGCTGTTGGCAGGGGAAGCTGCACTTCCACCCTGCTGCTGGAAATTTAAATATTTTATTATGCATTTATTATAATTTAGTCTCAAGCCAGTCAAGTATGTAACGAGTTGTATCAGCACAGGCATAAAGAAAGGCAGTTCTGGCCTGTCACTCACTGCTCACCTACCCCATGTGACTTCTTCAGGTGAAGAAAATGCCCCTGGACAGGGGCACCTTGCCACCCTGTGACCTCTCTGAGGACAGAGCCATTATCAGGCTTGGGGCTGGCAGGGCTAGCACAGGGATGTATCAGAACTTCTGGCAGTCCCCAGGGCACGGCTGTGGTGTGGGAGCAGGCAGGGACAGCAGCTTTGGGGTGATAGGAGGGCATCATCAGCCTTCCAGGTGGGAGACAGAGCTACAGAGGCCACCAGGGCACTCGAGAGCCAGGCTGCAGGGCTGGGCTTTGCTCCACAGCCACTGCTTCACCCGTCCCCACGCACTCTGGGTGCTATCCAGAGCTCTCCAGAACATCTGCCTCTCCTCTTTCCCTGGGGCAGGAAGAAAGCATTGGAAGTGGGGGTGGTCCCTCACACAGTGATGTTGGTCTTCGGGATAGGCTGCTCCAGGGCATGGCTCCTGCACCTGTCCCTCTAGTGCCAGGCTGCCAAGTCTCTCCATCATTTCATGCAGCAGCAAAGCTGGAAGCACTGCCTGGGTAATCTTGGTGTGCAGGGATGGGGTGACACTCCTCACAACACCACACTGCCTCTCAGACTTGGAGCATCCCCAAAAAATCTGGTTTGGGGGCCATCCTGATCTCTTGGTTGGCCTAGAGGCTCGGATTATTTTAATCCAGGCTTGATAATGCAATTAATTCCAATTGCTGATTCATGATGTCTGCTTTCTGAACCGTAAGTGCTTTAGTATTTCATTTTGTGTTGCTTTCAGGGTTACATAGTTTATTCCACAAACGAGAGGTTGGGACAGTCATTAGCGTGTGAAATCAGAAAGGCATGCATCAGTAACTATGGCAACTCTGAGAGAACACCAGCTTCTAGTAAAATCAAGAATTAAGCTTACACGAAAATGCTGAAGTAGGAGAGATCCTGCTGCTGAGGGCTTGGCATAGATTTAGAAAAGAAAAGAAAGGTCTGAAATACTCAGATGAGCTGAACCCACCCAAACCCAGGAGCAGAGGCATTCCTGTAACCTGGCCGTGGGGGTGCATCCCTGCAAAAGGACACATCTGAAAGGTGAATCCGTGGAAGTACTGAGTCCACCAGCCTCATCCAAGGACTCCTCACGCTGCCCCTGCACCCTGCCACCCGCTCGTGGGGCTTGTCTTTCCCAGGAGCAGGCTGATGTTGTAGTTTAGCTCCAAGCAGAGGGTGTCTGCTGGGGGGAGCTTGGAGCAGCATCCATAATTAATGCTGGAAAAACAACACTTCCAGCCTGGGCCCTCTCCTGATGCTCAGTGTCAGACGCCAGAGCAGCTGCTTCCCACACACCTTGTAGATACAGCAGTTTGCTGCACTCTGTGAAGGCATCACAGAGCTCTCCCTAAATAATTCAGACCATCCTTTTGACAACATCAGTACATAAGGGCTTTTCCTTGCCATGATGAAGAAAGTCTTTGCTTTTTTTCTCCTGAAAGCTTGTTGCCTCCCCAGAATTTCCCTTCCCTGTCACGTAGCTGGGAACACATAAACAAACTACCAGCTCTGGGGAGAAGCTCTGAGGTGCCATCCCCTCTGCAGAGCAGCAAGGGCTGAGCCCTGTCTGCCAGGGCTGGAGGGGTGACACCTCTGACAGGTTGCCATTAATCAGGGGCCAAGCCTGGGTGCTGCTCCATGGACAGCATCTGCAGAGATTTTAATTCCAAACGAGGTGCTATAAATACCCCACCAGCTTGGAAAAAGGCAGGAATTAGAGGAAATGAGGTTTTTTTGGAAGAGGCTGCTTTTTCAGTGCCTGATTTAATGATGCTCACACCGCTACCTGTGATTATGTTTGCCCTATTCCCAGTTGCTTTTCCAGTGTAATCAGCCTCGAAGCGTTCAAATGGAAATCTTTCCTCCTGCTTTCTGCTTCACACTGATTTGGAAGCAGAAGAGGAAGGAAAAAAAAGCCTCTGGCTGGTGGGGGCCTTGGGGAAATCAGGGCTGGTGTCGGTGGGTGGGAGCTGAGCAGTGGAGGATGTAAGGCCAGCAGCACACACGAGGAGCAGCCTGCCCAGAGCAGCACCCCTTCCCTGCCCAGCCTCACCCTGGTACATCAGGATGCTGAATGCTCTGGTGCCAGGGTGCTGTATGAATGCCTGCTTATTCCTTAAAAAAATCTATATGTGAAACAAATCTATCTGTGAAACAAATCTATAGATGAAACTTATGAAACAGAGCAGGACAGTGGGTATGTGATGGTCTGGGCTGGCCCAGCAAGGTCCTGGCACACAGACCAGCTCCCAGCTGCCTTTGGCCCGAGGTAGACGTGGCTAGACTGCATGGTGTCCATCTTCTGGAGCACTTGAAGCTGCCTTCTCCACAAATGCACTGCCAGTTGTCACTCCCAGGTGTGTTTTCAGGTGTAGGCCCAGGGCTGCATGGTGGACATCCAGAAAGAAATCATGGGGCTTAGCAAAATGCCCTTGCACTCCAAGAGATCAAGCATTTACAAAGGAGCTGTGTGTTTCAGCTGAAAAACTGTCAGGAAATGTTTTGATGTTGGAAACAGTGAGTTCCTTTGAACCCTGGAGACACAGGCATTCGTTGTGCTCACCAGAAAGGTGGTACCATGTGTGTGGGGGGAGATTTGCAAGGGCACTTGGCATGAGTTTGAAACCCCAACCCTAATCCAAATTAAATTTTTTTTTCCAGAAAAAAGAAGTTTGTTTTTGATGAGATTTTATCCCTAACGAGAGCACCTTGTCCTCTGCAAATTATCTGCAGACTGGAAGTCTGTGCAATTATTATGCAGATAATAAAAGGAGCTTTTCCATATGGCAGGAAGATTCCCTCCTTATTTTCTGCTCTTAAACAGACGTGATGCATTTCCTTTCCACCAACGTGAGCAGAAGCTGATATTTCTGAGCATTCGCAAATAAAAAAGGTCATAAACACAGAAAAGGCAAAGCAGCTTCTGCAAGAACTTTGCAGATGAAATCATTTTATTAATCTGTTTTGATGAGGGTGAAGGCTCCTTGGGACAGGTTGGCTCAAGAGCATCTTGGCTTCTGGCTCGGATGCTTTAGGTCTCACACCTGAGTTTGGTCCTGAGTGGGATTTTTCAAGGAATTGTATGGCAGAGAGTGACCAATCTCAGAAGCAGCCCAAAAATGTGAGCAAATTCTGAGCAGGTGCAGGCCACAGCCAGGGTGGCAGGAGTAAGAGTAGCAGCAGCACATGAGCATCCAAAGGAAGCAAGATGCCCGTCAGGAGTAATTCCCAAGGGAAAACGCCTCCTGATGGGGCTGAGGAAAACCTCTGCTGCCTCTGCTTCATCAGGGCTGGGTGCTGGAGGACCCACCACGGGCAGGAGCACCCAGCTGCCCAACGCCTTCGCTCTCCAGGGAAGCTCAGGGACCTTTTATTTTTATGGGCTTCACTCCTGCCGTGTCCTTGGCCCTGGGTAGCATCTCTTGCTCTCCTGCTTTGCTGGCTCCAGTGGCAGCAGACATTGCCCTCACTTCACTGCATGCCTCGGGCAGGGAGAGCCCCGTGCAGTGGGCAGGAGGAAGTGATGAAAAATAGATTCTCTTTGGCCCTGTGCCCAGAGGCCTTTGAAGGCTCCTTTCTCCCCCACTGTTGTCTCCTTTGATGCTGCTGCTTTGATTTGCACTTCAGAGGCTGCATCAGAGCCCTCCAGGCTGGAAGGAGAAGGGGAAGAGTATTGCCCTGCAGCACGGCCTGACCTGCTCTCTGTCCTGGATGAGCAATGGATGCTGCAGGCAGCAGCTCGAGGGGGAAATGAATCACAGAATCACAGAATCACAGAATCACAGAATTTCTAGGTTGGAAGAGACCTTCAAGATCATCAAGTCCAACCCATGCTCCAACACCTCAACTAGACCATGGCACTAAGTGCCACAAATGGAATGTGGAGCTTTGCACAGCAGCTCCCAGCCCTGCCTGCTTACTATTTAAATAAACCCGTTCCTGCTCACTTTGAATCAGCTCAATGAGAAAATAATGCCACAGAAGACTGCTTGTCTGAGGGGTGCCACAGAATTGCCACCACTGGGTGAAGGTTTTCCATTCCCAGGTACTTTGATATCCCTCTGTGAGCCAATTTTCAGACTATGAACTGCACACATGCACACCTTGTGTATTGATCAGGCTGGTGGGTGATACCATGACAGGTTCCTATGTGTAATGCCAACACATTCACTTTTATCCATCAACCTTGTAACTAGGTGGAAAAAACACACAGGGTTTGACAGTTCATTTTTTGTTTAAAGGCATGGACTGGGATTAATTTTCCATTAAAGCACGTGGACCAACTGGCCAGGCTGCTCTCACATGCTTTTCCAGCTGCTCTGCCCCTTGCTGGCATTCATCCTGCCATGGCTACTTGCTCTTTGCCAGCCTGTCATCCTCGGCTCCTGGGGACATGGCTGTGAAAGCAGATTTTACAGAGAAATGATCTGATTCTTCAGGCCTGTCAGGTGGAGAGGCTGTCACAGCCACTCAGCATGACGGCAGCACAAGGCACCTTCATCCCAGACGTCTTCCCTCATCAGGCCCCAGCTAGGGAAAATAATTTGAGAAGTGACTGACACCTCTGGAAAGAAAACCCATTTGGAGATAATTTGGCTTCTGCTTCATGAGTTTGCTTAATTTTCCTGCATGCTGGTGGTGTATGTTAACATAGGATAAGAGTCTATGCTTTAAGCAGTTCATCAGCTCCAATTATTGACTGTGCTCCTCGTGTCAGTGTTTGACAGGGGAAGGCAGCAGCAGAGACCAGCCACAAGCTGCAAAATCCCACATGTGGCCTCTACCCCATCAGCAGAGCTGCCGCCAGGCGCCAGGGACAAGCAACTGGTAGGGACAGAGCTGGAATAATTCACAGGGTTTGTTCCCTGGTACTAGCCAGGATCTCCTGAAAGTGTCAGGATAGAGCCAGCAGCAGGCTCGGAGAATGCAACACCCCCACTAATTGCAGCCTGTCCGAGGTGTGACTGACAGCCAGGCTAGCAGCTGGGCAGAGACAGATTTCCTGGGAGGCAGCTCCCGTGGCTCTGCTCCCCGGCAGGGCAGTGGCAGCACCGTGCTGGAAGCCAGGGAGGGCGGTGTTTAGCAGAGGGAATAAAGGGCTGCATTTGGAAATTGTAAGATGAAGTCTGGTGATGGCCTCGAAGGAAACAGAAAGGTGGCCCTGGGTCTCGAGAGGAGACCCTCCATGGGTGAGATAGAATGTTAAAGAAAGAGGAATTTTAATGCAACATTGAAGTTCTGAGGTCAGGGTGAGAAGCAGCAGCCCAGGCAGGTGGGGAAGGGTCCTGTGGCAATGTCCCTGTGCCAAGGGCTGTGCAGCTCTGCTGGGAGCTGCTCCCCAAGCTCCACAATGGGGGACAAGCCAGAGGCTGCCAGTAGCATCTTTCTGACAGGGAAGGCTCTCCGGAACCTGAATTTCAGGCAGTGCAAAGCCTGCAAGAGTAAGATTTAGCACCCAGAAAACTGCATTTTGTGTGAGCACTGGGGGCTGGCAGCTTGACTTTTGAGGAGCAGATCCTGCATCCACCAGGGAGATGCTGGTGCTCACAAGGAGAGGTGAGAGCCTGCAGTGAGCAGAGCTAATGTGGTGTGAGGACAGAGCACTTGGCAGTCTGTGGGAGCACCAGTGTGCTGGAGGCTGCCTGCGGAATAAAGCAGATGAAATTTCACAGCGCTATTATCGCCCTCTGAAAGGCAAGCGGGTCTCTGCTCTCCAAATGAGGATTCCTGGCCAGCCCTGCATGCTTTGATGGCCCAGAAAATCCCACCTGTAAGGGCAGGTGCAGCAGGAGCAGCCGGGTGACGGCGCTGTGAGACGCTGGTGATAACCTTGAAGGACAGACAGCAGGATGCTGAACTCCACGAGTTACCTGGGGAAAGCCCTGCTCAGAGGAAATCCCCCTTCCCTGGCAGGCAGCCTGAGGGGGGGAACAGGGAAGAGCTTGTGCCCAGGCTGCAGGGACTGTGGCCTGCACGGGTCCCTGCACAGGGGGAGCACCCGATGAGGCGTTTGCTGATTTGTTTCCCCTGTCCAGTGAGTGCCCCTCTGCCCTCGGCATTCTGCACGGCTTTCTCCTTGGGAAGTGCTCCAGCAAATTCGTCTGGAAAGAAAGCAGCTTGTGCTCCCTTGGAATTCTCAGATAGCTGGGATTAGCGCTGCCAGGTCCTTTGCAAACCCTCAGGGGCAGGCTGGGACAGCAGTTTGTGCTGTGAGTGCTGCTGGCCCGGAGGGGTTTTCCTCGTCTGGCAGGGGCAAGCACGGGCAGGAACTCCTTGCTGGTGCTGCACAGCATCAGGAATTCCCCGGGGATGCTCTGGGATTTGAGAGAGAACTCAGCCACAGCTGCTCTGGATCCTTCAGGCTGGAAGTGCCTTTGCCCCGGGACAGAGGGCAGATCTCCCAAGAGCACCTAAATAGCTCGGGAGTTTGTGATGGCCCCAGCCTTACAAACACACCCCAGCACCTGTGACAGGTGATGGGACCCGAGCAGGCTCCAGATCCTGCTGTCCCTCCTTCCCCTCGCTGGGAGGGCGAGGCCATTGCCACGTGGGGCCTCCCTCTCTGCATTCCCCTCCTCAGCATGACCTGAAGCTTTGCCCCCCTCCGCCCCCCTGGCCGCGATGCTGGCTCAGATTGGGGGAGCTTTGGGCTTCAGGATAGGGAAAGGAAATCCAGAAGAGGCTCTTACCTCAGGATGTGTTCCAAGGCTTTATTCCATGAAGGATCCCAGGGGCAAAGAGGCAAAGAGACCGAACAAGGAAGAACATGGGTTTTTATCTGGTCTCTGTCCCAGGACAGATAGCTGGCACCAAGCCAATAGGTCAGAGATAAGGGGGGAACAGGGTCAAACTAATAGGTACAGACATCAGGGGGTTTCTGGGGAGAAACCATTCTCCCCAGAGGAACACAGCAATGACCTACATCCTCCAGGTGTTCTCCCACCCCTGTGCAGCCCTGGCAATCAGCTGCCTGTGAAAGCAGCAGTGCTCGTGCCCAGGATGACTTCTGTAGTAGGACAGCTGGGTTGCTCCACGCTGGCAAAGATGTGCAGAGCCCTGCTGTGAGGTTCAGGAGATCCTCACCCATCTTCCCAGCCAAGGAGGGCTCCAGGTAGCTCCCAGATGTGTTTTAGCTCCTTGTCAGCTCCAGCAGAGGAGACCGACCACGGCCTGGGGGGGTGGGTGGTTATTTACCAGCCCACACTCCGGTCTGGGCTCTGTTCATCATAGCTCAGGGAGCAAATGTACCATCCAGACTGCTCCAGCAGCTGAGAACTGCCTCAAAAATGCAGCCCACAGGTGGAAAATAGGACACACTCAGCCCTTACTTCTTTGTGCACACAAGTTCTCCTTTTCCTCTCCTCATTTGGGGGCATTCTGGGGAATTCTGACATTATGGCTGTGAGAGAAAATGCAGCATTTTGTTTTCCACAAGAATTGGTAGTTTGCCAAGAAGACATATCTCTGTGAGAAATCATGCCCTCTCCCATGCCTCCAGCTGAACAGTTTTAAGCAGAGTGCTGAGCCAGCCCTCTGCTATCCTTGCTTCCTTCCACTTGCCTGCTCGCAGTGAGGAAGAGGAGGAGGAGGATTTGGGCTGGATTCCGTGATTTTGCTGCCTGCTTTCCCCTGACTTTGCAGAAACACGAGCCCCTGAAAGGCCCAGGAGACAGAGGAGTGTAATTAAGGAAGAGAGGAG
The DNA here is from genome assembly GCA_017589585.1 of Phylloscopus whistleri. Classification (NCBI taxonomy): domain Eukaryota; kingdom Metazoa; phylum Chordata; class Aves; order Passeriformes; family Phylloscopidae; genus Phylloscopus; species Phylloscopus whistleri. The sequence goes on from JADMLD010001004.1 coordinate 2,624,467, forward strand.
ATCCAGATGACACTGGCTGGAGCAGTGTTTCCCCTCGCTCTTGGTGCTTCCTTACTGCATCTGTCTCTTGCTGGGGGCATGAGTCACATTGGTTCTGGTGATGGATGAAATTAGCTCCAATGTGGAACGGGAAATAAAAAGCCCTTCACTGACAAGACATCTGCACAGGCACGGAGCTCAGGGCAAGGATCCTCTCTGCCTTTTTCTGCTCTTGCGCTTCTCGCAAGCAGCTCCCTTTTAATTAGATGGGATGCGGTTCTAAGTCAACTATAAATGATACTATCAAACTAATAGAGTGTGATCATATCTTGGCTGTTATTGGTCTGGGAGCTGCTGCTGGCTGCCATGGGAACAGTGGATTTCACAAAGCTCCTCAGCTCTGCCTTGCAGGCATCAAAAGGCGGTCAGGGGAGAGGTGATGGACCCCTGGGATGTCCTTGACTTTGCAAAGAACCAAGGAGTGGTTCCCCTCAGACACTGATCCTTGGGGATGTTTTCATCCCCTCTTTCCTGGTCCAGGCTGCTCTTCGGCATCCATCTCCTGCTGCCCTCCACTCTTGTGTCTTGCTGCTCATCAACCCCCTCTCTGCATCCAGGCTGGGCAAAACCAGGAGTGGCAGAGAGGGAGAGCAGAAAAGAAAAGGGAGGACGCTCACAGCCTGCATGTGAGTGTGGGATGGAGCAGCATTTGCCCCATGCTGGGCTGTCCCTCAGGACCAAACCTGCTGTCCCAGCTGTGCAGCACGCAGGAGCTCATCCTGCTGCCCTGCTCCTCTGGGGGGTGTGAAAAACAGAGGCTTCCTGGAGGTCACCCGAGGGGAGGGAGAGCAGTAGCACAGGGGAGGCATTTCCTGGGTCTGGCAGCTGCCACACCCATGCCATGCCATGCCATGCCAGGAAAGGAAGGGGAAGGGGAAAGGGAAGGGGAAGGGGAAGGGGAAGGGGAAGGGGAAGGGGAAGGGGAAGGGGAAGGGGAAGGGGAAGGGGAAGGGGAAGGGGAAGGGGAAGGGGAGGAGGAGGAGGAGGAGAAGAGAAGGAGAAGGAGAAGGAGAAGGAGAAGGAGAAGGAGAAGGAGAAGGAGAAGGAGAAGGAGAAGGAGAAGGAGGAAGAGGAGGAAGGGAGATTGGCAGCAGGAGGCGGGGAGCACAGGGGCTGGAGCCTGCCCCCCACATCCAGGCTGTGAGCAGCAAGGAGGGAGCAGGGTAGGATGCACTTGCCAAGGCAGGCACGTGGGAAAGAAGAAGAGACAGGAGAGAAGTAGGTGACTCGGTCCTGGCTGTGGTTGATGTTCCTGCAGGCAGCAGGTCAGGCTCTCTGAGGATCAGAAAGTGGCACAGTGGGTGTGCACCCTCATGGGCATGAGAGGCAGCTGCAGGCACAGGGGATCCGTGGGGATCCAGGGACTCAGTGAGAAGAAGGCTTCTCTGCCAAGTGTGTTCCTGTCTCTCTGTGGCAAGAGATTCAGGTCCAGTCTCAGAGCAGGGTTTGTGGGCAGTCATGGCTGTGGGTGACCGAGGGGACAAGGGCCAGCCTGGCCATGATCCCATCAGCTCCTCAGCTCAGTCCTGCCTGCCCCCCTGCTCCTGCTGCCTGTAAGGCTGCAGCTCAGGCTGCTGGCTCGGCCTCACCTTGCCTGATTAGCTGCTCTCCCCTTCTTCCAGCATTTGGGAAATTCTCCTCCAGAGAAAACCTGCCCTGAGCAAGAGGGGTTTGCTCTAACAGGCTTCTTCCCTGCCTGCCTGCCTGCCCCTGCTCCTTGATGTCCCTTTGAGAAGACATGTCCATGCTCTATGAGCAGAGGCAGCGTGAGGTCTCAGGGCCCAGCTGAGATCTCAAACCACCCCCTGCTGCATTGATTTTTTTTGCATGGGACTAATTTTTTAATCAGAGTGATGTAGAACACGATCAGAAGCAATTAAAGGCTGGCAGGCTAATTAGTGTCAATCAGCATGGTTTATGGGTATTGGCCTTGTCAATCAAACTTGGTATTGTATGTTAGTGAGATTGCTTTTGGATCTCAGAGCTAATGCTTCACAGGGAGCTTTTCTTTCTTGAGATGTTTATTAAAATAGTAGGAGTCCTTCAGAAACCAGTTAAAGGACATATTTAATAGTCCTTTAGGCACTGACAATTACAGGTAGATCCTTTGCTAAATCCTTCTTGAGGCTACAGCAGATTAAATGCCGAGCTTGCTCCCGTGCTCCTGAAAACTGTGCTGGGCTCATCCCACCCCTCCTGGGGCTGTTGTGCTCCTGGGCACGTGTTTGCAAAAGCTGGGGCTGCAGGAGATGGGTATGGCAAGCTGCTCAGCCCAGGAGAGGAGGGATTGAAGGGTCAACATGGCAAGGCTTACACAGGAGAAGGGCAGGATTTCTTCTAGGGACAGACTGGAAATGTGATAGGGGCCACTGGGTGGTGTTCAGTGGGACATCAGGGAAAAAGAAAAAAGCAGAAACCTGTCGTAAGCTTAATCCTGACAGAAGCAAATCCCCAGGGTATGTCCTTTGGAAAGGCTGGGTTTGGAAGCAAGGAGACCTGCTGCAGCCAGGGCATTCCCAGCACTGCTGCTGCTGCCTCCACAAGGCTCCAGATTTTAGCTGACTGTGGGCATTGGCAGGGTTTCTAGGATCCCACGTGAACCCACGGAAGAGGAGCAGAGCCAGCCATTAAAGCACATCCCTTCTCTTGCAACTCCGTGTGCCCCGAGTGTGGTGCTCCCCTCGTCGATACAAAAGAATCCAGGAGTGAGTGAAGGATGGCACAGCCTCAGCAGCCATGAGTACACACTGCCTTTCAAACCCTGAGCCCCACAGCATTCACATTCTTTGCACCTAATAGTAGGGATGTCATTTTCTGCTTGTAAGAAAAATAAAGGAAGAGCTCCATCAGGCAGAGCCCCTGGGAAGTGCCTGACGGAGGTGTGAGGGACGAGAGAGATGAGCATGCCAGCCAGAGCCAGCCAGGGCAGCAATGCTCAGAAGTCCCAGCAGCCCAAAGCAGGGATGGCACGAGCCACCAGCCTGATGGCATTGTCCTCCCAGCAGAAAACACCTGGCCTGCTGACAACATCATGCTTGGGAGGGCTAAGACTCATGGCAGCATCATGCCAGCTCCTCCCTGCACAGCCCTGGAGAGGGCTGAAATGCTGCCCCACATCCTGCTGGCTTTTCCAGGCCTCCCTGGCTCTGAGAAAGACTGGTGTGCTGCTCAGCATCCTCGCCAAATATTACAGCTCAGCCAGCAGGCCTCTGAGGGGGTGCCATTAAACTGATCTGTGTGATTGCTGGGGCTCCTGCTGTTAAACTAGGGAGCTGGATAATTGTGTCCTTCCTGAAGGGCTCACAGCCTGCCAGGTGGAGCTGTCTGAAGCACTGGGCACCAACCAGCTGGGAGCTGGGAGGTTGAGTCAGGCAATGCTCCCCAGCTCCAGCTGCAGCACCCCAGGAAGGAGGAGGAAGCAGCCATTGCAAGGCAGCAGAGGGAGTTTCACCACACACTCAGTCCTGTGGTACAAAGTCACATCCTGACAGTGCAGTAGAAGATCCTTTGCCTGGTTATCGCCCAAAGACATACATTTTATCTAAGGGAATGCTTAATTGCTCCTCGTTGGACACTGGTTATGGAACATTAGGCATCAATAAAAGACAACTCTTAAAACCCAGGCTGAATACCCTTTCCAGCGGATGGTGCTGGTTGCAGTCAGAGAACGGATTTGCTTCACTGCATTTTTATTTTTTCCTAACTTTCCCACTTGAGCAGAGTGGGTGGTGTCCCTGCCATAACCACATCTCTGCTTCCCAGCCTTTGCCCTGAAGCTTTCCTGAAGCAAAATGCCCCAGCCCTGAGGGGGCCACTGCGGACAGAGCCACAAATTTTAATTCTTAGCTGATGTGGGAAGAGCCCAGCCCTGAGACAGAAGATTAGGCTGCATGATCCTCAGCAATAACATGGAGCTGCCAGTTGCTCTGAGGACATGGATGCTGGAGGAAGCATTAATATTCCAGGCCACCATGCCTCCCTACCATCTGTTGCACCAAAGCAAAGGATGCCCAAATAAATTTCAAAATCCCCTGCAAGGGAGAACACTCTGGATGCTATTTCTACATCAAGCTGTTCAAGACTTGCTAAATCATCTCTCTCCTTTCCAAACACCTTCCAGAGCTGTCCTGCCTCGGGGAGGTGGCTTTGGTGGCTGTGTCCCACTTGTGGGAGTGTGATGGAGGTTCACGGTGCTCCAGCACAGCCAGTCCAGCTTACTGCCGGGAGAAGGATGAGACAGAAACCACATCTGGCTGGGATCAGGCAGGGATCTGCAAGCTGGCAGTTCTTGTGAAGCAGTTTGCGCCTGAGCTGGCAGCACCATTTGGAGATTTTGGAATTCCCTGACACATCCAATGGGAAGGCGGTGCCCCCAGAACACCTGCAGACTGCTGGAGGCCCTTGTGCTGCCCTACCTCCTTCTAAAATCTCTTCCCCCAAGGATCCATCTCCTCCAAAAGTTGATGTCTGTTGTCTGGGTTTTTTCTGTTCTCTCTGTCTCTAAGTTTTTCTAAAGTTCTATTTCAGCCTTCTGTGTTTGCCTTTTGCAACTGAGTCACAATTTTCACATAAACAACCTATTGTTATCATAACTGTCCTTTCATGTTTACATTCTTCTCATAAGGAGGAGACTGTTGATGGACTGTTGGGTTGACCAGTGTGGTTGGAGAGGAAGATTTTCTTCCTCCAATCCATGGCCACTGTTGGAATTCTATAAATGTCGAGGTCTGTAAATAAACTGCCCCTTTTTGCCTTGGACATCTCAGTGTGTGAGTGTCGGGTTTTTTGTGTCGTACTGCGACAGATGTCCTCTTGCCAGGAGGAGATCAAGAGGAAAAATTTACAAGATTTCTTCTTTATTTGCTGTTTGGGACTCTCCCATTACAACACACTTTCTGGTGATGGCCCCTTCCCCTGTTTCCTACTATGTGCAGGTAAAGATTTATGCAATTCCAGGTGCCAGCCTCACTTGAGAGATTAATGAGAGATAATGTCTCACAAAGAGGTTTATTGAGTTCTCTGGGTTCATTCACCAGCTGTGAAGTGAAACATCTGAAAACAGTTTTTGAATACTAAGTTCTCCCTGGCACCAGCACAGGAAAAGGCAACAGTGCCTTTTTCTGCTTGAGGTGCTTATTCTGCTGGGCAGAGCTGGCTCCATGTGAGCAGCCCTGGGAGCTGGGATGTTGGATTTTTAGCTGCCTGCTGGCCTGGCCCACCTGGGGTGCAAGAGGATGTGCCTGGCATGCTCAAGGTGCTGCACTCTGGTTCTCAGCATCCTCAGCCCTGTGAGTGATGAGTTGCTATTTCATGGCAGATTTGAAGAAGCAGGGGAGCCCTGGCAAGCAAGGCAAGGGTGATCACTCAGCTCCAGCCATGGAAAGACACTGGAAAATGTATTTGTGGCTGCAGAACCCTGCAGACCTCATGTCTGCTGGGTCTATGGCACGAAACTGATTTGGTGTCATAGCAATATCTCTTCAAGGATGGAGAAGAAAGGTCCTTCCCTGGACCTCAGTCTCTGCTGGATGTGTTTTGTTCACTTGCTTCTTGGGACACCAGGAAGCCTCTTGCTCCTTCCCTGTGCCCCAGCCAGAAGCCAAGTGCTGCTCCTGCACGCTGGGCTGGTCAGAAGGCAGAGGCAGCCTGGCATCACCCAGCAGCACCTCTCCTGGCCATGCAGGCAGAGCTGCTGCTGGTTGCTGCAGCTGGTTTTCCTCCTGGGTGCATGGCTCCTTTGAACAGAAGGTGCCCCTGCCTGGGCTGGAGGAAGTGGGTTGCAATTAGTAAACTGTCTTTAAAGGGATCCTGTGTCAGCAATTGGGCAGGTGGCCGTGCAAGAGCCTCTTGGGTGCATCTCAGCATGCAAATGTTGCCGTGAGAAGATAATTATTCTGCTCTCCCATCTCAAGCACATCCCTACCTTGCCAATGGATCATTCTACTAATTTTTATCTCTGCTGCACTTAGCAGAACATGCCCACAGTGCATTTGTGTTTTCACACAGATGTTGGGGTACATTAGCTGGGAAGAGCCCATGGGGAAACCCACAGCTCCAAGGACAGATTCTGGCAGATGATTTACCCTTTCCTTCAACAGCGAGTCCCCAGTGAGGCACGAGGGCTTTTCCTCTGGGACACACCAGTGGGGAGGACCTGGGCATCTTCATCACTTATTTACTTACACTTTGACATCCCTTCCTTGGTGGTGACTTTACTGCTATCTGCAGGATTTTTCCTTTAAAATCTCCCTCCTGACAACATCCCAGCCACATGACTGCTGCTTCTTCATGTCCTGATGAAGAGCTTGCAGACATTTGTTTGCAAATGCCTTTCGTTGTAATGTGGGGAAGCTCACATAAAAACAAAACACAGTATTTGCTCTTCCCTATAACTGGTCTTTGTCTTCAAGCAGCTGTAAAAGAGGGCAATCAATAAACCTTGCCAGGGTCTTTTTAATGCTTTTTGAGCCATTATGGTCATAATGCTTCTTCAGGCTGCTGTGTCAATACACTCGAGACACTGAATATGTCAAAACCACATAAAATCTTTATTAAGACGAAATTAAATGAGCGAGCCCAAATCAGCAATTTAGATGGATATTGTTCTTCAAGGATGCCAGACCCCAAAACCAGACACAACTGAAGAATTCAGGGCATTCAGTTAGGATTGAATTGGTGTGAAACTCAAACTTTTGCTACAGTTCCTGCACAGGAGGAATTTAGGAGGATGGGAATTGCTGTCAAGGTGGTCTGGACACCTGCCCTGTGTTTTCTGTGGCAGCATTGGCCTGAGCTAAAAAAGTAAAGCAATTCTGGGGCAGGTGGGAGGAAAACAGTTATTGGCATGAAAGTTCAGTCTGTCTCTGCTCATCAAATCAACCCAGACTGATCCAAAGGAAAAAAACTCCCTTATTTATGTTTGGTTCCAGGTGACAGTGCATGGAGCTGCACTGGGTGGCATTGCAGAGAGTCCATCCTCGTGCTGCATGGCCCTGGTGGGTGTATTTCTTCTCCCAAATCCTCCCAAGCCCTTTTGGGTCCTGCAAAGCCACCAGAGCCATGCTCACATGGAGAACCTGGCAGCAGAACTGTGGGGCACTTTCAGCTCAGCCACTGGACCCTCCTCCAGTCCTGCACAGAGACTTCAGCATCAGAGATTTTCACCTGCCAAAAGGAGCTGAGGACAAGCAGGGCTTGTGAGAGCTGCCAGCACCCTGGGAAAGAAAAGCTGCAGCTCGAGCCCCACTCAGCAGCCTCCCAGCACAGAGCTGAACGAGCAGCAGGAGGCTGGATGTGAGCTCCCAGGAGGGTACAAACCTGTGGTTCAGCACAAGGCAGTGAGGAGGAGCTGCAGGTGCCATGAGGCTGTTGGGGCACAGGAGCTGGGCTCTTTCCACAGACAGTGTCAGGCATGCAGCTGTTCCAGCCCGTTGCTGCCCAAATTTTGGACTGGGAGACAGGACTCAGGTGGATTTGTCTGGGCTTGATGCATTCCAACAGCCTGCACGGCTTGCTTTGCTCCACTTGGGAGCTGCTGTTTTGCAGATCCACAGTGCCTGGGACACGGTGGATCCAGCCCAGCACTTTGCCAGTGGCCAGCAGGTGAGATCAGACCCTCTGTGCCTGTTTGCTGTTTGCACTTTGCTGACCCAGCCTGACAGAGAGGCTCAGAGGGGCTCAGGCTGTGCATCTCCAGAGGGTGTCACGACTCTGATGTGCCCTGCAAGCTGCAGGGTGAACCTGGCTCCTCCAGGGCTTGTCACTTGGAAGGAGGCGTTGCCTCAGCACTGAGCAGAGGGTTGGTAACAGGGAGGACAGCACCAGTTGGGTCCCCAAAGCACCCCCAGCCCTCCCTGCCGAGGGCATGGGCTGCCTTGTGCTCGTGGCCAGGTTCTGATGGCAGCAAGGGACACCACCCCCGCGGGTTTTCCACTGGAGCACAGGGGATTTGCATCCCTTCTGCATTTTAATTGTGCAGCTTTTGCTTCATCAGGTGGGATTCTACAGCTTGCCAGGAGGATTTCACTGTTCACAAAGGAGCTCTTTTTCTTCTCAGTGGAAAGCTGAAAAATTGCTCGGTTCCAGCCTATTTAGTTTTAATTGTTTCCTTTAGTTCTCATTGCCCAGAGCAAAATATCACCTTCCCCTAACAACCAGCCAGGCTGGGAGCCAGCCACCCTACCCAGCCACTGTGCCATCCCTCCTGCTGCTCCTGTGGTTCCCGGGGGTCCTGTCTGTGCTGGCAGGGCTGGATTTTGGGGAAGGGGCATCACCCTCACCAAGCAGGAGGCAGGAACAGCTGCAGCACTGCCCTTGCTGTGCTGCCTCCATGCCCCAAAGGGCTTTGCTGACTGCTCTGGCTGTCCCCTCTGCTTGCAGACATCCTCCTTTCCCTACTAGTTCACCTCTCCCTGCTCTCCAGCCTTCCCCTGGCAGCTGCTGAGGAGGGGCCAGCTCGTCATTCTTGCCTCCAAGGTGGCTTTGAAGAGAAAGGGCTGTGTTGCTGAGGCAGAGCATGATGCACACAGAGCCCTGGGGATCATGAAGAGCAGAAGATGAGAAAAGCCTCCTCTCCTTCCCCTAACCAGAGTGAAGCACCTGTGGCTTTTTGGGAATGATGTGGTGCCCTGCATGCCAGGTGAACATCACCTCCAGGGTCTCTGCTCCTGCTCCAGCTCCTAATGCAGCCCTTCCACAGGGACACCCCACTCCATAAAGACAAAAACCTCATGTCAGCAGTAGAAAGCAGGGCCTTGCAAGCTCAGGAAAAACTCGTGGGGACTCCTAAATCTTCTTGGAACCTATGGGACCAGGAGGATAAAGCAATATCCCCTTCCCATGCAGGCTGCCTTCAGGGAGCACAGCCAGACACCCCTGAGCAACCTTAGCAGCAGATCAGGCTCAAGGGAATATCAACATATTCCAGTACAAGGCAAAGATACAGAGCCAGCAATCGGGGTGAGACAGAACAAAAATACACCCAGCCCATCAGAGTAACCCACCAGGTCACTGATTTTATCCCCAGGATCAAAGTTCTCTGCACCAGGGCTCAGTCTGATGCCAGGCACTGCCTCAGCTGGCACATCCCAGCCCCCAGGGTTCACAGCACCATGCCAGAGGTTTCCCTGAAGGTTTTCCTCTGCTCACTTCTGGGGAAGGACTATAAAACAAAGGCTCATAAATTAATTACCTAAAAGAGCAGCAGAATGTCATTAGATACTTGAGAGTTAATTGCACTGATGCTAATCACACGTATTTTAAAGGCACCAGCAGAAGTGTAATATGTAATTCCATAGGTATTCCAGAATAATTTAGCAATTTAATTAATTTCTGCTAACACCTTTTCAATCACCTGCCCACTTCCTCTCATGTGTCCTGAGGGAAAGGGGGAAGAAACTTTTCCAACTGGCCAAATCTGTTGCAAACTCACTTTTGTTGGCAAAGATACTGTTCTATTTCTCAGTGGATTTAATTAACATCGGAGTTATCCCTGGGTGACAGGGTGGCCAAGCAAGACTGCGATTGCCCGGTCCTAAAATTGGAAGTCTGGATCAGGGATGGTTGAAATGTTTTGGACAGATTGTGATGGGCTGAGAAGATGGAAAACTGAAATGATTTGTGGATTTAGGTCAAATTCGGCAAGCAGAGCCAGGCGAGAATGTGGAAGAGAAATGTAAACAGCACCAGGCATTTCATTCCATCTCCTCAAAATGCAACATTTTGTTGAGAAGGAGCAAAAATATCCCATTTCAGCATGTTTGAGATGCAGGTTTTCTGCTTGTCTCCTTGTGCCTCCCCCCAGGGTCAGGCAGCTGAGATGCACCCAGCCCTGGGGCAGCATCGCAACTAGAAAAATTATTTACTTCCTTTCTGGGCCCACTGCTTCATGAGTGCAGGGCACGGAACCTTGGGATGGCACTTGGGAGCCCAGGGAGGAGGACAGGAGACAAGTGATTTGGGCTGTGTGAGAGCTGAGCCCCACCCTCCCCACACTGGCAGAAAAGAGACCACCAGAAGCCATTGCTCTCATGGGGCTTTTATTGTCTGGCTGGCCCTCATCTCCCACCCTGCTGCCTGTGGCTGAGCCCCTCATCACCACCCACGCCTGCAGAGGAGACCCCAGCCCAGCTCATCCCCAAGCCCAGCCACCTGCCTGGGGCAGCACATCCTTCTCAGTTCAGCCCAGCCCCATCCCAGCCACCTGCCTGGCGCAGCACATTCTTCCCAGCTCTTTTTTGGGGTTTGGGGTTTCTTGGTGGTGGTGGTGGATTTTTTTTGGTTGTTTTTTTTTTTTTCCTTATTTTTTTTTAAATATTTATTTTAAAAATATAGTAGCTGTGGAAAGCAGCCCTCTTTATAAACCCTTGATGCCAGAGTGAAATGCATCCTCGCCATCCTTGTTCCTAATCCCTCCTGGGTGCCCGTGCCTGCCAGCAGCAGCTCCTGGGGGCTGGGGAGGCTGCTCAGGCTGCTGCAGGCAGGGAGGCTCTCGATGGCAGGGAGAGAGACAGAGAGAGAGAGAGAGAGAGAGAGAGAGAGAGAGGACCCTTCTAAAAATAGAAATATTGTGCTGAGTCGTTTGGAGTGAATGAAATACATGAAACACCAGCATTAGATTAGCTTTAGCTCATAGTCAGATATTGCTGCCAGCAGAGCGGGCACAGGGCGCTGGTGGAGGCTCAGCCCCCCTCAGCCCTGCAGTCACACCGGCCCCAGCCCTGCTCCCCACTGCAGGGCCCCCTGCTCTGGCCTATCACCAGGACACTGACCCACAGGGCAGCCTGAGAGCCCCCGGAGCCGATATAAATAGGAAACTGTAAACACAACCATGGGAGAGAAGAGACATCTACGATCACAGGGTTTACTGCTTCGAACGCCCCACCCTCCCCCCCACAACCCGCACCCCTACGCCCCTGTCCCCGCTCCGTAAAAAGGTCTCCAGTAACAAAATCTTCGATCCGGGCTTGGAGTAAAGGTGAGGTGCTCAGGGAGTAAAAAGGGACATCGCAACCTTAGCGGTCTTTGCTCAGGAGGGTGGATGGTGGCAGGAGGGGGAGAGAGGGTCGGCTGGTTCAGGTCCTTGGCAAGTCCATTTGGTTTGTCTGCAGGACTCCTAGGGTTATACCTGAGATGAAGACGTCTAGAGGACACTCCATAGCTCAATTAGGAGGCGGTCGGTGTTCCGGTGCCTAGGAGAGCCCTCGCTGCCGGGATTTGTCCGTCGTGCTGGCGCCGGGCAGCAGGAAAGCAGCATCCTCCCTCTTCCGCTCGGCACGGGGCCGTCTGAACCAAGGCGGGGCTGGGGGACCCCTCATGTGTCCAGGATCTCGCTGGTGGGCGACGGCTCGTGGGGGATGCCCTGCGCGCTGTGGATGGTCTGGTTGTGCGAGAGGGAGTTCTGCTGGAGCTCCAGGGCGATGGCATTCTGCGGGAACTCCTTCACCTGCCGCTTGTACTCCAGGAAGGTGCAGGCCTTGGTGGCGATGGCGATGATGTTCTTGCCGATAAAGATGGTGGAGACCCGGCTGTCCTGGAACAAGATCATGTTGATGGCCCGGATGAAGATGGTGACGATGTTGATGGTGACCAGGCTGAGGACGGGGTAGAGCATCATTTTTTGCGGGGCAATGTGCTCTCCTTGCATGCTGATCTCACTGAGGGACACGCAAGGCAGGATCAGGAGGAGTATGTAGCAGTAGAAGAACATAAGCCCCTCTGCCCAGATGGGCAGGCCGGTCCTGTGTGGCTCCCACAAGTTGGCCTGGATGTCCAAGATATCCAGCAGGTCGAGGGCCACCCAGAAGAGGCGTCCCCGCAAGTCCTCTTTCTTCCGAAAGGTCCGTATGTACTCCATGCTGTCCAAGGCCACCAGCACCAGGTAGAGCCCCGGCACACAGATGGAGAGCAGTAGGGTCAGAGCTTTCCTGGCCACCGTCTCCAGGTTCTTCTTGTCCGCTTTGTAATTCTGAAAGATGAAATACAGCTTGATCTCCAGCACAAAGATGTAGAGGAACCAGAGGATCATGGCGTAGCCCCGCTTGGCCGTCTTCACCTCGGCGCCCACCCACACGGCCACGTAGCGCAGCACGATGAGGAAGCAGATGTCCCCCACCAGCACGATGATGCAGACGCCGATCTTGCGGGGCCCCTGGTTCTGCTCCACCAGGTAGGCGTCCATGAAGGCCATGCTGGTCATGATGACGATGGTGGTCAGGCAGACGTGGCGCTTGTCGGGCGGCGGCAGCACCATGGTGAGGCGGGCGGCCCTGCGCCCCTCGGCGCCGGCACTAGGGGAGCGCTCCCGCCGGCGCTGCGCGGGGGCACATCCGCGCCCGGCCCAGGGACCCGGCGCCGCTCTGTCCCCCGCTGCCACCCCAGGGAGAGGCGCCTGGAGGAGCAGGGGCTCGGCCGGCAGCCCCGCTGTCCCAGGGCTTGGGGCTGCCCCTGCAGACCCCGCGCCAGCCCTTCGGCCCTCAGCGGCTGTGCCCTGTGGGCACCGTGGCTCTGCCCCCAGCCCAGGGCTGGCTGAGCAGCCCAGCCCCAGGCACCCTCCGCCACCGGCAGCCAGGGCTCACGGGTGTGCGGGGCCTCCTGGAGGAACGTCCCTCCTCGGTGGTGGGTCGCCCATCGCTGCCAGGCTCTCCAGCAATGCTATGGCACTAACACGCCTCCAAGGCTCCACGCCCCAAATCCTGCTATAGATCCCCGGAAACACGGCAGCTGACGGCGCAGAAGGGAGCTCTCCCTGTTCCCGGTGAGATCCCACGTTCCTCCAGGGTCTGGGGGGTCCTGCTGTGTCCTCACAGGGAATCACCTTCACGCCTATCCCCACAGGGCTGTGCTGGTGTCCTGCTGCTCCCGGCTGTGCACGCATCCCTCCATTCCTGGAAAGGATAGCAGAGAACAAGCGTTAGGCTCCCTCTGTGTGCTGACATGGAACGGTGGCAATGACAACCCCCTCAGCTCCCAGCATGCTGCACCGTGAGCTGGGCTCCCACCAGGTGCCATAACACCACCAAGGGCACCACCAGCACAGCCTGTGCATGAGGATGCAGGACAGCTTTCCACTGAGTACAAGCACAGCACGAGGCGTCCTACAGGGAAACGCAGCCTGCTGCCCTTCCACCGGCACTGCCTGTCCAGAACTCCTCAGCAAGCTCATGCCCTGTGTGCTGCTGCTGTTTCACCAGCACAGACACAAAACCACAGCCCCAGTGGGCACACACAGGCTCACAGCATTCCCAGCTCCAGGTATCCCAGCCTAGCTGTGTCTCAGCTCTGGCAGGGAGACAGACCCACAAGTTACTGCACAGGTCCCAGGCTGGACAGTTCTGCTTAACTACAGCCATGGGATTCTACCAGCTACTGAGTAGCTCACAGAGTGTGGGGCACGTCCCTCCTGGAGCAGGGGTGAGGTCAGGGCTGGCACATGGGGGACAGGGCAAAGCTGCTCCCAGGGTGTCTCGAGGTCCCAGCAGCTTTCTGGATGGGTTCAGCTCCTCCTCACTATGCTGTGCTTGCCCAATTAATTTGTTAATCTTTTTCTGTGCAGGGAATGCACTCCCAGAAATGAGCAGGTAGGTCCCAGTGCACGCAAAAATGTCATTGAACTGCTTTCATGGAGATAGACCATGATCACAGCCACAGAGGCTGAAGGGAAGAAGCCAAGCCCAAGGAGCTGTAAGCCATTAAAAACCTGGCCTACTTTGCAGCTGCTTATGTTTATAGGGCCTCATTTAAATAAAAGCTGGATTCTCTCCTGCTTCGGGGAGACAAAAAGAACAAAGAAGAGAAAGTGGGAAACCTGATGAGTCAGAGCCAGCCCTGCCTTGTGCCTGAGTAGGTGGACAGCAGGGATGCGTGTACCTGTGCCCTGGTTTCCAAAGGATGTGGTACTCAGCAAACATTAGCAAGGGACTTAAAGCTGCTGCTCCAGCCAGGACCCTTGGGATGCTCTTCTGAGTCTGCTGCCGGCAAGGAAAATTGGCATGTTAAAATAATTTCTCAAGCAGGATTGCTCAGAAAGAAATCAAAAAGATGTGGTGGGAATTCATAAGAACTGCTTGCATGGTGCTTCCCAGGCAAGGCAGTCCCTGCAGCCCCACTCTCAGCAGCGTGGCTCTCTGCAACAATTCAGAGCTGCCGTTTGGGGCTTCAATTTGTTCTTTCTCGAGGTTTTGGATAAAAATATACAGTCATTGCTGTAACTGCCTTAAAACTTGTGCCAAGTTTTACAGAGGATTTATAGCCAAGGAAAGATAATTCCAGATAAATTAGGTCTTTCAGGAGGGAACAGTGGCTTTTTTTTTTTTCTTTCACCCTGTAAGTATTTATGCCTTCAAAAGGCAGCGGTTATTTAAAGGGCAGTGGGTTGCATCACAGCACGGTAAGGTTAGGGAGCAGCTTGCCTGTAAATCCTGCCCCTCTGCCCTGTGAGTTACTGGTGCAGTCTGGGGAGCTGGGGGAAGGCACAGCTCTCTCCTCATGCCTACACGAAACCGGAGAGAAAAGCCCGTTCCGCCTGCTGGTGAACCCCCAGGGCACCGAAAGGTGTCAATGCACAGTTCACGACGGCCAGCAGGTCTGTCACCACCCGTGCTGAGCAAATGGCAGATCCTTCCCCAGTGTCTTCTCCTGAGGGGCTCACGGCAGCCCGGGCTGGCTTTGACAAACGCTTGTGGTGGTGACCTTTGAGAGGGGAGGAAGGGACTGAGTCACAGTGCTGCTCCCTCCCCAGTCAAACCATGCACTGCCCAGGGTGAGCACCTCTCCTGGCTTTTCCAAATTGTTTCCGAGCACTTGCTGCAGTGCAAGCTCTTCTCCTGATCTTCCCAGAGCTGGTGTTTCCCCCACCCCTCGCAGCCCCGGTGCTGTATGGAAATAGGGAGCCCTTTGCAGATCCACGGAACAGAGCTTGGCAATTTGAGCGATGCCTTGTAGCCGAATTTCTTAGGGAACATGGACATGAGGTGTTTTGGGATGAGATTTGAACTACCCCAAACTGGGCCTCAGTTTTAGGCCTGTGTGGAGGTAGCCAGACCTGTGGCACAGCTGTAATTTCATTTTAAGGTGTGTTTAAATGTTAGATAGCATAGTTATAGTGTGGCTGTAGTGCCCTCCTTAAGGGCAAAGTTATTTACATTCTTTTTTACACTGAATACCAATTAGAAAACACCTGCAACTGTAAACTATTTGAAACTGTATTTAACCCCCCGTTACCGGAAGAATAAATCGGAGAATGCATGATCTAACCAAATTGGTCATACGTGTGTTGCTCCTGTCCAGCTTCCCATTTTAGTTAAGAGTTCCCTGGTTTCAATGCCTGACCAGCCTGTCGGGGAGGGGGCACATAAAACTCTCCATGGGGGCCTATTAGAGAAAAGCAGGTCGCTTTTAAACCAGCATTACTTTGTAACTTTTAAATGACTGCATGGGGCAGTACATTCAGAAACTGCCTGAGAGCTGTGCTGAGTAAACAGGACAATAACCACGTCAGGCAGCCACAAGCGCACATCTGAGGCAAATATTTGTTTAGACAAGTACTCAAAGAACTTTTTTCCTGCAGGAGTTCTTGTAAATGAAAGGCAGCCCACCTGAACATAATGAGCTTGGAGAGCTATGGATGTCAGTGAGCCAGGCTGGCAGCTTCCTGTGGGAAGGGATCTAGCAGCTTTTGCATCCCTCTTGGTGCCAGGACTCCCACAAGCAGGTACTGAAGCGAGGCTTCAGTCTTGGCAACTTGAGCCTCCTTATGAGGACAAAATTCAATCCCTAATTGCTTATTCTCCTCTACTTCTGCCCTACTCCAACAGCTCCTTTTCAGTGGAGTGAGCAAATGCCCTTGGTGACACCCACAGCAGTGTCAGCAGCTGACAAGGCACAGCCCAAGGCCGGCATCCAGCCCCACCAGTGAAGGCCAGCAGCAGAGACGGGGAGCAGCAGCACCCTAACCCTAACCCTCTCCATCTCTGGGGTGTGCTTGGGGACACCCCATTTCCCAGCCCAACCTGCCCTTTCCCAGCTTCCCAGCAGGATAGGAGAGGCTTCAGAGGGAATGGAGGGGGCTGCAGATTTCCTGGGGAGACTCAGGGGTCCTGCAGGGGGGTCCAAACCCAGCTGAAGGGCAGGGTTTGCACTCTCACCACTGCCCTGCTTCCTCTGGCACCGAGGGAAAGGAGCAGCCTTGGTGCAGCCAGCCCTTGCCCTGTTCCTCTGCTGCCTCTTCTGTCTGAGAAGTTGTTTCTTGGTCTTGCACCTCTTTTTCCCGGCCCTTCCAGACGCTGTAAAGCACTCGTGGTTACCCAAGGTCACAGCCTTGCTCCACCACCAGCCCAGGCAGCTCGGAAGAAAATCAAACTGTGCTTTTCCCTGCGGTGCCGGCGGCTCGTGGCGGTGATTAATTAATTAATTAACTACTGCCCTTCCCGGCCGCCCATCACAGCGCCCTCCCACACCCTCTCCTGCCTCTGCCCAGCCCCTCCGGGCACAGCAGCCGGCATCACCCGGGAGCTCTGGGATGCAGGAGCTGCCGGGATCCCCGCACAAAACCTCATCTCCCCTGTCCAGGGAGCCGGCAGCTGCAGACAGCCTGGAGGGCTCCTGGAGCCGCTGGCAAAACAGCGTCGTTAATGCCAGCAGGCGCTTCCCAAAGCCCAGCTCTACCTGGCAAATTAATTTAAATTATTTATGTAATTTGAATCCTGTCTATTTAAAAAAAAAAAAAGGGAGTGAGACAGAAGTATACACAGCGCGCTTCCCAGGTAATTAGGATGCCGCATTGCTTAAAGCTTCATTTGCACTTTAATTGCTTTGATTTATTCCAGTTTTCCTGAGTGGAAATCCAAAGCTCCCCCTCTCTTCAGCCCCCTCGAGAGCCGCCTCTCCACCAGGGCCTTTTCCCACCTGGCAGAGAGGAGGCGATGGGCACAACCACCCCTGCTCGGGACGTGAGGACAGCTGTGGCAGAGCCCCCAAGGCGGTGGCACCACGCCCTGGCAGCCGGCTGTGCTCCAGGGAGCCGCTGAACTGCAGCCGCTCTCAGAAGGGCACAGGACAGGGAGCTGCTGTTCATTGCTTGCAGGATTTGTGAGCCCCGGGATTACCTGCGACTCTGTGCGCCACGGAAGGATGGGGTTTACAGGCAGGGCAAACTCGGCTTTGTCTGAGAAGAAACTCTAAACCAGCTTGTCCCCGATCCTTCGCGTGTTCCTGGCTTGGAGGCTGAGGTTTCACCTTCCCCGCCCCGGGCAGTCCCTGGTGACCATCAGAGGGAAGGAGGGAGGGAGGATGCTCCTACCCCTGGGGAGCAGGGAAGATCGCTCTGGGCAGCGGCTGTGCCCTGCCCCCTCCGAGGCAGCACCGGGCTCTCAAGTGCATCCTGTGAAGGAAATGAGATTGAGGAAGATTTTTCCGGACCCTGCCCACTAATTGTGTCTGAAGGAGGAAGCAGCCCACTTGCTAATGATTACGGATGATTTACTGTGTAGGCACATCAAGAGGTGGGGAAAGAGCTGCAAACTGTTCCTAGAACCTTCTCAAAATGATGCAATGTCAGACGAAACCAGCTCCTGCCCATACCAGTGAGTGCATCAACGTGCTCTCCTGCTGCAAACCCCCTCAGCCCTCTCTGGCGTTCATTTCAGCCCCCTTTCCCAAAAACAAACACAAGCAGAATGTACCAGAACTGTTGCCTGAATACGAAAAAAAATAAAACCACCTTCTCAATTGCATCACTTCAGTGACGAGGTGGGGAAATGCTGCTTGCCCAAAGCAGAGCCCTGCATGGATGGATGGATGGATGGATGGATGGATGGCCTTTTTGTTCCCAGTTCTGTCCCCCACAGCCATCCTGGTCAGGGCTCTCCTGCTGACAACAGGCAGCTGCAGCTGCTGGGAGCATCTCCCATTCACAAACACACTGAGTTTGACGATATTTGACAGACGTGTCAAAAGAAAAAAAAAAAAAAAAGCCTTTTCAGATGTTTCACGTGTTTAAAAATAGTTAAAGAAGGTAAATGATTCATTTTGACTTGTACATAAAACATGAAATTATAATAGTACGTCTTGACTCTACCAAAACAGCTTACCATTTTCCCAGCAAAACGTTTCTGCAGAGGAATTTCTTGGCAGTTCCAAGCTGGGGGCATTTTCAAGATTTTGATCTAATCTGGACCAAACCCCAGACATAAAAGCATCCGAATCCCTCACGGTTCGTTGGTTTGTTGCCAAAAAGGGCACATTTGGCAAACATCTGTCTGAATGTAGGTTTGCCACAGTGAGAGATGCGTGTGGAGTTCAGCGGAGTGCAGGTTCTGCCCACAGAGCTGCCCCCACCCTCCTCTCCCTGCTGCAGGCTCCTGGCACTCTTTATCACTCTTCAGCAGAGCTTTCCCCCACTGGTCCTGGGGCATTTCCCTCTCTGCTATCTCGGGGTCCTCCTAGGCTCTGCCAAATCATCAGCATTTTCCCCATACTGCTGCCCTCCCAGTCCCAGGGCTCCTGCAAGGCAGGGCTTGCTGCTGCTGGGGCAATTTGATCCAACAATGCTCTCTTTTTGTTTCTTGGTCTGGGCTGGTGGCTTTTTTTTTTTTTTTGGTTTGGTTTTGGTGGGGTTTTTTTGTTTGTTTTGTTTTGTTTTATTTTATTTTTTCCAGGCTTTCCCCCCACTTTTTTGGAGCTGCTGTTGGATTTTGCGTGTTTCCTCCAGCATGCTCCAAGCTCACCCCCCAGGGTGCTGCCTGTAGATATAACCAACACCCTCACTGGTCCTGTCCCCTTCCCAGGAAACTGTTTGGCTTTCATCTGAAGGAGCTGTGCCATCCTTGGGCTGGGAATGAAAGCACTTCCTGCCCCAGGCACGGTGGGGCTGACAGTGCACCTGCAACTGGCAGTTGAGTGAATCATCTCCCTGAAACCCAGCAGCACACCACCTCATCTCCCTGAAACCCAGCAGCACACCACCTCATCTCACTGCAATCCAGCAGCACACCACCTCATCTCCCTGAAACCCAGCAGCACACCACCTCATCTCACTGAAACCCAGCAGCACACCACCTCATCTCACTGCAATCCAGCAGCACACCACCTCATCTCACTGAAACCCAGCAGCACACCACCTCATCTCACTGCAATCCAGCAGCACACCACCTCATCTCACTGAAACCCAGCAGCACACCACCTCATCTCACTGCAATCCAGCAGCACACCACCAGCCCTGGCCTCTGCTGCTGCCCTCCTGGATAGAAAGGCATTGGTCAACAAGTTTCACCTGCACACAAAGACCACAGCTTGGATTTTTCCTGTGCCATCAACAGCCATGAATGCAAACACAAGGAGCGAGCCAGGCCAGGAGCACAAAACTTGGATCTGATTTCAGTAGCCTGAGGATGTACTTTTGTGTGTGAATCACAACTGTGTCCTCAAATGACCTCACACTGTCAGTGCTGGGGGAAAGGAAATCATGGAGGCAGAGCAGAGTCCTCACACAGATGCTTTCCCCTACTGCCTGCTGGAAATCCCTACAGATGGGAGGATGGAAAGCTTCCTGCTCCTGCTCATCCTTGTCTTCACTCCCCTGGGTGCTGGCAGAGAGGTACAAACTTTCCTTACTGCTGCTCTCAGGATCCTCATCCAATCCACCAGGCACCTGAGAGCCAGGTGGGAGAGGGAATCAGCTAATTAAAATAAAAATGAGAACTGGAGTGTGAAGCTATAAATAGGAGAGCGCTGGGAGTTTCCTGGTGCTAAAAACATGCTTGTGGAGAAGGAGATGCTGGAAGCTCTGGGGCAGAACTCTGGAGATCTACCAGGGAAGAGGCATCTGAGATCTGCTGGCACCTCCTGCCTGTGTGAGAGGGTGTTCAGCCAGGGATGACTCTGCAGTACTGGCTGGAAGGATGAGGGGTGGCTTGCAGGTTCTCGTAGAGACCTGGGCAGAGAGTCACCTGCTGGTTCCTCTGAGCTGGGCCAGGCTGGCTGTCAGCCTTAAGGCAGCAGGGGAGGGACCTCTCCTCTTCTCCTCACACAGTGCAAGGAAAGGCTGTGGGTGAAAGTGCCTGATGCAATTAAAGCAGGGCAAGCTGCAAAGGGAAGAGCTGGGAGGACAAAGAGGTCTGACTCCCAAACTACAATCCTGGAGACCTCTGCTCTGCTTGGTGGTGAAGGTATTGAGGACTTTCTGCACTCAAGTAGCTTTTGGGAGGTGCTGCTCCAGCAGCTGTTAGGGTGGCAGGACGGCAAGGATGGCTGTGTGTGTCCTGCTCTCACAAGAACCCTTATTCCCCTTGAGTCCCCAGGTGAGCAGAGGGCCCGGGTGCTCGAGGGGAGGAGGTGGTTTCAGCATCACAGAGCTGAGGAGGTGCCTCTGAGGCCAGTCAGCTCCTGCACAAAGCAAGTGGCATCTCTGCCCTCCCTAGGACTGGCCTCCAGCTTGTCCCTGCTGCCAGGCTGTGGTGGCACGCTGCACCACAGTGGCACAGAAACAACTCTGCCCCTGCTATTCCCTCTGCCCCGAGCACAGGGTTAGTGGAGGTGAGATGAGCTTGGCAGGCTGCTGCTGCCATCAGTCTGGACTTTGATGAAGAGTGATTGTTCTGCTCTTAATTAACAGGAGGCAGCTGCTGGCTGTTCTGGTGGAGTGGAGGAGCAGAGCCCAGTGGCAGTGACAAAAGGAGATTGTGTCTGCTGGCTCCCACTGAGCCTGGCACGGCCACCCTGTGACCAGCCACACACCTGGGCTGTGGGACATGTCACTGGGGGGGACTTAGCCCCACCAGCACTGCCAGGGTTCAGCAGCCTCTGCATGAACAACAGATCTGGGGCATCCAGATCACCCCTGGGGTGATTTTGCTGCTCTCTGCTCTCCCAGGCCACCCTGAGGTGGTGCAGCTGGTGATGCCTGCCTGGTTCCCACAGGGTTTATTTCCTGGTCTGCCCCTCAGAGACCTTCCTGAGGCAGAGCCTCTCCTGTGACAACAGGTCTCATGCTCTGGTGACACCTGGCATTCTGCTGCTCCCTCAGGGTTAGGGCAGCCACCTGCCCTGGGAGCAGGCGTGCTGCTGCTCAGCCTGTTGTGCTGAGCACTTCCCCAGGAGATGAGAAGACATCTCCTTCTCTTCTGCTCCCCAGGGCATAACTCCTGAGCAGCAGCAGGGTGTGTCCCAATAAAATCTACCCCAAGAACATCATGCCATTTTTCTGAGTGCAAAGCTCCCCTCAAACCTCTGTAATGCAGGGACAGCACACAAGACAGAAGTGCTGTAAAATCAAGGGTCCTTCACCTTGCCATGCAGCTGCTGAATTTATTTTGGCAAGGCTGGCCCAATATTAATTATTGATGAGAGTAGCTTGATGCTGGTTGTCATGAGCCCTTAGCAGCATGAGAACTCCTGGTGGTGCACCCCCAGCAGACATTTACTGAGCTGTCTGAAGTCACAGTCGAGTCATGGTAGGGGCTGGTGGTGCCATAGGCTGGAGATGGGCCTCAGTGGGTTCTGCCCTACGTTTGTTCTCCATCATGAAGTCCCTGCCACTGTCAGTTCCCTCTGGAACAGGCTCAAGGTCACCTTCCTCATCCTGCCCACGCCTCAGCCTCTGGGATGGGGGCAATGCTGGCACCTGCTGCTCTGGCATCACCTGGGAGGTGACACTGCACCCATCTGACACAGTGCAATAAAAATGATGCCAGCCCTGAGGTCGCTGGGGAGACACCTCTCTTCCTCTGGTTTCTAGCCTTCTCTCTACCAGCCAGCTAATAAATCTAATAAGATCTGTCTTGCTGATGTTTAATTCAATTCCAACACCCAGAGACCAGGCTCCTGATATCACTCACAAACCTTACCAGCTCCTCCTTGGCTTGTGAGCCAGGCCAAGGGGCTGCTGCAGGCCACTCCAGAAGAGAGCAGTTACCTGGGATCAGGACTCACTCTCCCAATCAATTGTATGTTTATAGATTTTCCTTGGGTCACACCTAATTGAACTTTTAGGTGTTTGAACACCGTGGTCAGAGGCAGCTGGTGACTTCTAGGCTGAAGTCTGGGAACTACATCAGATGCCTTGAGTGTCACCTCAGAGAAAAGTCACCACAGCACCTCCTGTTCATACCTGGGAGTCAGACAGGAGTGGTGTTGGGAACTGCCACAGCCCATGTGCCAAGCCAGCATGCAGCAGGGAGGGGTTGGCCTGGCTGAGATGAGCACGACCTGGGCAATTTGAAGTAGTGACTTGTGTGTCCAGTATTCCCTCTCCTTTGCATCCATCCCAGCCAGGTGGGGACAATTCCACCAGAGCAGCTCAGGCCAGCAGCGAGTGCCCCTGCAGGGATCTGAGCTGTTGGTCAGACAGCACCCCAAGGTGCAGAGGTGTGTGCTGCCTCTTGGGGCTAAGCCATTTGGTCACACAAACTGTTGGGTTTCCTTGCTAATGAAATTCTTTCCCTCCTCCAGAAACAGCCGGGAGCAGGGGCCATGCCCGTGGTGTGGGAAGCTCCCAGATTCCCCCTTGCCAGGTCCCAGGAGAGGAGGGAGCTCAGCGTGGAGGCAGCATGGAAGGTGGGAGATGGCTTCCCCACCGGGGGCACAGGCAGGTCCTCTCCCCCGGGAGGATGTGACAATTTGCTGTGCTGGAGCTCATTGCCAAAGAGATAAAATATTTACGGCTGCTCTCTCCTGCTTCCCGTTTCAAGGCACGGTGACTTGTTATTTGTTACAAATTTACATGCATGTTTAAAGGCATCTTTAGGTTCCTTCCAAGTATAAAAGGTATCTTTCTCCACGCAGCATTTTGCCAGTCAGAATCAGCCACCCCATCTACTGTGTGGCTGCGTTTGTGCCTGCCTCCAGTGCTCATTTTCCTCTTGGTAATGATTATCATTATATGAAGAAAAATGGGTCATTTACAGCGGTTTCTCCCCAAATGAAAGGCTGTGGGATACAGGATATCATTAAAATTCTCAACCTGACTTCCAACCTCAAAAGGAGGCTCTTGCTATGCGGGTCTCTCTGTGGAGGGAGGGAGGGAGGGAGGGAGGGAGGAGGGGAGGTGGGGAGAGGGCGCACGATGAATGTGCTCTGGCCACGGAATCTCTGGCTGACATCTGTGCTGGCATCGAGGCCCCGGGGCTGCGGAGATCTCTGCTGCTCACACACGGGCTCCCTGGCTGGCCCTGGAGGGCACAGGCTGCCTCCCAGTCTCCCCAAGACTCTCTCCTGGCCAGCACATTCCCAGGGCTCCCACTGCAGCCAGGCTGTGCAGGGGACAGTACAGCCAGGGGAGGTGATGAGAGTTAATTCCTGCCATAGAAAGGGCAAGTTAGCTCCTGACAGAAGGAGGTGAGGTCCCCTGCAGAAGGGGAGGCTGGCAAGCTTAAAAACTGGTGCTTGGACAAGGGAGAAAGCAGGATGGAGTGCTCAGACACAGCAGCCCTTGCCCTGCCCTTACCCATTGCTAGGGCTGGAACAACACCCTGTGAGAGCGTCACTGCTGTCCCATGGGCCAGATGGCCAGGACCTGCCACCAGCCCCTCCAACACCCCTGTCCCCACAACCACAGGTGCCTGGGGATGGAGGAGATGCTCACTCCCAAGGACTCTACCCATCTCCTCTGCCCAAGGTCCAGGCTCCCAGCACCAGGGTCCCCACCAGGCTTCGGGCTGACTCCTTCCCTCCTCATTCCTGGTGGCAGGAAAATGTGCCCTGCCCACATTCAGTGCTGGCTTTGTACCTGGGAGCAGATGTTCCACCTCCTGGTGTTCTCCCCTCCCTGCTCCCCAGCATGCTGCTGCCCCAGAGGCTGGTTTCCATCTCCTGGTATCCCCAGAAGGGGCTTCACGGGAGATGTTTTACTTGGAAAGGCTATGCAACTCCTGTGCAAGCCTGAAATTGCTGTGTACAGATCTATAAGGCAAAGTTAATCCATTTTGCAGCTTAGCCAGCTGCTGAAAGATGCTATTTAAGAGTGGGGAACTGCTAACTGTTTTTCTTCCCTCCATGCAATTGGAGGGATAAGGGATATTCAGAGGATGAGAGCTGGAGACTGACCCAAAATGGCTAATTGAGAAGCATCTTTTAAAAAGGGAGGCTTGCCCTGAATTGTTAACTTTTGAAGTCATTCCTTTTTGAACGTGCTCAGAATGGACTAATTTTTCATTCTCTCTTCCTGCATTTTAAATCAAAATATGCATGGGAAGCTCTCTTGCTGCTGATCCCAGCCAAGCCATCAGGCTGTGGCTGGGTGTCTTGGGTTATGGAACCAAAAATGTGTATTCTATTTCATCTGTTGAAAGCAACTGGGGAGATGTTTTTCTTTATCTCTTGTAACTCTGGAGGGAGGGGGGCAGATGCCTTCTGATCATGGGCCAGCTGTTCAAACCAGGTGGGGCAGTGTTCCTTATCTCCTTCACCACCCATCCTCCCTCCAGGGGGATATTTTCTGCTAATGGGCCATGAAGGCTCACTAAGGGCACAACATATTCTATCATCCCATTGTGAGATGCTCCACCCAGTGGGAGGAGCCAACCATTCCTACCTGGATAAAACTGAGATGTAGGAACACCAGGGATCTGGTTCCACTGGATTCCGGAGGAAGACTGGACCCTTCTCACCATCACTGCACCCTTTTCTACAGGATCATCTCTTCTCCAACAGAACCACATCTGCCACTCCAGGAGGACTCACTGTGGGCTGCTTCCAACAGCCTGACCAACAGGGTGTCAGGTTGTGACTCTGTCAGGGTTTCTAGGGTTGTTGTTTGTTTGTTTGCTTGTTTGATTTTTTGTACTACTACATTTGTATGGTTAATATTCCTAGTAAAGAACTGTTATTCCTATTCCCAAATCTTTGCCTGAAAGCCCTTAATTGTAAAATTATACTAATTTGGAGAGAGTGAGGGGTTTACATTCTCCATTCCAAGGGAAACTCCAGCTTTCCCTGGACGATACCTGTCTTTCCAAACCAAGACACTAGGGCCAAGCCTCATCCCAGCACCTGGGAACAACCACAGCAGCCCATGCCAGTGAGGGCAAGAACCAGCTCCGGGTCACAGCAGTGGCTTTGCAGGGCCACAGCCACGGGGTTAAGAGTCTGCATCACAGGTGTGATTTGGGGTACCCCCAGGGCAGGACAGAGAGCATCTCTCCTCCTTGCGGCTGGTCTCTGCTAGGGGTGTCAGAATGACAAGTTAGTTTTGGTCTGGCAGACAGGCTGAAATCCAATATAAATTATTATTCTGTTTGGCTGTTATTTAATTATTTTCACTTGGGTTTTTGAGAAAAAAAAAAACACCAAAAAAAACCAACAAAAACAAAAAAAACACCCTACCAATAATGGCTAGGAGCAATCCTGGGATGCTTTGTTCAGCCTCAGAAATATTTCCTTTCCCTCTGGGGTCATTTTACCCTCCTCCTCCCCTCCCCTCTGCTGATAAGGTTAGATTGCGTTTAAAGTAGCAGATGGCTTGGACTTTTCAGGAGCAATGAATGGGGCTTGCTAGAAAACATAGATTGAGGGGAAGAGGATTCAAACCTCATTCCCAATTGATGCCAGACAAAGGGAAGAGCAATAAAACCCCTTTCTGTCCACTCATGGCCACAAAGTCATCACACACATTCTCCCTCGCTGGGAAGGAATCTCTTGCCTGGGAAAGGGGGACAAAGTGTGGAACAGAGCAGACAGAGAAAACTAGAAATGAGGAAAATGGCAGGTGTTTCTCACTGAATTTCCAACTGCATGAGGCACAGGAAAACTGGTGTTTGCAGAGCATCCCTCCAGTGCAAAACAGGCAGTGATGAAACCCTGCTAAGGAAGTGGTGACATTGGGGGAGGCTGGGAGAGACTGGAGGGGACTGGGGGATGTGGCAGCCAGGGCCACTGCTGGGCTGGCAAAAACCCCACCTGGCTGCAGAGGCACAGTGAGCGCACTTGCAATCAGCTGCTATTTTAATTTGCATTCTGAAGCTGCTTCTGGGAGCCCTCCCAAGGCACCACGCCAGCATCTTGCCCTGCTCTTTGCACCACCACTTTCCCTCTCCCAGCCTTGCTCAGCCCCAGCCTTTTCCACCCTCTGCCTGGGACCACCAGTGCTCTCCCATGGGATCCAACCATCTCTCATGAGGAGTCCTGGAAGCCCAGGTCCCCCTGGAAGCAGGTGAGACCCAGGGGATCCTCCACCACCACACTTCCAGGGGTGCTGTGTCCCTGTGCATTCCAGCTCTTCCCAGTATTTATAGATTTGCATGGAGTAAGGATGGCCCCTCTCTGGCTGGTTAATTGCTGTGTAATTAGGTAGCCAATATCTGCCACGGTGCCACATAGTGCCTGCACCTTGTAGCCACCAGCACGCTCAGCTCTTCCCTGCAGGAATGTCCTCTGCAGCCCAGAGGGGCTGGGTGTGAGCACAGAGGCCAAATAGGGGACAGAAAATCAGAAATTTCTGCGGTCTCTGGGGTGCAGCAGGAACTGTGCAGTTCAGAGGGGAATCCTCCCAGCCCCTGGTCCTCCCCCAGTGCCTGGCTGGCCCCTCTGGGCTGGGTGGAGCAGGCTCTGAGGCAGGGTACAGGCACTGGCCAAAGACTCTTCTCACCACAAAACCCCCTGCCAGGTGTTCCCACCCCGGGAACAGTGCTGAGGACCAGGGCTGTGCAGCTGGGAACAGCTTTGCAACATTAACCCTGCTCTTCCAGGGCAACCACCAGCAGCTCTCTGCTCTCTCCAGACCTGGAGCATCTCTAGCCCCCTGGGGACTGATTTCAGTGTGATTTCTGTTATTTCAGCTCTGCTGAACCACATGAGTGGAGAATGCAAGCTGGGTGGTTTGCTCCTGGGTTGTTTGAGGGTGCCCCAGTCTGGGGGTGGCAGTGTTCCCCGTTGTGGTGCTCTCAGCCTGGCTGGGGCCTGGATGCTCTGCTAAGGGAAACCCTGCCAGGGGCAGCTCTGCTTTTGGGATGGAGCTGCCCCACTCCCCAGCCAAGCAAAACCCATCACCAGGGCACTGCTGTAGGGCATGGTGGGACCTGCTTTCCCCTTGTGCTGTGTCCTGCAGAGCCCCCTGAATCCCTTCTTTCCAAACATCTCTTGCTGGCCCCGTTGTGTGTCACAGGTATTACCCTGCTCCTGTAGGATGGGCTGGAGCTGGTGGCAGTCCACCTTGCCTGTAGTGCCAGGTAGGGGTTTCTAACCACATCACCAAACCCTGATGTCCTGCCAGAGGAACAGAGATGTCCTGCCAGAGTGAGCTGGCCTAGGCAGGATATGTTTTCCACTGGTTTGCCCAAAAAAAGTGAGGGCAGCTCCAGCTTGCAGTGTGAGCTGGGGATGTACAACCCCCCCACAGTGCCCAGCCCTGCCTTGTGCCTGGGGTAGGGGGTCCTCTGACCCTCCAAAGCTCCCTGGCCTTGGGGGAATGAGGAGTACACTGGTTTGAGTGTTCTTAAAAGAGTACTGAGCCACCTATGGCTCCTTGGGTGCATCTTTGTATTCTCTTCCCAGGGAAAGCTGATTTCTTTGCGCTGCACTCCAAAACAGCTCAAGTGCACTTGTAGGAGAGACTGCAGAGAGCTGGCTTTTCTTTCCTCTGAGGTGGAAATGAAATTCTGCATGATGTTTGTGTGAGCTACACCCTGCAGGACACCCTGTAAGCCTCGGGGCCCAGGCTATGGCAGGATGGGGCTAGCACAGCCAGATTCAGGCTTGCACTAATTTGATCTCAGTTCAGCTTTGAACTGATTAGGACACACACAGTGCAATGTTGAATTACTCCAGTTTATGCCTAAATAATAACCATGTACAGCTTTCCACTGAACGAATTACACGTGTGTAAACACACCCCTTCTGTAAATCCAAACAGGTTCTTGAAACACAGCTAACCATTCATCACCACACAAACCTGCCACTTCAGATTGCTGCTAATGCTGGGATTCCCCTCCTCTGCTGAGCAGCAAGCCAGCCCTCCAGCTCCCACATGGCTTGGCCTGCAGCAGCCAGCTGAGCATCACCAGCAAGAAAACAACACAGAGGAGCAGGAAGGAGAGAAGGAAGCCTGTACAATAAACACAGGGCACATCTGTTCCCTCCCTGCCAGCTGATAGAGCTGCCACAGCAAGCACCAGTGTCACTGTAGAGCACGAAGGCAGGACACAGACTCTATCAGAAGGTGAAGATTCAAAGTCTGGCTTTATTATCAAGACCTGCCTTTTATACATTTTCACAACGAGCCCACCTAAGAGGTGGGATCCTTGGGCCCATTGGTCACACCAAGGGACCATCAAACAAATTCCCTCCTCTGGGAAAGATGTAGAAAAACAAGATAGTTTACAATAATATGCACTTGTTTACAACAAGTGTCTCTGAGAAAAGAATTTTCTGAGATCAAAATATGGCAGGCACAAACTGTGGCTACACACCAGCCCCTGGGAAGTCGTCACTTATCCCTGTGTCCTGCTGCAGGCAGGATTATGGACAGCCTGTTGGAAGGGACGATAGATGTTAGATCCCATTACAGGTGTCATTCCTTCTGTCAGCACGTGCAGAGCTGGTATCTGCAGCCTCTGTTTGCTGATGGTGAGCCCCAGGGACAGGGAGGCTCCTCAGTGTCAAGCCCTACACGTTTCTGTGGGCTGGAGATAACCCCCAGCAGCAGTGAGTGTTTTGGAGCCCTGCAGCAAGGAGCAGCATTACTCATTCTGGGCAGTCCCTGGGAAAGTCTCCATTTTTGGTACAAACACTACGGATGGGGAAGGTGGGAATGATTCATGAAGCCTGAGCTGAGCAAGGCCGCTCCACCTTCCCTTCCTCTGCTGCGCTGGAAGCAACAGAAAAGAGATTTTTGGTTTTTTCATTATCAAGCTGGGAAAAGACCTCGAAAATGAAACAATCCATGCTAGGGTCATGTTCAGCTGTGGGCCCTGAACCTGGCCCTTACACTGCATCCCCAATTTACCCAGCAGCCAGCTCACTGCCTGAGAGCACCCAGCAGCCAGCAGGGTTTTGCTGGCAGCTGCTGCCTTTGGCACTCTATATCCCTGCATACTAATATGAAGTAAAATGGGATGGTAATTTAATCCTATGCCACTAGAAGCAAAGCATCACACAAGCCTGCTCATCCTCTCCTCTAAGTTTAGCCCAACAGTGTATTAAAAAGCTGCTACTGGATTCTCGCCAGCCCCTACTTAGCTAAACTACCTGACTCTGCAGAAAAGCAGAAAATTCTCCATTCTGTGTTATTTCTGATCCTTGGGAGAACGACCCACAGCTATGAGGGAACTTGACCCCCCACAGGGCCTGCAGGAAGCCAGTGTAATTTGGAGAAATGTGTGGAGTGACAAAGGCTTTCTTGTGACATTGGGCATGTATCCTGCTGCCTGGAGCTGGGCTGCTGGGATCTCAGCTCAGAGATCCTTCCATCCCTCCACTGCAAGCCCATACACAGTAATGAATAAATCTGTCCCTGCTCACTTATAAATAGTTTATAAAAGGTTCATAAATAATTTCTAGATGTTTTAATGAATAGTTAATCAATTGTTGCCGGGCCCAACAGGTCAGCAGATTGCTTAAATCCATCAATTACAAAGGCTGCTGATGAGCTTATGAGCATCAGTAGGACACCACTGATGTTTGTGATGGGCTTGTAGCGGCTACAAAGGGTTAATAAGTGATTAATAAATGATGCCAGTGCCCTTTTAATTAAGAGCTGTAGAGGGCCATTGAAAAATGCATTCCTGGAAAGCCACAGGGCAACACAGCAAGCAAACATCTGGAGCTAGATTTGTAACCCTGCCTCTGAGGAGCAAAGCTAGAGAGGTGCCAGCCAGGCCCAGCAGGCAACCCAGCTGCCTGAAGAGCAGCAAATTTCCTTTGTTCAGGCTGGTTCCAGAGAAGCATGGCCTGCTCCTGGTGCCCTCTTTGAGCCTCCCCAGGGAGCTCAGCCACCTCATCCCCAGCGGCCGCAGGAGCATCCTCCGTGCTCCCACGGGTAAGGTACCAGAGGGCAGGGGACATGGATGATGGGGAAAACAAGACAATTCCCACTTGGTGGGGTTCTGGCCTCGCTCTTCCCTCCTTGGGGGAGGTCTGGGGTGAGCAGCCCACTCTGCCCAGGGGTTGGGTGACACACAAAATGCCACACTGAGGAGTTGTGCACTGGCAATAACAGACTTGGTGTTTGGCCTCCTTAGCAGAGGCTCTTTATTATCATTAAGCACTGAATATTTCTGGATGATAAAAGCAATTTAGTGCAAAAAAAGGTAATGATCCATCCCATATTGCATCCAAAAGATATGAAAATCCCTCATAAAATTATCACCCTAACGCAGAATGGGACCTAAATATCTTTATAATGTAAGACAGAGAACTTTGCTTACAGTCAGAACATTCATAAGGCATTCAATTAGCCACTGGAGGGTTTCTTAGCATTACCCAGTTCTCCACGAGCACAGAGGCAATTACAGGAGATTCTAACTTTTTAAATTAAAGACAAAAGGCAGAAGAATTTGGATAAAACCTGTTCCCAGGTTCACCCTGGAACATACATGCAGAGGAAGCTTCATGCAGATCAGGCTTAATTTACTGCACAATTCAGCTCAGAGCAAAGCGAGGCTCTTCCCACTCCTTTGCTGGAAGATCCCTCTGCATGGGAAGGGGACCAGTACATGATGTACTGCGCTGTGAGCTGGTCCTGGGGACAGCAGGGCAGGGTGCCATCCCTCGTGCCACCCCCTTTACAATGTCCCCAAGCCCTTGGGCAGGGACCCCAACCCCAGCTGCCCTGGGGGATCCATCCTGGGCACCCCCGTGCCCCCTGTTCCTGGCCTCTGGGTGCTGGCAGTGGGTGTCTGTGCCTTCAGCCTGTGCTGGCCCAGGGCCACTCAGCCCCTGCACCCCCCTCCATGCATCACTGGGCCATGCTGCCGTGCCCAGGGACTAATTTAGGCTGGAAATAAGGTGTGTGTCTGTAACGGGCAGTTAATGGTGAGGGTAATCAATCACAGCAGCAGATTAGCCGGGGACATGATGGATTTCCTGATTCCGACACCTTTAAATCACCATCAGTTTCTCCCTCCAGAGCTGCTCGGGCTGAGCCAGAAGGGATGTGCTCAGTGATGCATCACCCAGTCCCCACAAACTGCTGCTGTGGTGGGAGCCCCCATTCCCATCCACCCCACCCACACCCACCTGCCATGGGGTCCCAGGGCAGTGGCAGGAGCAGAAACTCTCCCTGAACAGGAGCTTTGATTGCTCCCTCCTGATTTATATTTTGAGAACATTTCAATGGATCAAGGTGTCAGATCTGTACTGCTGCCAGCAAACACTATTTTCTTTTAATAAGGAGAGAGCAGCAGGTCATTTCATCTGCTGGACCTGCTCTGCTCCTCCCCTGGGGAGATAGGGCTGCACCTTCCCAGCACCAGCACCTCTCTTCTCCTCTCAGGGTGGCTGTGGCAGCCCTTTTCCCCTCAGCAGGAAGGCAACAGCATCCCAGCACAGCTCCTTCCCTGCAGCTTGTGAGGATCCACACCCCCCCCTACACATCCCTAAGAGTGTTTGCTTCTCCAGAGCTGCTCCACACCACCGTGGCCTCACAGAAACACCCGTGGCTGCTCCCAAGCACGTGCTGCCCACCACAGACGTGGCATGAGCGGCTTCACCATCAAGGCAACAGTCTACAAAGGGATCCAAAGCCGTGCCTTTCACTTTGCTTTTGGCTCCCGAGCCTGCCAGCCCGGCTTGGCTCACAGGCAGAGCCTTGTCTCCAGCCACCAGTGCCAGACACTCCTCGCTGGCTGCCAGTGCAAGCCCAAATCCTCCCACAGCCACGCACCAGCCCGGTGCCTTCCCGGCTGGCAGGGACCTCCTGCTGCAGCCACGGGGGCCACCAGCCCCACGGCCACATCCCAAAGGACCTGGGCAAGCAGAAGCACCATGGGGAGCAGGTGTGTGAGCCCCAGCGTGGCTGTGGCTGTGGCTGTGGGGTGCCCTCAGGCTGGCACAGAGCACTGAGAGTCCCTGCGTGGCGGGGAAGGAACGAGGCAGGCTCCTCCTGGCACCACCCTGCTGCTGCACATCCAAACTCCTCCTGTGAAACCAGCCCTGGTGGAGGAGTCTGGGCTGTTCCTAGGACAAAGTGTGCGGGGGAAGGAAGCAGCACAGAAAGGTGAAGTGAAAGTTAATATAGCTGCATAAACCAACCCAGACACCACACGGGGAGGATGCAGGAAAACCTAATGCCAGAAAGGAGATTTTTTTTTTCTTTTTTTCTTTTTTTTTTTCTGAAAAGCAAAGCTCTCTACTACTTTTTCCAAAGCACTTGGAAAACCTGAGCATATCATGACTCCCTGAGGGCATTCCCTCACAACCTCTGGCATTCTCCACGCTCTCTCTCCGTGGGTATCAGACAAAGGGCATGCACACTGATGAACCCCACGCTGCAGAGCATTTTGATGCTGCTGTTTTGCCAGCACTGAGATCACTACGGTGGGGCCAGGTGTGGGAGGCAGGGCTGCAGGCAGCATCCCCTGCCAGCATCCCCAGGGCCTGACACCCACCAGCATTTTGTTCTACCCAATTGACCCCAGTCAGCATTAAAGCCATACTTTGGCATTTCTTAGCTGCTGCTGCTCAAAGAAATCACTCTGTGCATAATATGGCAGAGCTGGGTGGCCGTGCTGCTTTCCCCATGCTCAGGTGAGGGAGAGAAGGGCTGTGAGTGTGCAGAGAGATTCCTCACTGTGCCAGTGAGGGCACTCACATTCAGAAAAAAAAAAAAAATTAAAAAAAATGGGGGGAGGAAGAGCGTGTTTACAAATCTATATATTCATACCTATATGTATGTCATTATGCTAAGTCAGGGTGAGACAAAGTGGATTGGCTACAGTCTTGACGTGCTAAAATTAGGTTTTATGTAAAATAAGTATTTGCTTCATGTAGGGCATGTTGGTATTAAGATTTATTTTCATCCTGACTCGTGTTACTGCTTGGTATGATTGGGCAAAGCCCAGGGCACATGCATATCGTTTCCATTCACAACATCTACATGGATTCATGACCTAGCTAGCGAGCCCAATTGCCTTGCCATCTTTTTTCCACTGCAGAAAGCTTAATAACCGTATCAGTCTCGGAGCAAAAAGAGACCCCATGTATTTCCTCTGCAAGAGGAGCTCTTGAATGGAGTTGTAGGAGGCAGGGAAAACATCACACCAACTCCCTAACACCCATTACCCGTGCGGACTCACTTCCAGGAGCAGGCGTCTGTGGGACTAACAGTGGATGCCAGGGCAATAAATGTTAGTGGAGTGCTTGCGTAAGCTCCCAGAAAACAAAACAACCCAACAAAACAACAAACAAACAAAACCCACAAAAAACAACAACAAACATTCCATTTGGTTTATTTACTTCAACTGTTTAAGCAAATGGCTTTTACAAAGGCACTTCACTGTTGTGAAGAAAGCATAAATTGAATGCTTGCAGACGTGGGCATGAGGGCCCCCCTGCTCCTGCAGCAATAGAAATGCTGTTACCATCAACAGGTGGAAACAGTGAGTTAAATAATATCTTTTATGTCCCTCCGGGGCTTTTCTGAGGAACGTTCCCTCCCTGGGGCAGGGCTGTGAGCAGGTGGAGCCCAGGGGTGTCTGTGGTGGGGACACAGCACTTATCTCATGGGACCAAAAGGTCCATCGCTGACAGTGGCCAGGGAACTGAGGCTGCTGTGGGGAGCAAGGAGAGGAGAAGGGGACAGAGTGGCAAGAAGGACCTCCTTATCTGCACAGGATGGGAAAATAGGCACAGTTTGGTCTCTGCTGCAGAGGAGCAGGGATGACTGGAAAGGCACAGCGTGCACCAGGGACACTGCTGAGAAACAGCCCCTTCCAGAGACCTCTGCTCATCCTTCAGAGAGAAAACTCCTGCCTGCAGATGGGAGAGTCACAGCTAGTTTGGTAGAAAGAAGATGTGGGTTTATAGAAAGCTTTTCTCAGATGGGCAGAGAGATCCATGAAGGACTGGCTAAAGCCCTGGCTTTCTGGGGTCAGGGCTGAGGTGTGACACCCTGATGCAAGTGAGAAGATGAAGATGTACTCACAGAGAGAGCCTGGCCAGGTGTGTGGAGAAGCTGGGGTCACTGGCTCAGCTGAGAGACTAGGTAGTTTTGTAACAAAAGGACCACACTGAGGGTTTGTTCTACATCTCCCTGAGAGTTATTTTGGAGCACTGCTGCTGGAGACAGCAATGCTGCTGGGACTGTGAGGAGTTTTGCAAGAGGCTGCTTTCCAGGTGGAGGCTGAGGTGCAGATGCTCAAACCAGCTCTCCTTGGTGGCTGAAGCAGGCTTTTTATGTGCCAGCTACAGAACTGACACGAGGAGATGCTGCTTTTGTTTGCTTTTTAAGAAGAAAGAATGTTATCAGAAAAAGCCAGCTGTAGAAAGTAAGCTTCTATTGGACACGTGTGGAGCAATCACCACTGGCTTCAGTATAATTAAACAGAAAGGTATGAAAAAGCAGGCTGGTACGTGAGAGCTTCATCCTGAAGAGGAGAAAACAGAAGAAGGGATCTCCAGCCTCTTCCATGTGAGTACTTTTCTTCTCCTTTGGCCTGTTGCCCACTTTTCCAAGGAGATGCCAAGATGCAGCACCCAGGGCACTGGAGCCATGGGCTCTAAAAGTGCAGAAGCCTCAGCCCAGAGAGCTGCTATTGCCTGCCATGGCCCCTCCCCTCCTCCTGCTGGCCTGGGGCTGGGGGTGATGCCTTAGATTTTAGCTTTCATAGTTTCACATTCTGTGCCACCTAAGGATGTAGTTCTGAGTCTTGTATTAAGTGTCAGTCAGTTCTCTTCACAGAAGAAGTAGACAAAACAAATCCTTTCCTGCTGAGGAGCAGGATTTTTTTTCAGCCCAAAAAGCACAAACAAGGGTGGACTGAAGGGAGGAACAAGGATGGGACCTCACAACCTGAAGCTGTAATTGGACAATTAAACCCCAATATGCAAATGGACCAAAACTTATAAAAATGTAAAATCTCGTGATCGGGGAGACATTTTGTGTGGCCATTCCTGACCCACCCTGGGTGCAGCCTTGGTCAGGCTGTAATGCCCAGGGTAAGTCCTGGAAGTCTTTTAATAAATATCTACTCTATTCTCTAGCTCTGTCCAGCCTCTGTTTCAGGTCAGCCTTCCTAAGGCATCAGGGGTCCCTGCAGGGCACTGCATCCTTGCTTCCAGCTCCACTGGAACACACAAGTGCCACTCCTTTCCGTGCACGTGGCTTTTAAAAACATCCATGGCATTCCCTCACAAGTGTCAGCATCGACCTTCACAGCTGCCATGGTGATGAGCACCACAGAGAAGCCTATAAATAACATCAATGTGCCACACACTGGCCCTTTTATGAGCCCAACTCCTTTTGATTTACTTATATGCAAGATATTTTACAGGACAACCCAATTAAGCGTGACAGGCGGCTGACGATGGATTCCATGCGACGGCTCACAAACACTTTGTTTAAAACCAAATAAAAGGATGCAGAAGACCAGCTACTGGTGTGGTTTTGTGTTACCCCACAACCCCTACAGTACTGCACAAGATGGGCAGAGCTCATCAGTGTCGCAGTACGACACAAAAAAAATAACACTCAGGCACTGAGATGTCCAAGGCAGAAAAAGGGGCAGTTTATTTACAGACCTCAACATTTATAGAATTCCAGCAGTGACCATGGATTGGAGGAAGAAAATCTTCCTCTCCAACCACACTGGTCAACCCAACAGTCCATCAATTCTCTCCTCCTTATGAGAAGAATATAAACATGAAAGGACAGTTACCACAACAATAGATTGTTTATGTGAAAATCTGTGAGAAACTCCATTACAAAAAGTAAACCACCAGAAGGCTGAAGGAACTTTAGAAAAACAGAGAAAAACAGAGTAACACACCAGGCTGCATCAGGCTGGAAGCTGAGGAGGGTTATGAGTTTCTAGGAGGCTTCAAGAACCCTGCAGCCTGGTTGCACACATTTTTTGTCTACGGCTCAACCCGAGCAGGTCACTCTGCTGTCAATGGATTCCAAAAGTGTGCTTGGCCACCCTGTGCTGGACAGCAGCCATGAATTCTGTGTCAGGCCACTGTGGACTGAAAGCCATCACTTGGGGGTGCTTTGGTGGCATCAGCACCTCCTGTGCATCCAAACTCAGTCACTTTTCCTGCAGCCAGGCTGCTCATCCTGGCTTCCACCACTTCCTCAACACTGGCACTTCTCACCCAGCAGCCACCAAAAGTAATGCTTCACTTGGCACTTTCATCTGACACTCTGCCATCCCAGTAGTGATTTCTGTATTCCAGATAAGCAGCACAGACATAAAACAGAAGACTCAGGGCTTGCATGGCCTGTCTCTCTCAGCCCCTGACAAGTCACAGCTATCCTGGGAAAGCCTCTTTCACTCTTTAGACCTGCTTCCATTCTCTCTTCCAAAGAAACAGCCATGATAGACAGCCCTCATCCCAGAGCTACCTGAGCCAGATGATTTTCTCAGCTTTATGGCATCTTTCTTGTGCTCTGTCTGTACACCACTGTACCTCTGGGTCAGGGGAGAGCATTCCCAGCAGACACTGGAGGGAAAAAAGGGTTATTTGCTGTAGAAATTACTGAAGTTGCTTTCTGTGTTGCTCTCTGGGCAAGGCAGTGACTGGATCCTGCCTGAGCTCTCTGGGAGGCAAGGGCAAGAAAGCCCCCATGGCACGGGGGAAAAATACGGGTTCCTCACTTACAGATAAACACAGCAGCATTTTTTTCAACTCTTTTTGGCTGGAGCCCAGAATTGGATTCAGGCTCAAATGTCCATTTTTAGATTTTTTGATATGGAATGATTTAACAATATTGAGGAAGGCAGGGGCCTTATAAAATCCCATTCAGTCACTTGAAAA
This sequence comes from Phylloscopus whistleri, assembly GCA_017589585.1. Classification (NCBI taxonomy): domain Eukaryota; kingdom Metazoa; phylum Chordata; class Aves; order Passeriformes; family Phylloscopidae; genus Phylloscopus; species Phylloscopus whistleri. The sequence continues at coordinate 2,661,403 of JADMLD010001004.1, forward strand.
CCCGATTTCCCCACAGTTTTTCAAACAGAGGAAGTTTTGATCAGCTGTGGTTTGACGTTGAGTTGACACCTGAACCCAGGTGACTGGAAGGTCAATGAAGACCAATGAGTCCCAACAGCCACCTGAACTCCCCAAGCTCTGTGATTACTTGGCTTCAGGTGTATAAATTCCCCCCAAATCCACATTAAGGCTGTCAGTTCTCCCCCCCCCCGCCCCATTCAGCATCTTCTCCTTTTATGTCTGCAGCATTTTTCTCCACTCTTTATTCCCTTCTCCCTGCATGGTTTTATTTTGCCTTTGCCAAGGAAATGGAGCGTGATACAACTTTGCAAAAGTTCTTTTGCAACTATAAAATTTCTCTGCTCCCCCTGCTAGACTTGGGTGTGAAGAAGGACTTCAAAGCAAGGCTAGTCTCATGAAATTCCCATGGATTTGACACAAGATCCATGTAGGACTGCAAGGATCCATTGCCAAAGCCTGCTTGTAAAGAGGACAGAATTAATTATGAAGTTATGAGCCCCACCATGAGCGAGGGAGGCAGAAGCGTTGCCCCAGGTCTGAGGGCACACGATGCTACCTGAGGTGAAAAACCACACTGGTTTTTAGTTTGGATGAGCTGTGTAGCTGCAGAAAGTGTGGGAAGATTAGAAAAGCCAAGAAATCAAAGGGGGAACCAAAGACAACATGAGATTGATTTCTGTCAGGGAAATAAGAACTGAACAAGCCGGTGATTATATTGCTGCACCTTGCAGAGGGACGGGGAGGACTGGAAGGAAGAGGCTCCCATTCCTGGGGAGGCCAGGGTGGTTTGCTGCTGTGCTGCAGGCTGAAAACCAGCAGTCATGCTTCCCAAAATTTAAGATACATAAGGGGAACTCAAACAAGAGTAAACAAGAAGCTGAGTGTCTTGCAAAGTGGTTAAAAGAAAGCTTTCACACAGGAGCCCGTAGCTCCACAGGTAAATTAATTATGTGGCAGCTACCCAGGAGAAGGATGTGTAGCAGCAGCACAAACCTCAGCAGCATCCCTGGTGAGTGGTACCAGGAGACTGAGGGCAAGGGGACGTGCTGCTCAGCAGAGCCACGATGCAGCAGGTTCTCCTGGAAAAAAACAGGGAAGCTGTTGCCAGCCAGGACTTTGCTCACAGAGACAAACTTCAGCAGGAGCTTAAAGAGCAGCTCTAGAAGAGAATCACCAGGTTACAGTCCACAGCAGGGAGCGCTTGCTCAGACACAGAACTTGACCAGCCTTAGCATTGAGGTGCTGCTGGCACATCTACAGGAATTTCATTTGCTTTTTAAATGCAGGCATTCAAGTCCACAAGGGTCAACTCAGGCTGTCCTACCTTTAATAACTCAGGAACTCAGGACCTTTAATAATCAAGTTGATTTCGGGCTGCAGTTTAACCTCGCTGTGTAAGTGATGGCCAAGGGCAAGGGGTGGCTCTCAAAAGCGAGCCCACATCGTCTGGCTCTGCTGCTGCTGCAGAAATGAGCCCACAGGGAACAGAAGAGTCATCCCAGGGCAGCAGCAGTGGCAGCTGGAGCTCTTTGCTAATTGCTGAGGACAGCCAGGGACCTGCCATTTGCTTGCTGCCTTGCTGTGTCTGTGTGTGGGAAGGGTGAGGGCACGCTCACACTCTGCCTGGTTTGCAAACAGCACAGGGGGAAAAGTTCAGCCAGAATGCCTGAGTTGGAAAAAAACCCCAGCTACATGTGAGGATTAGTAACACAGCTTTCTTCTTAACTGCAGCTACTAGCAAGACTCCAGAGATGTGCTTGCCTAAGCAGGTAATGCTCTGGGCCATTTAATGGTGCTGGCCCAAAAGCAGCTCCCTGGGGCCTGTAGCACCTGGAGAGTGACAAGACCAGAGTGTCTCCAGCTATTCCAGCAGGGTGTAAACACCAGGAATGTGGCACAGCCTGAAAACACACACACACACATCCCCATCCACTTGTGCAACAGCCCGTGCAGCAGTGGGACATGGAGAGGCTTCTTTCGTTTGGGAGGCCAGAGTGTTTCTCTGACCCTTCTGGCCCTAAGACTGTGAGAAGTCTGGATGCTTACAAGGTGCTCCTTTGTTTGTTCACTCCAGCTTCACAACCTGAGAAACCCACTTGAGGAACCCAGGGAAGCTGAGGGTTTGTTGCCCCCAAGGGTGCAAAGGACCTGGATCCCTTCCAGATGCTTCCTCTGGGAGGAGGAAAAGGTTTGATGGGCTCGTGCAAACCAGCAAAGATTTCCTTATGTATCGCAAGCATCAAATCCACATTCAAAGCGGTCTCTCTGCACAGCTGGGCTCTCACATGGGTTTGTCTGCAGAGCTGTCACAGTCTGAGCCTCTGCTTTGCAGCCAGATTTTTGTATTCTGTGCTGATTTCCCAAGGGTCTTCATTTGGGCTTATCATCCCCACAGGGATCAATAGGACTGCAGCTGCTGTCCTAGCATCTGCAGCCAGCTCTGCTGAGCAGCAGTGTGGTCTGCTGGATAAAGCAGGGGCTGGGAGCCAGGAGCACTGAAAGCCAGCCCAGCTCTGCCAGGAGCCTCTGCCCAGGGCTCAGTCACACTGATCAGTGTCTCCAGAGCCATCCCAGGCATGTCCCAGCCGGGCACTGACACCGGTGACCTCGTGTCTGCCTGATCAGCAGGGAGAGCACTGAGGAGCCCCGTGGGTGGAGCAGGCAGAGGAGAGCAGGCAGGGTCCACTCCTTCCACATCCCACCCCAGCCCAGGCTCTGACGTGTGAAGCTGAAGGCTGGAACTCTGCAGCATCCACGGCCAGGATCAAGGCAGAGGAATGGAATTAAAACAGCCAGGGCAGGCCTACACTGTGGCAATGGGCAGGTGGCTGAAATACCTCTTCTGCCCCAGCTCCACCTTTTGGGACATGCCTGGGAAGGAGTCCTTCTGCAGAGAAGCCAAGCACTCCTTGCTAGCAGAGCCCTTCCAATCTCCCTGAGTGCTTCTGGCCTTTGCCAGCCTCTCCTTGGAATTACAATTCCATGGAATTACAGGTCCAACATCAGGCTGGAACAGCCATACCAGAGACCAGTAGCCACCTGAGGTCATGTGGACCCATAACTCTGGGTTAAAATCTTGATTAGCATCAGCTGCATTCCTTTTTGTGGTGATCCTGAGATCCACAACTAACGCACACTTCCTGTTTTGCCACCACCTTCTAAACATCTATATTAATGCCTCCCTGTCCTCCTTCACCCTTGGCTCCATGGTCACTGCCCAGCACAGGCATTCAAACCTGATTAGCAGCAGCAAAAACTTTGTTAATACAACTAGATAACGATGCCATCCTTGCCCCTTCAGTCTGGAGGAGCTGGACCCACAGGAAAGCACCCTTGTTCCCCCCATCACTGCACAGAGCCACAACAACATCCCCTGTGGTGCCACTGGAGCCAGGCCCACCAGCATATTTCCCTGCTACCACGCTCCCTCAGTAATAACACTCCAGTGCAAAAATTATGGATGCACTTTTGCCAGGTGCCTGTGTTTGCAGTGATGGATTCTGCATCTGGTTATTAACCTCTTGCAAAAGCTGGGTGTTATCTTGCATGGAAGTAATATTAAGTTAAACAGCTGTTGATAACTTATCTCCCATTATCCACGACTTCATTCAAGGCCAATATTTACTCACATCCCAGAAGCATTGCTGCATTTCCAATGTCACTGTTTGTGGAGTCAAATGAGAGCAATTTTTAATTGGTCTTAGGTACTCAGAGGACCAAGTGCCTCCTCCTTCTGAATGTGTGACACAAGAGAACTCTGCAGGGGTGCAAGGCCTGGACACGGTGCACCATCTGCAGAGGAAAGCTAATCTGGAGGAGGAAACCTAACTGGGAGAGGAAACCCAGCTTGGGGAGCATCTCCTAAAGCCACAAAGGTGCTGACCCAAATTCCCCACTGCCTGCATCCTGCACCAGCCCCTTGCCATGCTGCTGTTTCTCATCCTTCCTCCCTAAGAAGGCAGGTCAGCCATGGGCCAGCAGGTCCCAAAAGGTCCTAGCCATCAGTGTGACCCTTTCCCTTCCCTTTTTCATCCTCTAATTCAAACAAAGGAGCAGAAGAGACATCCTCTTGCCACTTCACTCAGTCACTCAGACTAGTGTAGGAAGGTTACTCTTAGCTGATGAAAATAATTCTCTGGGCTTTCAGTGTGGACACTGTCAGGAATATGTCAGTGGTTTGCTTCATAGTATTTTTCCAGGGAGTCCATTCTCTTCTTTATTACTTTTGCTGATGCTATAACAGCGTGGCAAAGCCTTGGGCAGACTTAGACCCTGCTGTGCTGGACGTGGCAGAAGCAATGATCAGAGAACAGAATTTGCATTCAAAAAAATAAGATCTCTGCAGTATAACTTCTCCCACCACCATCAAAAGGGCTGGGCTGGAGACTGGGCGTTCTGGGATGAGTTCCCAGGCGTTTCCCACCCGCACAGGCACTGCCATGCACACAGCAGAGCTCCTGCTGTCCCTGCCTCAAGTTTTCAGGTGTGAAGGCAGTTTCCCAGTGAGCTGCCCAGCCCGGGCTCCACTCAGGACCTCTCCTCTCCTCCACACCGTCACAGGTCCACACTGCAATGAGAAATCAGACCATGGCAAGCACTAGGCTGTTTTGTCATGCCACTGGAGCTGATCTGTGAGCAAGTGGCAGCCCTTGGAATGGCTAAGGACTGGCAAGAGACCACAGTGAATGCCAAGTCTAAGCTGCAAGTGGCAGGTACGTTTTAAGCGTGTCCCCTGACTCAGTGCCCAGCTGGGGTGAGTTTATAGCCTTTGCTATTGTTACATGAACCATGAGGAATCTCCCAGTTCCTTGGAAATACAGCATCAAGCTCTCCAGGGCTAGTTTCAGTGGTTTTATTCCCAGGTAATAGCCCTCTCCCTCATTTATAGCCATGTCTAGACACACAGTGAGGAAGGTGCTATAAACGCCTGATGGAAAAACCCTGTCTACCTCCTAATTCCTGCATTTCACATCCTGACCATGCACAGAGTACAGGGCTGTAAAATCTGTGCTCACACACCTTCCTGTGCCACCAGCCCCGTGGGACAGCAGCTCACTGTCACGGGCACCAGGACACAGCTGGCCCAGCCCGGAGGGTCCCAGGGGCAGGAGGGTGTTTGTGCAGGTCCTACAGGAGGCTGTTTGCTCAGGTCTGCCTCCAGGAAATGGCCAGATGAGAAGGAAAGTGTCGCAGCACAACACAAAATAAACGACACACACCGAGATGTCCAAGATAAAAAAGGGGCAGTTCATTTACAGACCTCGACATCTATAGCATTCCAACAGTGGCCATGGATTGGAGGATGAAAATTGCCCTCTCCAACCACACTGGTCAACCCAACAGCCCATCCACAGCCTCCTCCTTATGAGAAGAATGTAAACATGAAAGGACAGTTACAACAACAATAGGTTGTTTATGTGAAAATCCATGAGAGAGTCCATTACAGAAAGTAAAACATCAGAAGGCTGAAAAAAACAGGGCGACAGGAAAGAAGGAGGAGAGGCTGCAAAACCCCTTGGGAAGATGCAGCAGGAGCAGCTCTGCTCCTCGTGGCATTTCTCAGCACTGCCCTTCCAAGCACCAGGCAGGACAGCGTGAAGAGGAGGAAATTAAACTCACACGTAAATGAGAGGAAGGAGAGGACGTGTTTATTCCTTTTTTGGGGATGCTGATTCGATATTAATCAAAACCAAGAAAATTAACATAATGGAATGAAATCCTGCAATGTTCAAGGCCTCTATGAATGTCAAAAAATCATTCACTAAGTTTAAATACTGTGTTTAATGCACCCATAATGCCAGTGGCTCCACTCCAGTTACACCTTGTGCAGAGGGAGTCTGACTGCCTATTTTACATCTCCCCAGGGCACTGGAAACAACTGAGGCCTCTGAGCAGGGTGAGAGCAGTCAGGGTGAATGTTGTCTGGGTTTTTTCTGTTCTCCTCTGTCTCTTTAAGAAGTTTTTCTAAAGTTCTATTTCAGTTTTCTGTGTTTGCCTTTTGCAATGGAGTCTCTCACGAATTTCACATAAACAACTTATTATTGTTGTAACTGTCCTTTCATGTTTACATTCTTCTCATAAGGAGGAGACTGTTGATGGACTGTTGGGTTGACCAGTGTGGTTGGAGAGGAAGATTTTCTTCCTCCAATCCATGGTCACTGTTGGAATTCTATAAATGTCAAAGTCTGTAAATAAACTGCCCCTTTTTTGTCTTGCACATCTCAGTGTGTGAGTGTCGTTTCTTTTGTGTTGTGCTGCGACAGGTGAACACATGCTGAAGCCTGGTGATAACCCCAAGTCACTGAGACAGGGCAGGAGAATTAAATCACAGCCCCTTGGAGGATGATGGTGGTGCTGACCAGGACCAAGCACACATGGGAAGGGGCTTGGGATCAGCAACATCACACCTCGGCCGTGGAATCACAGAATCATGGAATCATTTAGACTGGGAAAAGCTGCTAAGATTGTAGAGTCCAACCACTAGCCTAGCACTGCCAAATTCACCACTAAATGACATCCCTAGGTGACACATCTACACATCTTTTAAATCCCTCCAGGGATGGTGACTCAACCACTTCCCTGGGCAGCATGCTCCGGCGCTTGAGAATCCTTTCAAGGAAGAAGTTTTCCCTAATATCCATCCCAAACCTCCCTTGGTGAACCTTGAGGCCATTTCCTCTTGCTCTGTCACTCATTACCTGGGAAAACTGGGCCACTCCCACCTTTGTGCAGCCCCTTTTCAGGTGGCTGTAGAGAGCTGTAAGGTCCCCCCCTGAGCCTCCCTTTCTCCAGCCTGAGCCACCAGCTCCCTCAGCCACTCCTCATCAGATTTGTGCTCCAGACCCTTCACCAGCTTTGTTGCCCTTCTCTGGATTTGCTCCAGCACCTCCATGTCCTTCTTGGAGTGAGTGGCCCAAAAATGAGCTCAGACAAAGCAGAGAGGCAGTCAGGGACCGATGGCGAGCGAGCTTGTGACCCACCCGGGGTGACTCTGCTGCCAGCAAAGGTGGCCGTGCCAGTTGTTGTCGACTGTTTTTCAGCTCTTCTGTGTATTAATGCACTGCACAGCACTTGGAGCCTTCGAGATAAAAGGTACTTTCACCAGCACTCCGGTGGCTTGTTTCCTATTATAGGTCTAGTTTTGACACACCCTTACCCTCTTATCTAACTTTCTCTACAAAGCCCTTCTCACTTTTTCATCTCTCTTCTGTGGTCTCTAGCCAGGGAAAAACAAAACAAAACAAAAACAATACCAACATATTCATTTCCTTTTGGGAGAGCTTGCGATTAAGACAGACACAGTGATCTAGAGACAGGAGACTTTCATAAAGGTGATTTTATAACAAAGAAATGTGCATACTTTGCTGTAAACTCCTCTCTTCAAAATGGCTCGGCACTTAAGGAAAAAAAAAAGGCCTTTGTTTCTCCTCTTTTTGTTTTTAACGAGCCTAGTGAATATTTTAATTAAGTTGGATAGAAATTTTCACAGTGACTTGATGTGAAAATGTGAGCCTTTAAGAGTCGCCTTTGATGCTTGAGTTGTGTTTTAAACACTTGATGAGTCCTGCAGAGCTGTTAATCCTTTTAGCATAGCTAATGGCTGTTGCTGGAGTGCTCCTGAAATCCTGTTTTGTTTCTGTCCTCCGGCCTGGAGGCTCCCTCCAGAATGGCAGCAGTCCACCCTGGAGCTGTTTGCAGCTGCCAGAGCCCCCCACACCACTGGGGACACCTGAAGAGCCCAGGGATGGTGGTTCTCTGACGGGAGCCGCGGGAGTGTTCCCACATAGATAACGGGGTGATGCTGGACAGCTCCAGGATCCCCCCGCGGGAACGCACGCATCCTGGTGGCATTTCAGAGTCGTGCCAGGGAGAGGTCAGAGGAATTTATCCTCCCCGCCACCCTTCTGGATGGGTCAGCTGCATGAAATGGTGCAGAGCAGGAGCTCAGGAATGGTCCCCCGACCCTGCACTCAGCAGTGGAGCGTGCACTGCAGTCTGTGTGTGCCATCCTCTGCTGTCTTCAGTGTTGCTACCTTAAAGTAACACTTTTCCTTATCAAATATTTTGACTTCAGCTCTCTCCAGATCTGGCAAGCCACCCCACACCTTGTAAACAGGCTTTCCTCTGCTCTCTAGCTCTGGATTTGCTTGAAGGATAGGTAGCAAACTGACTTTGGGGAAATGCAAATGCCTTCCACAAAGGATGCTGCAGGGAGAGATGAAAGCCAACTCCATTTGCATGAGTTCTGTAACTGGATGTTTTCCCTCTCCCGTTCAGACTGTAGTTCACACACACTCACACACACATTTTTTTGCCACTGAGCTATTTGTTGTCAGCTGCTCCTCCCAGGAGTTTCGAAGAAATCCCCATTTACACAAAGCTGCTTGTCAGGGCACCGGCAGCAAGCTGCACCGGCAAAAGGAGCACCCCGGGAGCTGGGATTCAGCAGAGCCCTGCCGTGGCCTTTTGGGCAAGTGCCCCCTTGCTCTGTACCCCTGTGCACGCCCCGAGCCTGCAGCAGCACCAGCAGCACGCTCCAGCCACCGCCCCTGGGCAGCGTCACCATCGGAATAACCACGAGAAAACCAAGCTGATGAGCTCCAACCCGCTGCACAGGCTGTGCTTTTAGGTGTTCCACGGCAAAACAGCAACCTCTCAGTCTGTTAAAGCAGAGAAGCAGGCACGGGAAGGCACTCTCTCTCTAGCAGAACGAGCAGGGCCGTCTCACAGGGCGGTGTGTGCACAGCACTCCTGGGGATGGATATTCACCCCACTGCTGCTGCTGCTGCCTCTCCACAGCAAGGGCCCAGATCCGCCTCTGGGTTTCCTCTGAAGAGCTCCCTGGAGTGCCTGCAGGGCACAGCAAGGCACCCAGAGCCCGACCAGGGCACGGGGAAGTAGCACTGGGGACTCAGCTCCGGACCAGAGCTCCAGCTGAGCTGCTGTGCCAAGCCACGCTCACTTCCCTCAGCACACTGCTCCCAGACCCCCCTCCACCACTTGAACAGCTTTTTGTATATATTTCCCTTATTATTTTTTGAAGGGAGCAGGGGGGTGCCACTCTGGCAGCAACCAGAGGAGTTTAGGAACAGTTAAGCTCAGGCAGCCTTTGAAGCCACCGAGGTAAAGGGGATGGGGCTGGAGATCCCAGTACTCCTAGCATCCTCACCGGAGGTGTTTCTGCCTTAAACAGGCAGCCGAACATCTGTTTTCATTCTGACATCACGAGCTTTGCATCGGGGAACACATAAAAACCCAGGGAAACCGATAAAAACCCGGGTTATGTTCAGCCCCGGCTGCTGTTGGTTGCGGCAAAACCCGTGGAGAGCCCTAAAATCGCAGAATCTGTGCTTGTTTCACCCCGTGTCAGCGGCGCTGAGGGGAAGGGGATTTCTGGAGGAGACCCCTGTACTCACAGCCGCTCCTGCAGACGAACCCAGGGCACCCTTGGGTGCACAGCAGGCACCTGGGGGCACAGCCCGGTGCCGCCTGCCCGCAGGGAGCCGCGGGGCACAGCCAGCCTGGCAGGTGTGGGGGGATCCTGCCGGCAGCGGGCACTGCTCTGGGCCCACGGGAAGCTGGCTCACAGCTACAGCCACGCAGATTCCCGGCAGGAACCACCGCGGGACGCCGAAATCCTCGTGCCGGCTGCCCGGCTGCCCAAGGGGAAGTGTGACAGCGGCGTGCCCAGAGGGAGGAGCCCAGATGTGACATGTGTCAGAGCAGGAGCACAGGAGCAGGCTCCCCAGGAGCACACCCTCCATCCCGCAGGGCAGAGCCTCAGAGCCATCCCCCACGCCCGTGGGGAGGCACAGCTCAGCCGCACAGCCCCGCTGCACGGTCCGTGGCGACAGCCTGCCACCGTGCAGGGAAAAGAGGGGAAAGGCTGCAAACGGGGATCTGCCCGGCACGGGGAAGCAGCCCGGTGAAGCCCGCACCCGATGGTGGCACCGGCGAGGCAGGGTCCCCAGCAGCACCCACGGCCCTGGGGGCGCCTCAGGGCTGCAGGTGGGCAGCGCCTCCGCTGCCGGGCTAGGAGGGGGGAAGTCCCGCTCAGAACACGCTCAGCACTCACGGGAAAACCTGATCCCCTCCTCGCGTCCCCGGCTGTGCCGCCTCTCCCATGGGCTATGTCCCCTCTCCCACACTCGCTTCCTGAGGTCGATGGCGAAGGGAACGCGTTCGTTCCCGAGGTGGAAAGGGGAGCATTCCGAGCCTCCCAGCACTCAGCCCTGCCACAAGGCTGGAAGGAGTGCGCGTTCCCTGCGGAGAAGCGAGCTCCAAAACCGTGCTCAGCCTCCAGCCAAGGCCTAGCGGGGAGCATCCCCAGGAGCGGGATGGGCCCCGCGGGGCGAGACACCCGCACCCTGAGCAGCAGCGGGCTCCGGGCATGTCCTGCGGGGGGCTCCCCCCTCCCACGGGTCCCTCCCGGGGTTCCCATCCCGAGGCCAGGTTCCCCGAAGCCAAGTTTGGTCCAAGAGCAACAGAACCTTCTCCCGCAGCAGCCCGAGCAGCCGACTCGGCTCTCCCCACAGCCCTGGCCGCATCCCCCCGGCCCCTCGCCGCTGCGGCCGGTCCCGAGGGGACCCCGGGCCACGCCGCTGTCCCTCCGGGGGCCTCGGGGCTGCGGGCGCAGCGGGGAGCGGAGCGGGGGGAGGACGAGCGGCCGGCCGGGGCTGGCGGCCCGGGGCATCCCCATCCCGGCAGCATCCTCCGGCGGAGCGGCGAGAGCGGGGAGCCGGTGCCCGCCGGGACCGCAACGGGGGAAACTTGTGCGGAGCCCGGCGAGACGATACCGCGGCGGATGAGCGGGGGGAACGCGCGGCGGGGGCGGCGAGGCCCCCCGGCCGTGCCTTACCTGCCCGGCGGCTCCGGAGGCTGCGGTCCGCGCCGTAAATCCTTGTGCCGGGTGCGGAGCCGGGCGCGGCGCCGGGCGGGCGGGCGGGTGGCCCCCCCCTCCCCGCAGCCCGGGGCCGAGGAGCCCCGGCCGCCCGGCGCTCAGCCCCGCCGCCCCGCCTGGCCGCCCGCCGCCCCGCCTGGCCGCATCGCCGCCGCTGCCGTCGGGGGCTGCGGCCGCCCCGCCGCCGCTCGCCGGCCCCGCGGCCCCGCGCCGCGCTCCGCCGTCCGCGGGAGGCGCGCTGGGGGCGGGCGGGGGGCGGCGCGGAGAGGGGGCCGTGCCCACCGCCCCTCCGCCCCGCGCCGCCGCCGCTGCGGGCACCGGCAGCCGCCGGGAGGGGCCGGCGGGACCCCCGGGGCCGCCGCTCCGGCCGCGGCACCCGGACGCAGCCCAGTCCCCCGGGACCCCCGACACCGGGAGCCGGGGGTTTCTCCAGCGCCGTCCTGCAGCCGGGGCCCCCCCAGCCCCGCTCTCAGCATCCGGGAGCAACCCGTCCTCCGGGATCCCGTCCCTTTGGCGCTGGGTCAGGGACTCGTCCAGGACCTCGGCACAGCCGGACCCGTTCCTGGGACCGAAGAGCGGCATCAGAATCCAGACCCTTTGCCTCCTTCCTCCCGCCTCCATCCCTGCGGGCTGCGGTCAGTCCCTGAGCCCCGGAGTCCTCAGCGCTGACCTCTGGAGCCGATGCCGCTGCCAGAGCCCAGGACTCCCTGTCCCTGCCCTGGGGAGCCCTCTAGTCAGCCCCAGAGCCCAGGACACTGGACCTCTCCTGGCTGTGCCCCGGGTGTGGCTCAGCCGCTCTAAGGGGCAATGGGAAAGGGGCTGCCCGGTCGTTCCCCGCACCGCACAGCCTGCCCCACGCCCCCACAGCGGAGGTGGCACGGCATCCCGCGGGTAGCCCGAGCCGGGCTCATGCCCTGCCTCAGGACCCATTTTGCAGTGCCCCTCCTGCCACTGCTCTGAAGTTCCTACCTCTCCCAACCCTGCCCAGGCACAGGTACGATGCTTCGTCGGGAGCGTTGCAGCAGCAGCTCCAACCCCAGCGGCACTCAAACCACCTTGTCATAGGTGGGCTTTGCCTGTGGGTGACGGGGATGGGAACTGATGCTGCAGGAAATCTCCTAACTCCACAGATTTTGGCTTTTGGCAGCAGCGGCTGAGGAGTGGTGAGCCCTGTCCTAGACACCTAGGCTCAGTTTGAGGGTTTTCCTGGGGTGCAGATCCCGTGATCCAGAAGAAGTGACTCCTGGGTTGGCTGCCCTCATCACCAAGGATGTGCAGCACTGAAAATCGAGGAGCAGAGGAAGGCCAGCCTGAGCCCTGCTCGCAGCCCTTCACTGAGAGGGAACAATTTCACCTTCACACCCTACAAAGGGAAAAACTGTCCCTTCATGGCAGGAATGGGGGACCCTTCTGGGATGCAGAATTGTCTGGCCCAGGGGCTCCCACTCCTCCCAAGCTGCAGCTGCCCCTGCCATGGCTCACTGCCTCAGCTCCCTGATGTGGCTGCAGTTCTGGGATGCACTGGGATGCTAACTGTGGGAGAATTAGCAAGCCCAGAAAAACCAAGCATGCTGGAGGTAAAGTCTGGAGGCTGCTCTGCACCAGGTCACCGTGCAGAAGGTGGGTGTCTTCACTGCCTCTTGCCTGTAGCCAAAGCTGGTCCAACTGAAAGAACCCTGTGGAGTTATGGATGGGACTTTGTGAGAAGGGAGCCCTCCCAGGCAGCAGGATGAAAGCAGATTAAGGCTGCAAATGTATTTAGACGAGTATGAGCTTAATCCACTAACCAGATCAATCAAAGCTGCAAGTGATGCTTTCCCCCTGGAGTGTCTTGCCGTTCCTGTGCCCGTTCACTGCAAGAAAAGAAGCTCTGCCTGGCATGTACAGCAGCTGCCCTCCTACATCTGGACTCACTTTATCTGTGCAAGCCAGCCACAACCCTGATTTCCAACCATATTAACAAGCAGCACTGTAGATTGCCATGAGGGACCTGTGTCCATGCCAAGGATGGCAGGCAGGCTTCACTTCTGACTTGGAGCACCAGCGTGGTTGGAATGGGAAGTCTTGCAAAGCAGGGCAATTTGGAGATATCTCTGTGCAGTTCTGGTCACTTATCACACTTACACTGAATTATGCTTCACTTACACGAACTCTAATGGTGTTGCTCCAGCGAGGCAAAGCCAGCTCTTATGCTAATTTGACTATTTGTTAGTCTCATAACCCTTACTTACATTTACTGTACAGCTTAATATTGTCAACAGGCCTTAATTTCGGTGTGAGAGTGCTTTTATGGGGAATTATAACAGCAGAGGTTAAATTGCACAAAGGCAACTTCCCAACAGGTCCATGACTGTGGAGTTTATAGCTGAAGAGATTTGTCATCACGCCCAACATTATGCATGCCACTGGTTACTTCTTGTCACAGTACGACACAAAGGAACGACACTCACACACTGAGATGTTCAAGACAAAAAAGGGGCAGTTTATTTACAGACCTCAACATTTATAGAATTCCAACAGTGACCATGGACTGGAGGAAGAAAATATTCCTCTCCAACCACACTGGTCAAACCAACAGTCCATCAACAGTCTCCTCCTTATGAGAAGAATGTAAAGATGAAAGGACAGTTATGATAACAATAGGTTGTTTATGTGAAAATCGTGAGAGACTCCATTGCAAAAAGTAAACAATCAGAAGGCTGAAATAGAACTTTAGAAAAACTTTAGAAAAAACAGAGGAGAACAGAAAAAACCCAGGCAACACTTCTGCATCGGGTCTTGTGTTTGACTTGGCCATATCCACTAATTTATTCATCGAGGGGTGTTTCCAGATCACTTGTGAGCACTGCTGAGCCCCCTGAGACCGTGTCTCTCCATGCCCTTTGCCCACAGGTCTGCACTGCCTCCCCTCCCAAGAGTGCTGAGTGACAGGAGACTTTACAGAGCAGGCAGCACACAGGGCATGAGCTGGCAGAGTTTAACTGTGAGTCACAGCACGGGGTCATTTGAGCCAGTGCAGAACAAGGTTTATGGATCTGAAGGGTCCCTGTTTGGAAATACACATTAGTTGGTTGTCTGTGTCATAAATCTCCCCATTTATCCCGCTCGAGCTGGATGAATAATTGGAGAGAGGTTTGTGGCTAATTGATTTGCTGATCAGTGGAAAGAAATCATGAATAATTTATCTGATGAATATTCCTCAACCATCCATGAAGCTGGTCAGTTACTGAAAATAATTAGTTGCAAGCACTCCATTTTTCAGCAAATGACTTTGTTCATTTGTGAGAGCACCTCACACTTCTCACCCTCCAGAGCGGGTCCCCGTGGATTTCTCCCAGGCTCCGTGCAGACAGAGACTGTTCTTCAAAGCAGCCTCACCATGGCTGTTCTGTCCCTCCACTCCTTTGCAGTTCACATGCAAAGCTCTGTTTTCCTCCCCGTGTCTTGGCAGGCACAGATCCTCCAGGCTGCACAGAACTTCCCAAGTGGGGTTCTGCTGACGCCCTCCACTCGGGATCAAGGCAGTTTTTCCAGTGGAAGGGGAGGATGCAGGTGCAAGTGTTTGTGACACCATCAGCTCCTGGTGCTTTCTGCACGGCAGTTTTGCTGTGCTGGATGGGTCCCACACAAGGAACCCTGCCGCCCTGTTTTCTAAAGTTCTGCTAAAGCCTTCTGATGTTTGCATTTTTGCAATGGAGTTTCTCACGCACTTTTCATGTAAATCATGATTGTTTTGCATTCCTTTCTGGAGGAGGAGAGAATTGATGGACTGTTGGGTTGACCATTGTGGTTGGAGAGGACAATTTCCATCCTCCAATCCATGGTCACCGCTGGAATTCTATAAATGTCGAGGCCTGTGAATAAACTGCTCCTTTTTTGCCTTGGACTTCTCAGTGCATGAGTGTCATTCTTTTGTGTTGTATCGTGACAGTACCCATGAAGCCAACCTTTGGAGCAGAGGTGCTGCCTCTCACCAGCTGGGATGGAGCAAAGGGCTGGGACAAGCACAACAGAGGAGGAACATCCTACACCAGCCAAGCCCTGCTTCCTTTCTCTGAGCATAAACACTTCAGCAGGCCACATAAGCATGTCATTTTTCCTGTGTCTGCATGAGTCCTCTCTTTGCAGGCATCCTTGCAGCACCTTGCACAGCAATCAGGCAAGACCTGCATGGCTGCCTCTTCTGGGCTCTAAAGAAAATTAATAAATAAATAAATAAAAAAGGGGGGGGGGGGAGGAAAACGGAGACTCTTTGGTTTCTCCAAAATTGCTGTTTATTTGCCAGTTTTTGCGTGTTAAGATTTCTGAGAAAACAAACAATCTCCAGAGGCTTCTTGATGTTATTTGCCTCCTAGCAGAAATCCTATCAGCTTCTCCTGTGGTTCTCAGATCCGGCGGGGGCAGCTTCCCTCCCTCCTCTTTTTTCACCCCTAAGCAACACGCAGACACCCTCCCCATTGAATTAACATAATCCTGCCTCTGCAATTTCATCTCGGAGTTACTTTCTTGGCTCACAGCTGCAAATTTGTTCTCTCCCGTGCTGGGGATTCCGAGCAGCAGGAGTCAGGATCTGCTCGGAGTGTCTGCAATCCTGTGCCAGGCTGCGCTCGTTTGGGAATGAGAATCTCTTCTTCCCGTGGAACCGGGGGCGATTCAGAAACCCCTACGGAAGTCCTGGCGTGTTTACGTTCAACGGGAATAGGACACTTGGGAGCACATGAGCTGTCCCTGATCGGGCAGGGAGAGCTCCCTCCCCGTGGGAGTTTGTGCCAGCACCCGCAAGCCTTGTGTGGTTTCGGGGAGTGATTTTTGCGGGAGCTCAGGAGCTGGGCAGCCTGGAGCAGGGCTGGTGATGCCCTGGGAGCTGAGCTGGCTCTGCTGCGGGAGCCTCGGGGGGCTCACAGCCGGGCACCGAGGGGCTGATTTCACCACGCAATGCTCGTAGCCAGAGTTAGGACTTCAATTACGCCTTCCCTCTCCTTGCTGGCTCTTATTAAAGTCCCGTCTGCCCTGCCCTGCTCTGTGCGATGCTCAGCCGCGGCTGGGAGGAAGGGGGATTGCTGCACGGCGGGGAGATGGGGACGGAGGCTGCACATCCCAAAGGGTTTCCAGTTGCAATCCCTGCTTCGGGCGCTTACCCTGATCACTGGTCGCTGCTGCTGGGCTGGGAATTCGCATGCGGTCCTTGCGGCCCGGAGGGAGGGGATGTGCGCAGCGCTGTGGCTCTGGGAGCGCAGCTCCTCTCAGCGTGCCCCGCGCTGAGCCGCAGCCCCTCTGCTGCTCTGTGCAGCCCACAAGGGTCGGGATGCAGCCCGGGATGCATCTGCACTCACAGCAGGGAGCAGGGCACCAGCCAGCACCCCTTCTCCTTCCCCCTTTCCCCCTTGTTGCTTCCAGGGATGGCCAGCCCTGGCTGCTGGGGAGCGGGGCCCCTCCACCACCCGGATTCACGGTGCTTTAATGTATTCCTCCCTTCCCGTCGCAGCAGATGCTCGGTGTAAATCAGCGCCGCAGATGAGCCGCGTCGTCCTGCGCCATCTGGGACTTCTGGCCCTAAAAGGCTTCGCTGTGGCCTCCAATAAACACCCCGAGACATCCACCCGGGCTGGGCAGGGCAGGGCAGGGAGGGCGGCAGCTGCCTGCCAGCACAGCCCACACACCCAGAGAGCACCCTGCAGCCTGTGCCGGTGCTGGGCCAGTCAGGGTGGTCCTCAGAGCGATGGAGAGGAGCTGTCTCGTGTGTGTGCATCCTTCCTGGAGGGGGAAAGGGCTCTGAGTGCGATGTCCTGAATGCCCACCCTGCCTCGCCGCCTTTATCTTTGCAGCGCTTTGGAGAGAGCTCGCCTGGAAGCAAAGCACTGATGCGTGGGTATTTTTCACCTTCAGCTTTGCCGTTGAGCTTGTTTAGGTGGAGGATGGGCTGAACGGTCCAGGCTTAGCAGAAAGAAAGGGGAAAGTTTGCTCAAGACAACCTAATTGATCTTAATGAGACAGGAAGGGCTTTGTGCTGCAAACACCAGTGTTTGTTTTGTGAGTTTAATGCATTTTCTGGCTGGCTTTGATTACTCTGGGGAAGTCCTCTGGCCTAATAAACAGAGCCATAGGGAATTAGAACTGATAATTTCAGTCGCTGCTCTCAGCCCAAAACAGCTCAGCCTTCCAGGGGGGGCAAACAGAACTGGGGAAAAGGTAATTGCCAGGGATTCAATTAGCTCCCAATTATCAGCCAGCTTTGGCTCTGGTGGGTGGGCAGCAGCCAGGGCTGGGTGCCCAAGGACAGGGCACATTGACTGGTGTCCTCCAGCGGGGTGACACCGAGCCCATTTGTGCACCCAACGGGGAGCTGGCGCTCTCAAAGAGCCAGGAAACTGCGGAAAGCTTTGTGGGTTTTACGTCCAGCTGATAATGATGAAAATGGTTGTTGTCAGAGGGAAAATTCTTTTTCAAACCCTGGGCATTTGGATGGTGATTCTCCTAGAAAATGGTGTCATTTCTGCTTTCCTCTACACTGAAAAATGGAGCCACAATGTGGTTTTCTGCTTTTTATTGGTATCTCCTTAAATGGAAGGGGGAAAAATGACTTCGAATCTCACAGCTGCTGCTGAAAAGGTGGTTGGTTCTCTGGAGAGCAATGTTTCCACTGAGAGATTTCTTCATGCCTGTTAACAACTGCCTGTCCCCATGGGTTTCCTGGGGGGCAACCAAACCTGTCCCAAGCCAGGACTGGGACAAGGAGGTGCTGAGCTCATGGCAGTGATGCACCTTGCTGCTGCAGACCTAGCTGAGAAACGCCCCTGGACATGCCAAGACCTGGCTTGTCTTGGGGAAACAAGGGCAAGAAGAGGGGCGAGTCAAAGCACAGTAAGGAGGGGTTGGCAAGGCAAAGCAAGGCAAGGGAGGAATTGATAAGGCAAGGTAGTGGAGGGTTTGGCAAGGAATGGTGCCAGGGGAAGGCCAAAACAGCTCCCACAGCATCCCTCTAGCCACTGGGGTCAAGTGATGCCTTCTATGGAAAGGGAGGGAGTTGATGGAAACTCAGCAGCTTCCTAGTGCTTCCCTTCTACACAAGTAAAACATGGAGAAGAAATCACTGCAACATCTCCGTGCTTCCATCAGTAGGGAGGAAGAGAAAATACTAATCCTTCCTCCCTTCCTCCCTCCCTCCCTCCCTTCCTCCCTCCCTTCCTTCCTCCCTTCCTTCCTTCCTTCCTTCCTTCCTTCCTTCCTTCCTTCCTTCCTTCCTTCCTTCCTTCCTTCCTTCCTTCCTTCCTTCCTTCCTTCCTTCCTTCCTTCCTTCCTTCCTTCCTTCCTTCCTTCCTTCCTTCCTTCCTTCCTTCCTTCCTTCCTTCCTTCCTTCCTTCCTTCCTTCCTTCCTTCCTCCTGTTTTCTACCTTTGCAAACAAAACTCACTTAACAGGGTCTCCTTCCCTGGAACTCCTTCCTCCTGCTCCAAACCCATCCCCGTGGGATGCAGCCCGGGGCCAGTAGGCAGCTCTGCAGAGCTGTGGGGACAAAACAAAGCCACCTCCCCATTGTCCCCAGCCCATCCTCGTCCTCTCTGCTCAGCCACCTGCCAGAGACATGCCATCCCCCCAGGGACAGGGAGAGCCCCAGAGCCAGGGGCTGAGCAGCGCCGAGGGGCTGAGTCATGGGGACGCCATGGCTCTGCATCCCAGGGAATGTCATGGGAAGAGCAGAGAGGGAGAGGGAGATTATTTATAGCTGCAAGAGCAATTACACGGAGCTGGTGTGGAGCAGCTGGCAGGCTGCTGGCTGTGCAGGCACAGGCACACAGCGGTGAGCTGGGGGGCTGGGAGCTCACGGTGGGATGGAGGGCAAGGCTGCTCCTCAACCAGCAGGCTGCACTCTGTAGGAAAAGCAGGAATAGTCACTGCCCATCTCTGCCTTTTTCACCTCAGTGCAGCTCTGGGTTCCAGTCCCCAGCACTCCTTCAGAGCTCAGCTTCCTTCAGAGCCTGGAAAATCCCCTTTGCTGCTTTCTTGCCCCCTTGGACCAGAGATTTGTTCTGCTCATCGCTTCTGCTTCCCAGACCAATTTGCTGCTTTTCACATTGATTGCTGTCTATTTTCCCACTCTGCCTGTTGGTGGATTTGGGATTTCTATTGCTAATTATTCTTCCTGCTCCTCTGCTGGGGGAAATACTTCCCAATCCATTTTTAACTGGTATTAAGGGCATTAAACAATATTTGCTAGAGATAAACATTTTTAAATCAGTCAGTCTGGACAGGCTGCTTTGGCTTGCAGTTCTTGTCAGAGTCTAGTGATGCCCTGAAATACTCTCTTGTACCCAAACCTGTCAGGGCTGAGACAAGGCACAGTCTCACTGTGCAATTTATGGTTGGAGACCAAATGGCTGAGCAGGGAAAGCACGACTGGAGGCTGTGCGGGCGAGACAAAAGCTCCCTGCAGAAGCCCAGGCAGCTGCAAAGTTGGGCTATATTTAATTTCAAATGCCTGGAGGGTTCCTGTTTGATTTCTGGGAGGATTTCAGACTGAGAGCTATTAGGGATAGAGTTGAGGTACATCTAAGGTTCTTTGCAAAGAGCAGACGGGCACCTGCTGAGCTTTTCAGGAGAAGCTGGGATGGTGCTGATTTCTCTGCTCAGCGAGGAGGAGTCCAAGGCAGGAGGAATGCCAGGGGAAGGGGGCTTGCACAGGCCATGGTGACTCCAGCACCACACAGCCCCCAGGCAGGGCAGTGTGTTGCCCTGTTCTTCACTGTTTTTCTAAAGTTTTTCTAAAGTTCCTTCAGCCTTCTGTGTTTACCTTTTGCAATGGAGTTTCTCACGCACTTTTCATGTAAACAATGATTGTTTTGCATTCCTTTCTGGAGTAGAGGAGAGAATTGATGGACTGTTGGGTTGACCAGTGTGGTTGGAGAGGACAATTTTCTTCCTCCAATCCATGGTCACTGTTAGAATTCTATAAATGTTGAGGTCTGTAAATAAACTGCCCCTTTTCTACCTTGGACATCTCAGTGTGTGAGTGTCATTTCTTTTGTGTCGAATTGCAACAGCAGTGGGCAGGCAGGTTTCAGCCCCAGCAAGACAAATGGCCCAGCAACAGCCTTGGAGGCAACTGGTGGCCTTTTGGTGCACTTTACAAAGAGACAAATGATTCAGGCCCAGAGCTGTTTTGGGTCACAAGAGCTTCCTTTTGTGAGGGAGCTCCATCAACTGAGGTTTGTTATTCCAAAACTCCAGCTAAAGCTGCCAGGCCAGCCAAGCCCTGGAGCTGTTGGCCTTGCTCCTCGCCCAGCTTGGCGAGGCACATCCCCAGGAGGGCTCTGCACATCAGCACTCCTGCCCCTTGGGGGCTTTTCAGTCCCTGAAAAACTTAAAGAAAAGAGGCTGGGAGAGCTGGCCAAACTCTCTGTTAGAAGGCTGCAAGCTCAAGCATCAGGAGTTAGGCAGGGCTAGTTTTATGGTACTTGCTTTGACCTCTGTTCTGCCCCCATCTACATTACCACACAGTGTTTAGTTAAATGATCACTTGCTCCTTCCTCCTGGGGCTTTTCACTCATTTCAGCGAACATGGAGCAAAATTAAAGTTGTGCAGCAGCCACAAACCTGGCCTTTCCCAACACTTGAGATCTTATCTCACTGCCTGAGCAATTTTTTTTGAGCAGAGCATTTTTTGTCTGTTGGATCTTAAATAATCTGGTACCAGTTCCAGTCCCACTGAGCTCAGTGGATAATTAGCTCCTGGTTGTAAGCGAGCAGCACATGGCACCCTTACCTTGCCTCCCCCAATGTGAGGTTCTGAGTGTGGTGGGTTTTTTCTACTAGAGCAGCCTGGCTGGTAAATGTCCCAAGAGGCTCCTGATTCACATGCTGCAGACCAGGCCTTGACATTATAAAACTCATCTAAAGTTCCCCAGCAAAACACCTGAATCAGAAAAGTTAAACTGTGTTAATTCTGTCTCACATGTCCCAAGGATAGGCAGGGCCAGGATGCTGCTCTTGGACCCTGCTCTGTGCTGATGTGCACTGATTTTCCTGGAGAGCTGCAGATACCACTGTCGAGCAGGGTTAGTACAAGCAGGTTGCTGTGAGCCTTGTGCAGGGTAAAATGGGTTTATTTTCTGCAGAGGGCACGGTGAATTTGCATCTCAAGGAATGCTTTTTCCTTGAAGGAATTTTCCATTATGGGAGAAATTAATTCTTCTCGTGAGTAAACTGCTCCAGCCACCTCAGCTGTGGGATGTGTTTTCCCAGACCTTGCAGCCTCATCCCAGAGGTGCTGGCAGGGAAGCCCTGGGCTGGCCAAGGGGTGCTTTGAGGAGGGAAGGAGTGAAGCCAGCCCACCCTGCTCTGCCCTGGCTGCACTGAACAAGGGGCTGGGCTGGAGATGGCTTCTCTGATGGGCAGAGCTACCCAGTGCCTACCTGTTGAAGACAGGTAAAAGATGTTATAAAAGAAAGAGCTTATAAAATATGGATTCGGCCCTGCTACTTTAGCTATGCAGCTAGCAATTGCTTGCAAGTTCCTAGTCAAAACAATCTTGGGAATGAAAATCATTTAATAACAAATTATTCCTGGGTGAAAAGCAGACTGCACCTGTATAAACAATAAGATTTGTCCCATGAGAATCAGTAAAAATGTACTGTCTTGATTTGGAAAGACAGGTATCCACCAGGGAAAGCTGGAGTTTCCCTTGGAATGGAGAATGCAAACCCCTCACCCCCTCCAAATTATTATAATTTTGCAATTAAGGGCCTTCAGGCAAAGATATGGGAATAGGAATAACAGTTCTTTATTAGGAATATTAACAATGCAAATGTAGTAGTAAAAAAAAAACAAAAAAAACCCCAAACAAGCAAACAAACAAACAACAATCCTAGAAACCCTGACAGAGTCAGAGCTACAACCTGACACCCTGTTAGTCAGGGTGTTGGAAGCAGCCCACAGTGAGTCCTCCTGGAGTGGCAGATGTGGCTCTGTTGGAGCAGAGATGATCCTGAGAGAAAAGGGTCCAGTGATGGTGAGAAGGGTCCAGGGATGGTGAGAAGGGTCCAGTCTTCCTCCAGGAATCCAGTGGAACCAGATCCCTGGTGTTCCTACGTCTCAGTTTTATCCAGGTAGGAATGGTTGGCTCCCCCCACTGGGTGGAGCATCTCACAATGGGATGATGGAATGTGTCCTGTCCTTGGTGAGCCTTCATGGCCCATTAGCAGAAGATATCACCCCTGGAGGGAGGACTGGTGGTGAAGGAGATAAGAAACACTGCCCCACCTGGTTTGAACAGCTGGCCCATTATCAGAAGGCATCCACCCCCCTCCCCCCCAGAGTTACAAGAGATAAAGAAAAACATCTCCCCAACTGCTTTCAACAGATGAAATAGAATACACATTTTTGGTTCCATAACCCAAGACAAATACGTAAATTAAAATACAGTAATACTAGAATACCTAAATACTAAAAATACAGGAGTTTGATAAATATGCACAATACCATGTACCAACCAATGAACTGAGTGAGTGTATTGCTGACCAGTTAAGCTGAACACAGTGCCTGCTGATAATCCTATAAAATACCACCCGTGCAATAAAGATGGGGCTTCCCTGCTTGAAGAAACTGAGTCCTGTCTGCTTATTATTGCAACACCTACCTGAGGCTGAAAATATCCCAGCAGCTGGAGGGGGCTGGGAATTTTAGCTGCATGGGAAGGCAGGGCTCTGGAAAGGAGCAGATAATCGTGGTGGTGATGAACTGCATGAATCATTTAGAAGGAGGCAATCTTGCGCCATATGTTATGTGTCAGGATGTGGAGAACGTGTCACATCCATTAGGATAATAATTGCACAGCCCTTCTTTTTTTGGGGAAAAAAAAAATTAAAATCATTCCTAGGCTCAAATCAGTGTTTGCAGAGCAGAGCCAGGCTGTGTTCCTGTGGTGGAGAGACTGGGTACCGAGGGCAAGCAACTGAGGAAGCCTCAGGCTGTGTCAAAGAAGAAGAGAAGGAAACAGCTGGGTGGGAAGGAGGGAGAGGAGAGGAAATACTGCTTCAGTAGGCCAAGAGGGCTAAATAAAACATGAGTCTTTCCCTGGGCATCTGTGAGGAGGTCAGGATGGATGCCAAGCTCTGGGTGTAGGAATATCCAAAGGCTTTTGAAGACTCACATCTTCCCCATTTCCAGCCAAAAAAGCTCCAGACTCTGAATTTTGTTAAGGTTTTCCTGTGAGATTAAAAGCACCCCTGCTGCTAGAGGTGCCCCCCTTGCTAGGTAGGGCTCTGCAGCCGTGAGGCATCCCTGCCCTCCTGCAGCCCCCTGGAGCCCTGGGGAGCCCTGGGGTGCAGGGTGGGTGACACTGGCATGGAGCCAGCCCTTGTGTCCCCAGAGGAGCCCCTATGCCGTGGGGCAGGGTGGGGCTGGCAGCTCCTGTGGGCAGCAGGTCCAGCAGGGATGGCCGAGCTTGGGGCTGAATTGCCCTCCCGTGAGTGCCACAGCTCCAGCCAGGAATTAGTTTTCATTAGCAGTTTTCCAGGCTTTTAGCAAGCCAAGCAGCCATGCCTGAAAGACTCAGGGGTGAGCTGTCGTTACTGCACAAAGGTAGCTAAGCTCCCAAATCCTATTAGTGCAGAGGAAAGAAACACTGGGAATGACCTGAGGCAAGGCAGAACCCAGCTGTGACAGCCAGGGAAGGGCAGCATCAGCTTCCTCACACCTCTCTCACCCCACACACACCAGGCTGATGGTTCTTCCTCCCTCAGGCAGCTGTCCTGGTGCAGCCTGCATCTTTCCAAAGCTACCTGACCTCTGTGGTACCCACCATCCACGCTGGGACTGCCCATACCATCCACCCCCGACACTATTCCCCAGGCTCCTCTGCCTGCCCCTCCCTCCACAAGTGTCTTTATGCATGGAAGAGCTAAAATCCAGCCCCAGCCTCCCCCATCAAGCACGGCTCTCCTGCTAACATTGGCTTGGCAGGTGAAGGTTACTGTGCAAATTAACTATATTTAGCCCCCCAGGTTTTTGCAAGACACTTGATTCAAGCATTGCATGACATTTCTATTTTTAAACAATAACGCTGCCTAACATCAATGAAGCTTAAGTCAAGAGGCAGAAAAATTGGCCAGGCTGGAAACTGCCAGGAGCAGGGAGTCATCCCCCGTGGCCCAGGGAGGCCCCCAGGATGTCCCAGACCATGGGCAGGGAGAGATGCCAGGGGGTGAGCAGTGCCCAGGAGTGGTCCTGTGGGCAGGCATGGACCCACACACACACACACAGTGCTCCTCCATGGGACAGAGCAGCAGTTTCACCCCAGGAGGCAGAAGGAGGGCTCCTGTGCACAGCCTCTCCTGTCTTGTGCTGCCCATCCCACTGCAGGAGCTTCCTGCCCTCTCTGCAAGTCCTGCTAACAGCACTCACTGAGATACTTCAGATTTCACAGGTCTAATTCACCCCCTCTGCTCCTCCTCCTGTCCAACAGCATGAGCCCATGAGGCTTTTAGAAGTGCAGCAGCATCAAGACACCTTCAAAGAAACACATTCCCTGCAGGGAGCAGGCTGCGCTTCCCAAAAATCCCAGCAGTGAGAGATGCTGAATCCCTTCCAAAACGAGAAGCCCTGTGGGACAGGGCTCTGCTGATCTCCCACACTGTCATCTTCCACTCTCCAGCACTGATTTCCAGATCCAAAGGGCTGTAAAGTGTCACAGAAAGGAATGGTGGGCTGATTTTTCTCTCCGTGCAACTTTTATACTTCTCTGATTGCCTGGAGCATCCCTTGGGCCTTTAAGTGATAAACTGCCCCCCTCAGCCCCCCCCCCAAAAAAAAAGCTGGTGGGGTTTGCCATTTTTGTTTCCCTCTCCAGAGCAGAGCACTGCAAAGGGCTTAACAAGCCACCCCACATGTCACAGGGGAACTGTGTCTGCCCTGCATCTCAGCTCCTAAACTGGGGAGACTGGGAAAGCTGTCATTCACCAGATATTCCAGCAGAATTTTGAAGAAGAAAATGCCACTACCCAGGAGGGACTGTGGCTGTGACTGGAGATGGAGAGCAAGGACCAGCTGGGAATTTGCCAAGGAAACGCCTGCTTGTCAGACACATGTGGGGCTTCCTTTTGGGCCCAACACCACACCAAGGTTTTGGGGAGCAGATGCCAATATCCCACCTCCCAGAGCCCTTTTACTTTGCATTTGCCACCCTGACGGTGCAGTTGAGGCTGGAGAGGGGAGGACAAAAGCACAGCCACACCGAGTGAGCTTTCTGACACTTTCTGCATGTTATACTCTCTGTCAAGTGATTTTCACCCCCAGCAAGTTCGAGGCAGCGTGGTGTGCAGTGAAGAATACAATAAAATTGAATTATTCTGGCGCGAGAAGTTCCCCTCCTCCTCATTTGTCAAGCTTTCTGCGTCTCATTCCAGAGCCAAGAAAAATCACCCAGCGATCCATCAGGAAGGGGAAAAACCAGAAAACCTCCACAGCAAGTGTGTTTGAGCACTGCACAGCATCTGAGCAGTCCCTTGGGTGCTCAGGCCCCCTGCCAGCTTCCTGCATCTCCCCCAGCCCATCTCCCTGGAGCTGTGCCCCTCTGTCCCCAGTGCCAGGTGATTTCTGACAAAACAACCTGCAGTGAAATAGCTGCTGTGTGCTGCAGGCCAGTCCCAGGTGAGGCTGTTTCTAGGGCCAGGTTTCCACTGCCCCCAGGGGGACTGCAGGTGGGATGGCTTTGCAGATGTTGTGCTCTCTGAGCTCCCCCTCTGCATGCAGCGTGCCAGGGAACTCAGCTGCAAAGATGAATTTCATATTGATTTCTATAGCTCTGCTGAAATTCTTTATTAGGGAGCCGAGCAGCAGACGGTGATGGAAAACTGCAAGGATGGCCTGAACTGCTGAAGGGTTCTCTGAAAATCCAGGAGAAACTGGAAAAACCACTGAGGAGGAAAATGCTCTGCTGTAAAAGGCACAAATGGGGAGATAAAAAGTTTTGCAGGCTTTCTTCTTTCTTCTGAAGGGAAATTATACCCAAATTGACATCTTCCTCTAGAAGCTTTTGATGAAAGAGCAATTTTTGTATTGAATGACTGCATTAAAAGGTGTCCAGTCAACTCTATTCTGCTTTACCACATCTATTTTATCTGTGAACACAGACCAAGGACTTTCTTTCCATTCCCCTTTTTACTTTGGTTTTTTTGTGACTAGAAAAGGTCGAAGTCACAGTTTGTTTGAACTTCATAGAAGAAGCTGTACTGAACTTAGCAGGTGTCCTGGGGGTGGAGGAAACAGCAAGACGTGGCTCAGGGGCTGGAGGGGTGAAGGGCTGGGGAACAGGAGAATTCAGCCCTCAAGGCAGGGCCAGGAGCTGGACTCAATCATCCTTGTGGGTCCCTCCCAACCCGGGATATTCTACAATTCCGTGAATCTTTAGGCAGAATATCAGCGACGCCAGAAAACTTAATCCTTTCCTTGCAAAGGGTTGATTTTGCCTCCTAAGCTTTGTTCCCTGCCCACCCTTCCAGCTCCCCATGTCTCCTGCAGTGCAGTTCATCTCTGTTTGAGCTGAGCCTGCCTGCACCCTGCCAGCTGGTAGGAGTTCCCCTTGACAGCCTGTCTTGGTTTGGAAAGACAGGTAACCACCAGGGAAAGCTGGAGTTTCCCTTGGAATGTAGAATGTAAACCCCTCATCCCCTCCAAAATATTATAATTTTGCAATTAAGGGCCTTCAGGCAAGAATATGGGAATAGGAATAACAGTTCTTTATTAAGCATATTAAAAAAAAAAACAAAACAGATGTAGTAGAAAAAAAAACCAAACAAGCAAACAACAATCCTAGAAACCCTGACAGAGTCAGAGCTACAACCTGACACCCTGTTGGTCAGGCTGTTGGAAGCAGTCCACAGTAAGTCCTCCTGGAGTGGCAGATGTGGTTCTGTTGGGGCAGAGATGATCCTGAGAGAAAAGGGTGCAGTGATGGTGAGAAGGGTCCAGTGATGGTGAGAAGGGTTCAGTCTTCCTCCAAGAATCCGGTGGAACCAGAAACCTCATATTCCTAAGTCTCAGTTTTTATCCAGGTAGGAATGGTTGGCTCCTCCCCACTGGGTGGAGCATCTCACAATGGGATGATGGAATGTGTCCTGTCCTTGGTGAGCCTTCATGGCCCATTAGCAGAAAATATCCCCCTGGAGGGAGGATGGGTGGTGAAGGAGATAAGGAACACTGCCCCACCTGGTTTGAACAGCTGGCCCATGATCAGAAGGCACCTGCCCCTCTCCCCCCAGAGTTACAAGAGATAAAGAAAAACATCTCCCCAACTGCTTTCAGCAGATGAAACAGAACACACATTTTTGGTTCCATAACCCAAGACACAGCCCCAAACTGTCAGCAGCCAAATACCTTGAAGGCTGGAAGGTGTCGTTATAGACATTAAGGCAGAATAAAGGGGCTGTCCTTTCAATGTCACAAGCATTTTTTCTGTCTAAATAAATTTAAGAGTGAGTGCTTTTTTCCTTTGGTCTGTGTAATGCTGTTCTTAAAAACTGGCTTTCAGAGAGGTGCTTTGCCTTCACCCAGTGATGGTACCCCAGGGCTCTGCCTCAGCACCGCTTTTGTTTCTCTGGGTGCAGAGCTGGACAAGTCAACAAATCTCTGCTCTTTTTGTCCTCTGATAATTTTGAAGGGTAGGAATGACCTGTCATGGTTATTTTGTTTCATTGTCAACAAAACAGAACACTTCTTCTGTGGCTGGCAAACAGCAAATAACTTTATAATTTCATACTGTTACGCAAGAAAACATTTCCTTGACTTTCGAAAGACAGAGGCTTTCCAATGAGATCAGTTTGTCACTATCCTTTGTGATTTCCTTTGCACATAACCAAGAATTCTATTGCTTCCAATTAAAAAAGAAAAAGGAAGGATTACTGGGGGCAGGGGAGGGAGGGTGTCACTGAATGCTTCACCACTTTTTTTCTCTTCTTTGAGCAGGAGGAGGGAAACCCAACTTTCCAAATTCTCCTCCAAGACATTTGGCCAAAGCTTTCCCTCACTCTTGGGCAACCATGCTCAGGAAGCCCTGGCTGGGAAAGCAACACCAGGAGTTTTGCTGCTGCCCTCCATCTCTTCCATCCCCTCCATCCTCTCCCTCCTCTCTCCTGGACAGCTGTGGGGAAATGCTGCTGCTCCTTGGCGGACACAGGTACACATAGCACAGCCATATCTGTGCCCACCAAACCCACTCTCAGATAAGCATGGAATATATATTAACCTAATTATAAGCATCCTGTAGGAGCAAATATTTAGCTAATGAAATCAAGGTAAGGGAAAAAAAAAAAGAGCTTGTTTAAAATAGAGCTGACCAGACTTTATGCAAACGACATCCTTCCCAACAGCAATGTCATTCTCAGAGCTCATGGAGATGTTGTGTCCCCAGCACAGCCCCTCTGGCTGGCCAGGTACCTCAGCCAGATGAGACCAAGCATGAGGGACCTCAACATCCTTGTGCTCACAGAGAGGACCAGTGAGGCCCACATGCCAGTGATGTTGTTTTGGTTTTACCCATTTTTTTCTTTTATATATCCTCTGCATCCTTTACACACATACTTGTAGCTTCGTAGCTTTGTGTTGTGGGTTAGTTTCAACACTTTCCTAGGCAGAAAGACAAAACAAATTCCAGGATCCTTGTGCTATCTTGGTTCTCCTTAGAAACCAAGGCTGAATCCAGCTTTCTGAGACAGACTTTTGTAAACAGGGCCTGGATCTCATCATAAGGGGGGGAATCTGGAATGGGCAGAGAAAAAGGCATCGCCAGAGGTGACGTCTGGGAAGCACAGCCCTTTCCAACACTTCCACAGCTAGAGCTTCTTGCCCCAGCCCCAAGAAGCCACAGGCAGGGCCAGAAGGGGGTCAGTCCTGGCACTCAGCCCCTGAGCAACACCCAGAGCTGCCAGGATGTCCCCTGGCATTCTCTCTATTGATTTGTGCTGGCTCAGCTCATTAAACCCGATGATTTCTCTGGGTTTTCTGTGTTTCTCTGCATCCCCAAATAACACCTCAGTGAGGATTAGAAGAGCCAGTGCTCTGCCACGTTCCCTGCAAGACCAATTCTCTGCATCCCTGACAGACCCCAGGCAACAAATGAGAGGGAACTGTCTACAGGGAAAGCAAGAGCAAAGCCTTTATGAAGAACTGGCCTTAACTGCACACTAAATTTGGGTTAATTATGAACACATGCTCCAAGATAAAACTTGAAGGAAGAGCTGAGCATCAAATACACAATGAATCTAATTAACGTGAACACAGCTAATTAGATTTGAATCTGTTGGCAATATTGCATGTGTGCTCGAAACTGCTGGCTTTATGGGAGTAATTAAAAAAGTTAAGTAGAGTTGGATTCACAAATTCAGCAGCCCCCAACGATTTCTGTTTAGGCATGTGGTCTTTCCATAAATTGTTGTTTTATTTTATTTCTTGAAGGAACTGTTACACGTGGATCATTTGTTCCCCCAGAACTTGACAGATTCGAGTTCCCAGAGGTGCTGCTGCTGCTCTTGCACAGGGAGATGGGGATCTGCAGCAGGAGCCATTTGGCACATCCATTTGGGGGACAAAACGTCTCCTGCCTGGGAGATTGCCTGCACAGCAGCAAGGGAAGGAGCCCAACAGCTCTTTGGCCAGACAGGCTTGGGATGGTCACACCCAAACTTGGCTCCCAGGGGCTTCCCAAGGTTGGGAATGATGGAGCTCAAGACAGCTGCTGCTTTTGCAGGCTATCCTCCCTGCCACGAGCCTGCCACACTCTGGAGCCTGGACTGTGGCGGCTGAGCACATCTGAGCAGCACTGGAAGGCAGTGGAAATGTCCCAGGGCCAGCCCAAGTGATGGGAATTGCTGTGGGGCAGCATTGCTGGGGGAGAAAAGGCAGCTCCAGGCGTGTCCAGGGGATATTTTAGTGGTGGGAGTTGGGTTGGGGATATAGCACAGGCTCTCAGGATGAATCACCAGCTGCTGTTTAAGGTCCTCACACCAGCTCTGGGAGGCTGCAGGGGGAGAAGCTGGTGGATTGATGGCTGAAAACATGATGTTTTGCTAATTGCCATGGTATCTGTGGGTTAAGCAGCCTGCTGGGATAGCCCCTCTCCCTGGGAGGGAGCAACAAAGGGATGAAGCCTCTTGGAGCCCCGCTGGGCTGAGCCTGCAGGTGAGGATGCCCCTGGACAAGGGCTGTGGGAAAGTCAGCAAATCCCACTAGCCCAGCCCAAAGGCAAGTGCAGCTCCTGGGGTCCCTTGCAGTGTGCTGCTAGTGATGGAGAGGCTCTCTGTATGTCATGGAAGCACAAGTGTTAAATGAGATGTCTCTCTGATCTTAGAAAGGCTTAGCCCCCTAATGAGATTGGACTGAGTCCTTAAAGCTGTTTCTTTCACGATTTTTTCTGGATTTTTTACATTGATTCTAAAGGTGAGACTTCTTAAAAGGAATTGTGCTTTTGGTGTGTGTTTTATGCTTCTTACTCCTACTGCTGCTGCTTTTCACTGTCACATAAAGACTGCTCTGGTTAAGGCTCCTGCCAGTCTCTTTACAGCTGGAAATCCACTGCAGCTGATGCTGTTGGTTAAAGGTTGCCCTTGTGATCTCATCCTCTGATCAGTGGATCCAGCCTGGACCAAAGCCCTTCACAGACTCTGCACAGCCCCTGATCTGCAGTCCATGCCCCATTCCCGCTGCTTCAGGAGCCTCCTGCCTGTTTCTGGGGCCTGGATTTGTTATGTCCTACCTGAGGGAAAAATTGGATTTTTGTTCCAGCTCAGTGTTTACAAAGCGGAGGAAATGAACAGGGTGGAGGAGATGCAATGGAAACTTGCCTGGGAATTTTGGACACTGGCACATCCAGCAGAGGCAGTTGGCTTTACTTAATTAAAATGATCGTTGTGCTGAGATACCTAATTAGATTCAGGCACCTGTAGCCAGACAACCACAGCACTGTGCATTGGCTCTTGTGGCAGTGGGGCCGCTGCTCTCCCGCCTGGCACCGTGTCAGATGGATGCTCTGCTTCACTGGGCTTCTGCACGTGGTGGGCCCTTCTCAGGGGCAGAGCAATTTTCCAGTGTGGAAAAAAACCAGCTTGGCCTTTTGCATGCACCTTTCAGCCAAAGTGTGTCGCAGCATGACACAAAGGGACAACACTCACACACTGAGATGTCCAAGGCAAAAAGGGGCAGTTTATTTACAGACCTCGACATTTATAGAATTCCCAGCAGTGACCATGGATTGCAGGAAGAAAATTGTCCTCTCCAACCACACTGGTCAACCCAACAGTCCATCAACAGTCTCCTCCTTATGAGAAGAATGTAAACATGAAAGGACAGTTTTTTAATGTGAAAATCATGAGAGACTCCATTGCAAAGGGTAAATACAGAAGGCTGAAATAGAACTTTAGAAAAAACTTTAGAAAAAACAGAGGAGAACAGAAAAAACCCAGGCAACAAAAGTGCTCGAGAGTTAAGTTGATCAAAGAAGATCTTCAGTCACCACCCCAGTAGCAAACATTCAGTGGCCACTGAGACAGCCCTAGCAGCAGCCATGGTTTCAGGGAAGCTGGGGTTTTAAAGCTCGCAGCCTCGAGGTTGGAGGCTGAAAAGCTTGGATTCATGGAATATGTGGATATGTGTCTTGTTGGGAATGCTCAGCTCATACAAACACCTCCAGAGCTGCAAGGAGCTGGGGCGGGCAGCAGTGCGTCAGCTGGGCCAGTCACTCATGGTCCTGGGGATGGACAGTGCCCTGAAGTGGCCATGTGCAGGCCCTGGGGTTTGTGTCACTGCCTGCCACCACGGTGCAGAGCTTCCTTCTGCCTCTGGCAGCAGCCTGTGCAGCCCTGGCACTGCACACTGATCCTCACAGCACCCAGTGGTGCACCCTGCAGACCCTGCAAGCCTCTCCCAGGCTGGGACAGGGGTCTCAGGGCCTGGCTGGAGCGGCTGGGCTCAGCCAGCTCTGCCAGGCCACGTGTGTGGGAGCTGGCTGCACTCAGGGCCAGGAGATTGCCAAGTGCTGACGCGCAGCTTTATCTTACAATTGATCCGGAGGCAGAGGGAGCTGGGAGTTAATGAAGCTGGCCGTGGATTTAGACAGGTGAGGATTGCTTGTGCTCCCTTAATAGGCATGAATCACCAGTGATGGCTTCCTGTTCCTTGCTGTTGGAATGCAGAGGGCTTCTGCAGCCCCTCATGGATTGCCATAAGGGCAGGATGCAGCTTTTGGGCCAGGCAGCTGCTGCAAGGGGACATCCCCACCTCTGGGGGTGCTGCACAGAGAGCAGCAACCGGGGCACCATTCCGGGTGCTGGGACAGAGAGCGACACCCCTGAGCTGCTGGAACAATTTCATGAGTCACCGCGTCCTGAATTTCACTGCAGCCCACCCACCTGTCATGACTTGGCTGCAAGACAGAGACGTGAATGAGTGATCTTCCCACGCGGAGCAGAGCAGGAACAGACGGGAATCCGCCCTGTGTTTCCAAAGTGGAGGTTTTGATTACCACAGAGCACAATAACTGACAAGCTCCCGGTGGAGTAATGATTGTTGTGGAAGGAAAACCTCCAGCGCTTGCCTTCGCACGTGCTGTGAGCGCTGCTCTGTCAGCACCAGGAGCAGCTCCAAAAGGGGGATGTGTGCACACAATGAGTGCCTTTGGGGAGGGAGCTAAAGGGGAGAGGGAGAGGTGGCCACGGAGCGCTGGAGCCTTTGTCTCACAGGCCACGCGAGCTCCTCTGGGAATGCAGCCAGGACGTGGCAGGGCTCCAGCGAGAGATCCCGTAGATCATCGTAATGTGCCCGTGTCTTAAAACTGCACAGTGTGTGCAGGAGAGGGATGTTGGGATCAGCTGAGCTTTGTCCTTCCTGGGACTGGAATCCATCTCCCTGCTGGAAGCCCTGACAGTGCAGTGATGCTCAGCAGCCCCGATGCTGGCAGCAGCACAGGAGGAGGCTGCAGGAGATGGGCGTGCGGTTTGCTCCTCGTGCCCAGCCCTCTCCCTCCTGTCAGATGCACAAATCTGAGTTATTGCCACAGCATTTCCCAGTCTTCTCGGAGCCAAAAGCACATCAGTACTTATTTTGTTTAATTTACGCTTAGCTTCCTGCACGGCGCTCCTCGCAGCTCTATCCCCAAAAATATGTTGGGAGGAAAAGGTCAGCTCTTCAGGGCCCAGTACTCTATAAAGCCCACAGTCAGGGAATATAATAGAGCAGATAGAGCAAAATTGGTTTCTCTGTTACTGAAAACCCCTCAGGTCACTGGCTTGTTTGCCAGACTCTGAGTAAATCATTTCTCTCCATTTCAAGTGTTTCCCAAAGTGCTTCCCAAGGGGTACCCAGCACCTCCTCTGCCCAGCTCAGAGCTGCAGGGTGCAAAAGCCTTGCTCCCAAGTTTGACAGTAGGATAGAACCGGGTTTGGAAATTTTATTTGACCTTCCTTGCACAAAGGCTTTGCTAGTGGAGAAGTGATATTTCTGTGGGGTAGAACACCTTCTTCATTACCTGGTGAACAGCTCACTCACTCACTGCTGCTGCTTGGGTAGCACCAGGCAGTTCTGGAACCAGCTCTTGTCCAAAGTCCATTCCATTTCAGAGCAAATCAAACTCTGGCTGTTTTCTACCAATCGTGTTTCTGGCCTGTGAGGAGCAGAGGCATTTCCAGAGATCTTCCCCTTGAATGCTAATGAATGCTGGGTTTTACAGAGCCATCAGAGACCTTCCCAGAAGGTTCAACACACTGGGCTTTCTTAAAAGGGGTGGGGGAGAGGTTATTCTTTTCCTCTCCTAGCTTAGCATCCTTTTCAAACCAGCAGTGGGTAGGATGGCTCCCAACCCCCCCCGTGACTCCACACACCATGCTGGCACACCCAAGGGCACCTTGCCTTTCCCAAGAACAAGAAGCTGGCCCATCCTCCAGTGACTGCTAAGCTGGGGCAGGATGTACAGGGAAGCTGACATGAGCCTGGGTGCTTGGGGGAAAAACTGGTTGTCAGGCTGAGTCCTGTCTCCCGAGAGCCTGCGTAAAACCTTGAACTTGTATTCAGGAAGCATCCAAACACGGATGTGTTATCAGCCAGCTTCCCTCCCTAAACTCATTTGCAGAAATTAATTTCAAGAAGCATTCTGGAAAAAAAAGAAATTCTTACTGTTTCAGTGACCGGAGATGTGTTTAAAAAAATAAAATCCTTATTTCACATTGAATGGAGCACTTGATTCAACTCATAAGCAAACACGTTGGTAAGTACTGCAGAACAAACCCATTCTCATTTAAATTTAGCTTGATAGCTAAATGAAACATTTCTAATAGATCACTGGAGCCTTTCAGGATTGCTTCTATTTAACATTATGACTTAGCGACTACCACATTTGGTGAAAGGAAAAACACTTTGCCAAATGTGCAGTCATTTAGGTGAGCCTGAAATGGTGAACAGCCTCTGAACAGATGGCCATGTTTTCTGAGCCTTGTTTGGGGCCCACTGACACTGAGGCTGAGCTGCTGTCCTGGATGTTTCTCCCAGGCACGGAAATGTCCCAGGTCTTTCCCTCCATCCATGAGAGGCTGGGTGATGTTTGGCAAGCCGTGCAGGCAGGGGACCAGTCATCATGGGGAGGGCTTCAAACCTCTTCCCCATTTCTCCCCCTGCCTCCCACACCCATAAATTATTCACTTCATTGCAGAGATCTCATGAATTATTGATCTCAAAATTTGGCGTCTCCTAGCAACATGTTTACTTATTCCATTGCCATCCTTGTCCATCTCTTGGACACACAGGATGCCTCTGGCCCCTCTCCCAGTGGCTTCCCTCGCTCCCCCTGCCCCGAGCCAGGTGTCACAGCGTGGCTGAGCCACTCTCTCTGGCCCTGTGGGGGACATGGGAAGAGTTTGCCTGAAGCTCTGAAGTTAAACTCTCTTCTAAGGGCAAAACCTGTGGGCTTTGTGCCCTCCCAGGAAGGGTCAGTGCTATGCTCCACAGGGGATGCTCCTGCCTGTCTCGATCTGGATCTGCTGCTCCAAAGCTGCTCCCACAGCCCAGGTCACTGCCTTTCAGTCTGGGAGTTGCCTCGAGGAGTTTCCTGCCTCTTGAAAAATAGGGAAAAGAAGATCAAGGAAGACAAACCAGCAAGGCTGAACCTTTACAAATAGTGTAGCTGGAAGGGAAAAAAGACCCCCAAATCACCTCTGTCTTGTAGCAAACTCTTTTGTTTGGTCATTTCCCTGGGAAAGCAGATGAGAAGGAGCTTTGCAGCATCTCCCAGCTGTAGACTCCCCCAGTACCTCCATCCCTGCAGCCTGCATGCCCATTGCTGAAAACCTGCCTGCAGCTGGCTGTGCAGGTGGGCAGCAGCTGGACCCATCTCTGGCAGCTCCTGGGAGCTCACCTGTCCACCCAGCCGTGGGGGTTTCCCAAGGAGGCAGGGTGAGCACTGGAGGATGGAGCTGGGCTTCCCTGCTGAGCACTGCTTCAAGCCATGCCTGGTCAGGCAGCTCCTTGGCACAGTTTCCTGCCTGCAGACACCATGCTCAGATGAGTGGGATCCAAGTTTGTTGGGACTGTGCCTGTGCCACACAGGACTGGTGGCTGCTGAGCAAAGGGAGCCTTGCATCCCCATCCACTGATCCTTTATAGCTCCCCTCTGAGCTTCCCTGTGCTTGAAGTTGAGCTTGGTTTTGGGGCTGGCATGGGTCTGGAGGGTGTACTTGCAGCAAATCTTTCCTTCCAGCTCCTGCTGGAGCAGTCCCACTCTCTGCAGGTACCTGACTGGATCCCCAGTGCCTGCGTTAAGAAGGGGCTGATGCAGCCCCATGCTACAACCTCCTCTAAAATGCCACCATCTCTCATGCATAATTCAGAGGTTCCTCTAAAAATAAAGTTCCTCAGGCGTTCTCTGAAGCCTGAGTAATTTGCCTCCCCGATCACGGGAGAGGTGAGGAGCTCTGCTCTCCCTCAGGGCCACTAGCTCCAAGTAAGTCTGTGCGAGGTCCCAGCCCTGCACTCCCTGCTGGTGCAGCTCAGGGAGCAGAAACCCTCCTGGCACAGGGCAGGATCACAGTCACTGCTGTGTGACTGGGCTCTGCCTTTCTCCTTCTGCAGGGACAGCAGCCCATGAAAAAACATCCACTGACCCTTGTTATTTTTTCCCTGGTTGTGTTGTCTTACCCACGGCCTGCAGTGGCAGTGGGGGCTCCAGGGGACCGTGTCACACAGAGCAAGAGCAGCAGAGGTTGTCTGCTAACAAGACAACGGCAGCTGCATTGGGCTGTTACATGTTGACATACACACAAATGCCTGCTAACAAATCCAGGGCTGTGCAAGGTAGAACCCAGGACATCTGCCCATGGGAAGGTGTTTTGAGTGTGCTACATCACCCCCAACACAAGGTTTAACAGCCCTAGATCAGTTTTAATAACAAAGGAAATCTCAGCCTTCTTCCAGTATCTCCAGCTGCTCTGAGATGTTTTGATTGTGTTCTACTTTACTGAACCCAGGTATGCACCTAGGTCCTAATATGCAACTGGTGGTCATTGTCACTCATATTTGGTTACACTCAGTATAATTCATATAATTCACTCATTTAAAAGACTGGAAAACTCTGTTCCCTCTTGTTTGGTTGGGGTTTTTTTTAGCATGCTGGCAACCCAGAGGTTATTGATAGAAATTCTTTTTTGATCAATGGACTGATAAACACCTTCCTTATGCTGTCAGTGATGCCAATTATGCTTCCTTCTGCCTAGGAAAAGATCCCTGCCAGTTTGTCTGCTGTTTGGCCCTTGCTGTTTCCACCCTGAGCAGCCAAGAAAGGGTGGATTGCTCAGGAATAGGAAAGTGGTGGGCAGCAGACAAGAGCCCCTTTGCATTTTCTGCAGGTCTGTTAGTCACTTCCTGATTTCCCAAAATAGCAAGCAAATGAAATAGTTCTTTTGCACTGGTATGACAATAATAAATGGTCTGGAGTGACTCTGTGCTCTGCTCGGGCAGGGTTGCAATCCTGAGATCCTCTGAATAAAGTGCGTGGCAGCATGGGCCCCAGGGCCAGCCCAGGAGTCTGTGCTGGGGAGGGAGGGAGGGCAGGGCAGGACAAATCCCTGCGTATTGGACATTCTACATCCTTTCCCCATGGCAGGGACTGAAGCAGTGGTCCCAGCACCACAGGGTGCAGTGAGTGCTGAGCGTCTGCATGGCTTTGGAAAGAACCCTTTCCCAGACACTTGCACACCTCCTGTGGCCTCAAGCTGCAGGACTCTGTGACAGGCAGGGGTGTGGGGGTGGCTGCTGCAGACTAACAGATCAGGGGACTGTAGATGTAGATGAGAAAGCAACTGGGGACTATGTAGACAATGATTCTTAATTTAAAATACTGTTTCCAGACTGTGACTATTGGTGTGGGACTTCTCCTCCTGACACT
Source organism: Phylloscopus whistleri (assembly GCA_017589585.1). NCBI lineage: Eukaryota > Metazoa > Chordata > Aves > Passeriformes > Phylloscopidae > Phylloscopus > Phylloscopus whistleri. Next base: position 2,698,733 of record JADMLD010001004.1, read on the forward strand.
TTTGAAGCTGACCTCATCTCATTTTTCCTGTTTTACTCTGATCTAACTCCCTGGCAGACAGTGGGGTGAGCCAGGGTCTTGCTGGAGGTCAGGGGTCTCCTTGCTCAACCTAAGCATGGGTCCACAGCCCCACAGTGTGGCTTCAGGGAGGCTGGGAAGTGGCTGAGATATATCTCATTGGACAGGAAATCAATATCTAGTTTTAAGATACTTTTCTATTGCTGTTGATTGCTTTATATTATATTAAGAGCCCTTCAGGGCTCTGTCTTGGAAACAGTGCTCTTTAATATCTTTATCAATGGCAGAGACAGGGAGGTCGGGTGCACCTCAGTGAGTTTGCAGATGACACAAAGCCAAGCAGTACATGACTCAACAAAAGGAAGGGATGCCATCCAGCTGGACCTGGACAATATTGGGAAGAGGGATGGAGACACTGAGGTGTGGGAGAGGGTCCAGCAAAGGGCAACAAGTCTGGGGAAGGGTCTGGAACATAAGTCTGAGGAGGAGTGACTGAGGGGTGGTTTAGCCTGGAGAAAAGGAGGCTCAGGGGGAACCTTATCACTCTCAGTAAATTCTTGAAAGGAGGCTGTAGCCAGGTGAGGGTCAGGCTTTTCTCTCAGGTAATAAGTGACAGGACAAAATGAAATGGCCCCATGTTGTGCCAGAGGAGGTTTAGGCTGGATACAATGAAAAATTTCTTCCCTGGTTGTCAAGCATTGGAAATAGGCTGCCGAGGGAAGCAGGAATTCTTCCTCATCCTCTGACCTTCTCTGTTAGCCAAAATAATGCTTCTTGCTTTGCAGCTATTGGTTTCAGCATGGAAAACATGTGTAATTGAATTGGAGACAGCTGCTGGGATTTGCAGAGAGCTTGGAAGAGTTACTGCAAGATGCCCACAGCTGTGTGCACTTGACTGTGCTCCTAATCACAGTGCAGGCAGCATGTTCATTACTTTCATTGGGATGTCCACAGAAGAAAAGATCAGATAGTAGAGCTGTAACACAGGAAAAGGAAGGAGGTAGGAGGTGGGGAGATGTGCAAGTTCAGCTGCACCATCTGGTAATGAAGATGTTGAAGAAATATCCCTGGGTCCTTGGGTGGTGCCAGGGTGACCAGTGCTCCAAGTTCCCCTTCCCCAGCCTCAGAAAGCACAAACCTTGTTGGGGTTCAGCATGGATAGAAGGGGCTGAAAACTAGAGAAGTTCCCAGTCTTTCCACATCAGATAAGGAGGCAAACCCTTGACTGTAGTGTAAAGAGAAAAAAGCCACTGTCCTTGGAGTGCTGGGACGTGAGGCAGCTGTCTTTTCCTTCTTAACCTAAGCAAAGCAGGCACTCTGACGGGGATGGCAGAGCACAAGTGCTGTGCTCGGATGCCAGGGGGCTGTGCAAGCAGGAACACTGCAGGACCCTTGAGGACTCTTTTACCTCATTGTCTGGATTTGGAAAGACAGGTATCCACCAGGGAAAGCTGGAGTTTCCCTTGGAATGGAGAATGTAAACCCCTCACCCCCTACAAATTATAATTTTGCAATTAAGGGCTTTCAGGCAAAGATTTGGGAATAGGAATAACAGTTCTTTACTAGGAATATTAACAATACAAATGTAGTAGTAAAAACAAACAAAAAACCCACAAACAACCAAACAAAACAAACAACAATCCTAGAAACCCTGACAGAGTCAGAGCTACAACCTGACACCCTGTTGGTCAGGCTGTTGGAAGCAGTCCACAGTGAGTCCTCCTGGAGTGGCAGATGTGGTTCTGTTGGGGCAGAGATGATCCTGAGAGAAAAGGGTCCAGTGATGGTGAGAAGGGCTCAGGGATGGTGAGAAGGTTCCAGTCTTCCTCCGGGAATCCAGTGGAACCAGATCCCTGGTGTTCCTACATCTCAGTTTTTATCCAGGTAGGAATGGTTGGCTCCCCCCACTAGGTGGAGCATCTCACAATGGGATGATGGAATATGTTGTGCCCTTAGTGAGCCTTCATGGCCCATTAGCAGAAAATATCCCCCTGGAGGGAGGATGGGTGGTGACAGAGATAACAAACACTGCCCCACCTGGTTTGAACAGCTGGCCCATGATCAGAAGGCATCTGCCCCCCTCCCCCCAGAGTTACAAGAGATAAAGAAAAACATCTCCCCAACTGCTTTCAGCAGATGAAATAGAATACACGTTTTTGGTTCCATAACCCAAGATACCCATGAACAGCAGGATTTGCCTTTTGCTGTATCTTTCTAGATAACTACTGTGGCACTGTCAGGATCTCTCCCACAGGCCCCAGGGAGGGCAGCAGCTCCCTGCACCTTTGAGTGGATGGGCAGCAAGGGCTCAATGCCAGAGCACTCGGGAGGAGGAAACAGCAGGTTCAGATCTCCACACGCCATCAGCCCCCCACAGCCAGGAGGGGAAGACAAATTGTGGCTCTGGGCTGCACCTCTGCTCTCCTCCAGCAAGGCACACCCTGGGCCAGGCCAGCACCTGACACTGGTTCACATGTTTTATTTCCTGTGAAACAGCTGGAGAGCAGGAAACTCTGGGGACACCAACAGCCCCTCCCCATGTCTGTGCTGGGTGAGAAGGGGGTTTGTGCAAGCCCAGCTCCCTGCAGAGGAGGGGTTTCAGGCAGGGTTGGTGAGAAGCTCTCCCTTTTGCTCAGAGACTCTCCTGGGCCCTTTCCGAGCTGCAGACAAAGCCATCCCCTGTCTCAGAGAGCATCTCTCTGCCACAGCGGGAACGTGCAGAGCATCACAAGAGCCTGCCCCACCACCACACCCCTCTGCTGGGCTGGCCCTGCAGGGTGAGCCCCACAACCAGCCTGTTCTCCCCAGCTGTGCCCCCTCAGCCCTGGACACCCTCACTGACCCCGGGGGGCACCTGCACTCCTGGGGGGCTGTGTCAGATCCCAGCTGGCTGGCAACTAAGCAGGCTGATTTGGCCACTGTTGAGGGGCTCTGGGAACATGACCTGCCTTGCCAGTGCACATGAGTGAATTTGTGTTTGTTCTGACACCTGATGCTGCGGCTGCAGGGGACAAAGAGGCTCTGGATGCTGCAGCATTCCCACGTCTGCCCCTTTGCAGTACTTCATAAATTTACCTTGGGAATATTTGTTTCAACAGCGTGACCCATTTAGCACGTTGGAATGTCTCCTGCTGAAGTGACAGGTTTAACATTTCCCTTTAACCAGTACAGATTGTGCCACCTCTGGGTAATGTGTGAACAAATCACATTGTTAGTGCTGTGCAATAAACCACTTTTATCTTGTGCTGGGAGAAGCCACCAAGGCCCCACCGACACCACACTGGCTTTGAATGCTGGGGGGCAGACCTGAAACCAGCTCCCAGGAGGGAGGTGGTGCTGCCTGAGATGGCAGAGGGGGTGTCACAGGTGCCAGGGGTGCTATAAGTGCCACAGAAATGATCTTGGCATCACCTGAGAGTGGAACAAGCGGCGGAGGCCAAATTCCCCTTTCACCTCCCATCGCTTGCTCCAGAGAGCAAGGGGAAGACAGCAGCAGTGAACACCAAATTCTTTGGTGCTGGCAGGCCTGCCAAGCCTATGCTGCAGCCCCACATGCTGAAGGCATCCTAATCTGCAGTTCCCAGACAGAGTACAGTTACCATCTGATGTCCCTTTCAAATCCTGGTGGTGAGAAAACGGGACAAGGTACCTCAGTATCTCACTGGAGAGTTGTTGCAGGTCACTGGGACAGAGGACCCCAAAGGAAGCTTGGTGTGATATATTTATTATTCCCATAAAAGTGAATTTTTCAGGGGTTTTTTTTTGCCAGATGGCTCCTTTGATAAGGACCTGTTTATTCACTGGGGTGATCAGATTGATGTAACTTCACACACTGGGAAAAAGAACAAGCACTGCAGCAGCACTAATGCCATATATATCAGTTTGCACTGGCCCTAAAAGCCACAGGGTGTATTTACTGTTTAAGAAGAGGTTTTTAATGTACTTTGCATGCTTTAGCATCTTTAATGGCTTAATGAACAAGGCTAATAATGACTTTTGAGTTGCATATAGGCTTCCAGACAGATGTTTAGCATCCTCCATGGGACTGAAAAGATGATTTCCCTTTCCCTTGAGGCAAGCTGGGAAGAGGAGGAGATGCACAGTGGCTGAAAGGAGCTGGAGCTGTGATGCTGTGTCAGCAGCACTGGTGGGTACCTGGCTGTCTGACCAGGAGAGCTCTGCAGGTGATAGACCCCAGAAAAGTGAGCTGAGGCTGATCCAGGGAGACACAAAGGGGAGGGGTCACCTGCCTTTTGGGGAGCAGAGGGAGAAAGAAATGGGTGTGGGGGTCCAGCAAGAGAATAAATGCAGGGGCCAGTGCCTGGGACAGGGTGGCTGGGGAGAGGAGCTCTGGTGGCTTCAGTTCCTGCTGGAGGAGCACTTGGTGTGTGCTGTGTGCTCTGCACCAAGGCAGTTTCTGGAGCATTTAACCATTAACATCCTGGCACAGCTGGCCACAGGCTGTGACCCAGCAGCCTGGACTGTCCTGTCCCTACCAGAGTCCTCCAAGGGGGCTCTGTGAACCCTGTCCCTGCAGAGCCTGGAGCTCCTTGGTTTGCCTGGGGGCCCTGGGATGCTCAGGGCTGTTCTCATCCCAGCAAGGACTTAGCTGTGTCTCTGCCTAAAAGTACAGGATGCTGCTTCCAGCTCTGCTGCCTGAGTGATTTTTGATTCACTAAGTAAAAGAGAGGAGGAATTGGTGCACTGTAATGGTTTTCCTCTCCTTATGTTTGGCTGCTCATTGGCACTGGCTCAAACACAAGGAAGCACATCAATAAGGAGCAGCAGCTGCAGGTAGGCTCAAAGGAACACCTTTCATCTCCAAATGAGGCCTGGCTGCATGGCTGTAGGGCTCAGAGAGAAGCAGTTCTGCCCTGGACAGGTAAGGAGAAGGAGCAGAATGAGAAGGCTGTGGATATACTGGAGCCAGTCCACAGGAGGCCAGCAAGACTTTGAGGTGGACTGAGCACAGGTGAGGAGAGGCCAAGACCATCAGAAGGCTTGGGGGATGCTGCTGCTGGCTGCAACTACCAAATGGGAGGGTTATTGAGGGAACTGATGAATGCCACACAAAGAAATTCAGAGTAAAGGTTCCCAAGGAACAGACCTGTCCTAGATTGACTTTATGATGCTTGTGTCCCCAAACTTCTGTTCTGTTTATGTTGGATATTGTGCCCTGTACCTTTCAGACTGGTTCTGAGAGCGAAAGGGAGAGAGAAGAAGCACAGGCTTTGTTTTCAGAACCTGCACTCACTGCTCCACATTCTGCTCCTGGACTGTGTTCATCTGCAGCACAGACAGACAGCAGGACAGAGACCTCCTGTGCTTTTAGTTAGTTTAGCTAGCTGAGGCAGAGAAGTTCCCTGGACTGTTTTTTTTTTTCTTTTTCTTGGGACTGTTTAAACCTGCTCTGGACTGAAAACCCAGAAGAGCACTGGGAGCTCACACCTGCAGCCCACCAGGGCCCAGGACAGCATTTTCCAGCACTGGAGGGACTGATAAGAGACTGGGTGAGCTGAGCTACCCCCACAGCAAGGACTTTCTCAATTTTGCCATCTCTCTTCAGAGCAGTGAGAGGTTTTGTGTTTTCGTATTGTTCATTCCTTATGCTTGTGGGCACTTTGTTTATTAAATAATTAGTTTTTTTCACTTTTCTCTAAGGAGATTTCTTCCTGGACCAGTTGGGGGAGGGGCCATTTGGGTTTGGTTTTCCTAAGGGACCCCATTCAGAGGTTTCCTCCCAAATTTGCCCTAAACCAGGACAAGACCCAAAGGAAATGTGGTGCCTTCCATAATCTGCACATCTCTGTGCTCCCTTTCTCCTGCCCCTCCTGGGCTGGCAGGGTATCTCACAGGGGGTTTTGCTTCTACCCCTCCTGGTGCAGTCTCTTTCTCTTTAAGCAGCGCTCCCAGCAGCCACCAGGTGGGAAGGTGAGTTATGTCGGGCTTGTGATGCTGCCAGCTGGAGTCACAATGAACTTTACTTACACCATAAATCTTGTGCCTGACCCCTCTGTTAACCATGGCTTGGCTACCACTTCTCTATTGCCAAAAAACCAGTCAAAGGGTAAAGGCAGCACTTTGTCTTGGTCAGGAACAAGAAGCTCACAGCTTCCAGCTGGCACTTGGGTGAGCACAGGTTAGCCCTAAGCCCCTCTTGGAGGCTTATCCCTCTAAAAATATCCCACTCATGATTCAACAGGGCATTGATCATGCAGGCTTTTATTAATGATCCAGGACTGTGCTGATCAGCCAGGTAGCAAATACAGTGTAATTCTTCTAAAGTGCTGTGCAGCTGTGGATGAAGACACTGTCAGGGCGTAGAGGAATTATGAGTGCTCATGAGGAGTTTAATGCTGTGCACAAATGGACTGGTGAGATCCTTGGACGAATAAAAAGGAAAAAAGCTGATATGGCTGGTATTGACATTTACTGATCTGCCTACACATGTAAGAAAACCCAGAGAGCTCAAAGAAGGGTCATCTCTAAAAGCCACTTTTCAGGGGGAAATGCAATGGTTTCAACCCATTTAGTTTGTACTTAAGATTGAGATGGTTTGAACAGAGTTTTGTAAAAATCTGTGCGAGCAGATTATGCTTCCAAGTCTATTTATTTAAAGGCTTGTTTATATACAGGGCTTTTAAAGCAGGCAAAGCCATAAAAAAAGATTAAGGACAGGATGCCCTAATGTTTCTTATGCAGGGAGTGTAATTGACCCTCAGATGTTCCACCACAACTCCAATCAAGCTGTTTCATCATCATGTGGCATTTCAAAGACAGATTTTGATGACTCTTCCAAGAGCTAGGGTGTAGCTGGAACAAACTGTCTGGAACAAGCTGGAAATGATGCTCTGGGATGGTCTGAGCACTGTCCTGTGCGGGTCTCTTGGAGCAGGTGGAACAAGAGGGGTGGCTGGGGACTGTCCCCACACCCTGCCCAGGAGGGGGCTCAGTGCACAACAGCCTCCAGATGAGTGCTGGGGAGGAGGGCAGCTGCTGCTGCTGGCCCAGGAGAGGCACCAGCTCAGGACACCCCCCTTGCACCACACCTGAGCCCACCAGGGACATGGGGAGAACACAGGGGAGAGGAGAGGCTCTGCTCCTCTCCCCCCTTGCCTCCTGCTCCTTTTATTTTTCCCTGCCTTGTTGCCAGGTAACTCTGTTTGCCCAGCATGGAAGGACTCTGTTTTCAGAAGAATTCAAAACCAAAGCCTTTCTTCTTCAAACATAAGAAATGATTAATCAGAATCTTTGCTTGGTTTTTAGGTTTAGAATTTTTTTATGCAACTACAGGCAGCAGGGGAAAAAAAATACAAAACCAAAGAAGGAATAAGCTTAAAAACTTTTGAGTGCAAAACCTGAACAGATCTGTTTGCTGCTCTTGGCTAACCCCATCTTAAAATTAAATCCAGCTTTGAGGTTTCAAGGCTGTCATAGGTGTGGCAGCACTTGAGACAAGCAGAGAGTGAGCCCTTGATGTGGCACACAAAGGGGAGAGTCCTGACCAAGCAGGGGTTCTTGCCTGTCACAATACAACACAAAAGAAACGACACTCTGTTATAAATGCATATTCTGGAGTTGGCTTTTCGCAAATATTGACATGAATGTTATATATATGATGTAAGAAGGTTGTACTGTATTTCCTTTTATTTGTGGAATTTAAAAATGTAATGAAGGTATATTTCCTAATTGTAACAAAGTAAAAGGGGGGGGGGGTGTATTTTTTAACCTTTCAGCTAGATAGAAAACAGAAGGGATGTCTGGCATTCCTGAGATTAGGAAGACAATCGATCCTTTAAGAGTTTGAATATTCAGAAGAGAGATTTACACCACCTCCCCAGACTGTGTGGAATCCTACAGATAAATTGTATATTTAGGGGGATCTTGAAACAAACATAAATACTTAAATCATGTATTAGCTTATTTTAAATATGTAACACAAGGGTCCTTAAAACAAAGAATCTGAAGACAGACGGTGTGTTACTTTGCACCCTTAGCTGAGTAGCTATCTTTTCCTGTCTCCTAATTGTCTGTTTTTATTCTATTTTTTATTTTTATTAAACTTATAAGTTAATATTAAAAAAGTGAAACGTCGTTTTTCACAACTCACACACTGAGATGTTTAAGGCAAAAAAAGGGGACATTTATTTATAGACTTTGATATTTATAGAATTTTAATAGTGGCTATGGATGGGAGGAAGAAAATCTTCCTATCCAACCACACTGGTCAACCCAACGGTCCATCAACAGTTTCTTCTTTATGAGAAGAATGTAAACTTGAAAGAACAGTTATAAAGTTATAATAACAATAGGGTGTTTATGTGAAAATTCAGGAGAGGCTCTATTACAAAAGGTAAATACAGAAGGCTGAAGTAGAATTAAAAAAAAAACAAAAACAGAGAAGAACAAAAAAAACCCCAAAACAACACTTGCCCTGTTTTCCGACCATGGGCTGATTTTTACCTCAAGCACAACCCTCTTCTGCTGCTCCTCCTGCATCATTTGCAAGCTCCCAGAGGTTCTCTGTGTTAAGCATGAAGTCCTACACAAAGCCAGGGAAAGTTTCTATTTCTCCCTTCTTCCATGGCCTGCTCGTGGGTCTTAGTGCAAGCTTAAAGTCAGCTTGAAGAATGTCCATCGAGTCAGACCTGTTGGTGCTTTCTGAGGGAAAGCCTCTGCTCTCTGCCATCTCTCTGCCACCTCTCTGTCACCCCTCTGCTTCACACACCGCCTTCAGGGACGCGCAGATCAGATTAAACCATTATCTCCATCTAAAATGTGAGGGATTTCTTCTGCGCCTGCCACAGCCCCCATCAGAAGCCGATACATCACAACTGCAGCCCGTGAAACGCTGATCAGACACCTAAGGGGAAATGTTTAGAATAATGAGCTGAAAGAAGCCGTGAGACTCACTGCCTGTGGCAGAAGGAAAGCTGGAGGGGAGGGAGTTTGCTGTGGTCCAGGAAAGAGCTGCATTTCTCAAAAAGAGAGATGTGAAGCAGCTGGAAGCCTGTCTCCTGACTGTTACTTAGCAGGCACTAAATGAGGTGCAACGAGCACGGCAGAATTTTTCATAAGGCCGTGGGTCATGCCCAGCTTTCCGTGGGGAGCACAGATAGGAGCATGTAGGGCAGAGCCCACAAACAACAGCAAAGGATTCAGAAGCTGCAGATGTAGCTCTGTGCCCTAACCCAGAGCAGCACCCCAATGCCCAGGTGACCTCCCTGAGCTTGGGAGTACACCCTTCTCCTCATCTCCTGCTTCTGCTCCTCCTGCCTTGGAGCTGCTCCCTGCCCAGTCCCACCACAGGCGCTGCCCATCACCCAGGGCAGTGCTCATCAAAGAGCTGCCTGTTGAGGGATGCAGCCTCCTTGATCTCATGCAGACTGGTGAGAAATACATAATGCATGGGTTTAGAGAGAGCTGCTCCTTCCCCAGGACATTTTAAAGCCTCTCTTTGGCTGTCTGGGCCCTTGGGTCGGCTCAGGGCTGGCTGGCTTTGCTGGCTCACACCAGCTCTGGGTAAGTGTTTTCCTTGATGTTGGTAGGAGTCCTTGCTTTTTCCCACCCACATGCTGCTCAGGCCTTCGTCTTCTGCCTCCAAGGCCAAGCAGAACAGGATTGCACTCAGAAAATGTGTGTGATTTATTGCACCTCCCTGCAGGGAGGGAAGCACCAAAGGGAAGCCTGATTGACATCGCTGTACATAACTCACAGAAAATCCTTTCATCTTGGTGCTGATATTAGCAGCTCTCTGGTCCCAAATTCCTCTCAGAGGCTCTCCATGGGATGACTTCTGCTACCAATGGAATGCCCAGACTGCAACCAGCTCCACCCAATAAATGGCTAACACCTGAGTAAAATGAGAGGCAACTTTTTTCTCAATACCTGACGCTTCAAAGTGCTGGGTTTGATCCCTGTGTGAAAAACGACGTTTCACCTTTTTATATTAATTTATAAGTTTAATAAAAATAAAATAGAATAAAAATAGACAATTGGGAGACAGGAAAAGATAGCTACTCAGCTGAGGGTGCAAAGTAACACATACAGCCTGTCTTCAGATTCTTTGTTTTAAGGACCCTTGTGTTACATATTTAAATAAGCTAATGCATGATTCAAATATTCATCTTGGTTTCAAGACCCCCCTAAATATACAATTTATCTGTAAAATTCCATGTAGTCTGGGTAGATGTTGTAAATCTGTCTTCCGAAGATTCAAACTCTGAAAGGCTCAACTGGTCTTTATCAGTCACAGGAATGTCAGGCCACCCTTCTGGCTTTTATCTAGTTACAACCCCCATTTCTTTGTTACAATTAAAAAATATACCTTCATTACATTTTAAATTCCACAAATAAAAGGAAATACAGTACAACCTTCTTACATTATATGTATTACATTCATTTCAATATTTGCGAAAAGCCAACTCCAAAATATGCATTTATAACACCTGCCAGTGGGGGAAGGACAGGGGCCAGGTGAGCCAGCATTCCCCCTCCATCCTCCCTGCTCTCCTGTCCAGACAGGGATTTAAATCCCTCCTTCCCCTGGAGTCTGCTCCTTTGAGCAGCTGCCCTGGCTTTTTGCTGCTGCACAATCATGCTTGATTAGTTCCTGGAAATACAGAGCATTATTTCCACTGCAATCTATTAGAGTCACCGAGACATAAACTCACGGGGAGGGGAACAAGAGGATACTGCAGGTAAAGGTTTTCAGAAAGCAGAGGGACAAAGGCAAGAAAATTAAACCCTTGCCATCTAATAGCTCAGAAAAGCTCATTGTAAGGTAGTGCTGTGGAGGAGCCATGCCAGCCTGAAGAGCCTTTTGCAAGGACACTGCTGGGAGGCAATCCTGAGGGGGAGAAATTGCCTGGCAGAGCAGAAGAGAGAGGGGCAGGAGCAGCAGGGCACAGCAGTGGGTGCCGTGAAAGGGCTGGCAGGAGGAGAAGAGCTGATTGCACCTGGAGTGGCTTCAGCTGCTGCCTCAGCTCCTGTGGGATGCATTTGCCCTTTGCAGCCCCTCGGAGAGAGGGTGAGAGGAAATGCACTCTGAGTATTGAAAATCAATGCTTCTGTTGGTATTTAGAGAATTACTGCCAGGTGCCACGTGCCAGCTCTGTGTGACAAAATGGAGCAACATGTGGCCAGGGTTGAAGCTTGCTGTGGCAGCCCCAGAGTGCCCATCTGGGACCACGTGCCCATCCCAGAAAGCAGCATCCCATCTTGCAGCATCGTTTTTATCACTGCATGGATGCCTGCTGGAGCAGCAGGAGCAATCCTTCAGTGGGAGGGGGAGGCACTTCACTGGCACTTGGTTAAATTCAAACTGAAACCAGCCTGTGGGTGGTTGCTTGAATCCTTGCCAGTGGGAAAGAAGGTGGAGAAAATAAAATTATTGCTTTGCAAATGACCTTTTCCTCTTGGGTTTATCCAGATTCTCAATGCTATTCTTGATCAGCCAGAAAAAGACAAAATGAAAGGAAAATTCATTTAATTAAAATGTGTCTGAAAAAGAAAACTTAATGATTGTGTAAATGTCCAACACAACTCATTTTGCAAAGCCAGGAGGTGAATGGTCCCCCTGCAGTCCCTGTAAAATCTCCAGAAATGGAGAGACACCTTAATGAGGGAATCCCAGGAACAGATTGAGCCTATTTTGGTGTGCTTTGCAAATGAGTCATGTCTGTGTGAGAGAGAAAAGCTGCTTGGGACATGATGGGAACCTTGTAGCTGTGCATTTCCAGCAGCCATTGGCTGGGCCACGCTGGCCATCCCACTGGGGGCCAGAAGCATTTCCCTGCTTCAAATCCATCTTCTCCACAGGGTCCAGCCAGGCAGGACAAGGGCTGAAGTGTGTGATTGCTTTATGCCAACAGATTTATGCAGCGAAGAACCATGGGGGGTTTTGCTCAATAACGAGCACACAGGGAAAAAAATAAATTAAAAAGCTATGAATTTAAAATTATTTGTGATTGAAGCACCGAGGTCCTTCTGCCAGGCTGGATCTTCAGGCAGGTATGGCTGTGACCAGCAAGGTCCTTTGCCCCTTCAGCAGCAGCAGTGGCCAGGGATGAGGAGTGTCCTGCAGGAGGGATGTGTTTGTGAGCAGCTCCCAGCCCCAGGGCAGAACCAGCCCTCAGTACACCAGGTTTAAGCACAGGGCTCTGTGCTGAAGACTCACAGTCACATAATGAATGGAAGGGCAAAACGTGAGGGTGAAAACTGCTCCAGCCACCAAGAACACCTCTGCAGAGCTGCAACCAGCTCCTGGAAGGGCTGAGTTAAAGGATGGGGTGGGAGATGCTGAGGTTTTCACGGGCTGACTGAGAATGAGCCACGTGGCCACCAAGCAGCTTAGGGGATGTGCGAGTTGCACAAGGTCCTGGCACATCACACTTCCCTTGCCACCGAGAGCTGGGGGGAGAAATGACCGTGGGAGCAGAGCCAGGGAGCAGGGAGAGGGAAGGAGCCAACGAGTGTTCCCAATATTCCCCAAAAGCTACAGCGAGGCTCAGCTGGAAGTGAAGCAGGAAATGAGATGAGGATGGAGATGCCAATGGAGCAAGCTCCATGCTCAGGTGGCCACCAGTGTGTGTCAGTGACACACCTTCAGTGTGGCCTGGAGCACCCCTGGGTGCCCAGAGCCTGGGAGCTGGGGTTGTTCAGCCTGGAGAAGAGGAGACTCAGAGGTGACCTTATCACTCTCCACAACTCCCTGAAAGGTGGCTGTGGGCAGGTGGGGTTGGTCTCTTTCTCCAGGCAGCACTGACAGAACAAGAGGACACAGCCTCAAGCTGCAAAGGGAAATACAGGCTGGATATTAAGAAAAAGTTTTGCATGGAAAGAGTGATTAAAGTACGGAATGGTCTGCCCGGGGGAGGTGGTGGAGTCACCATCCCTGGATGTGTTTGAGGGGAGACTGGATGTGGCACTTGGTGCCATGGTCTAGTTGAGGTGTTGGAGTTGGGTTGGACTCGATGATCTTGAAGGTCTCTTCCAACCTACACATTCTGTGATTCTGTGAGATTCTGTGATTCTGTAAGAGGCTCAGCCTGCACAGAAAGGCTGTGTGCTCAGTGCAGGTGGAAAAATCACCCTGTAGGGCGAGGGCTGTGTGCCCGTGCTGCTGGGCGTTGTGCCCTCTGGCAAGGGAAGCCAGTCAGGCCTGTGAGGAAGGAATTACCAGTGGTCTGCAGCACCCTGGGACTCAGGGTCCTTGATGGAGGCAGAAACCTTCTGAGCCATCTCTGGATGTGGGCAGCCAGAGCCTGCCATGGCAACAGGGCACGTGGGTGCTGCGGGGTCAGTGGTGCTGACGCTGTGCTCCAGCCCCAGGGGAGGAGCTGCTCTGTCTCACCCAATATGAGACTTGGCATGGGGCTCTGACCAGGCTAGGCAAAACACCACAGCCAGAAATGCAGTCAGAGATGGTGCTGAGGTATCAGCACCTCACCCAGGAGACTCTGCCAAGGGCAGCAGGGCTGAGGAGGTTGAGAAGCCCAGGGGACTGCAGTGCCTGGGGTGACAGGGCTGCAGGGGAAGCAGGGCAAGCCCAGGCTGAGGGCAGGGGGATGGCTGGCATCAGCAGGCAGCACCCACGGGCTCTGAGCCTGGCAGGACAGATGGCTCCGCAGCTACAGCCAAAGCTCATTTATTCTGAAAGCTGAGCTCAGACCCTCTGTGGATAGCCCATCCTGCAGACAACATCTCGAGCCCTGTGAAGGGCCAAGGCTGATTTACACGCTCCCTTATGATTTAGTAACTTCGAATTAACAAGGGCAAAGAGGCTCAAGCCATAAACACCGGCATGAGGATGACAGGTCTCCCCTCCCTCCACAGAAGCAGAAGCCTCTTGTGGCTGAAATATGGCCTGAAATGAGATTTTCTGTGGTTGAAGGGATTTGCATTTGTGGCTCCACTTGGGGAAGCAGCTCAGAGCTCCCCAGGCTGCCCCTCTGCCCCTTGGGGAGCTGGCAGGGAGGGGGTTCTGTTGGCAGCAGCACGCAGAGGATGACCCAATAGGGCTCAGAGGTGTTCTCTGCCAAGTATCTGGGCCCTGGAGTTAAGAACACACCGAATAATTCATGGGAAGAAGTTAATTATTAAATAACTTCTCATTATTGCCATCCTAATTGCAGACCGTTAATTTCATACCTAAAGCGTGCCGTAGTGTTCTTGCTGAATCACACCTTGCTGGTCCCAGATTTGTGGGTTTCAACATGCCTGCAGTGCTGGGAGGTAAAAAGCAAAGCTGGGGGAGCCAGGGCAGGAACCTCAGGGGCAATTTCACCAGTCACTCTGCAGTAAAACAAATAATTTAGAAAATGCCTTTTCCCCAACCCCTGGGCAATTTCTGACACATCAAATCCCCTTGCTGTGTGCAGCTGTACCAGACAGAGCAGTTTGGGAGGCAGAGGGTCAGTCTGCAGGATGTGGATCTGCTTGTGGGAAGCCAAAGTTTGTCTGAAGGGCTCTGTGGTGGCCGGGTACCCCTGGGAGCAGCCGGGCTGCCTGTGGTGCCTCCTCAGCCCTGGGGAGCGGCGTGTGCCAGGCGGGCTGACACTCTGGGACCTCCCCCGTGCTGGGCTGTGTGCTTTGGCAGCTTCCCCAGCATCGGCCAGCATCTCCTAGGAGCTGCTAATGGGCTCCACGTGGGTCCCTGCTGCTGAGAGAAGGAAGGATCATTCCGGGGAAACGGCGCTTTTGCCTGATTTGTGTGAGTTTCCTTGTGCTTTTATGGCAGCCCATAAAACGCATCATCTGTCTTAAAAGAGATGGGCAGGTAGGCAGCAGCTCAGCTGAGCTCTGCCTCGTGCCCTGCTGCAGGCTGGGCAGCCTGGGAGCACCCGGGGGAAGGCTCCAGGTCCTGGGCTCCATCTGGGCCATGTCCCTGCTGGGTGTCCCACCGGCAGGCTGAGCGAGCTGAGGACTTTCCGGGGAAAGTGCCTGGGTGGGGGGAAATGCTCCTTCCTCCTTAGGAGACAGCCACAACTCTATTTTCAGCGGAGGTTTCCAAGGCACTTGTTTACCAGCACTGCCAACAGAAGCTGTTATCACATTGGCACTGCTGACAGCTCTGTCTGCAGCTGATTTTCCAGGGGAAGCACCTCAAAAGCACTGGAGGCTGTGTGGAAGTGAGACAGCAGCTGCATGCACTTGAAACCCCTTAATCAGCACCTGAGTCAAGGGACACGGCTTCTCCTTACCCTTGCTGGACAAAACCTGTCCCTGCTGACCAGTGCCAGGGGGTCAGGGGGTCCCCCAGGGGTGCCTCCTGCTCTGGGAGCAGTGCCTGGCAGCTGGATCCTCACCAGCCATCGGCAGGGTTGGGTGTCAGGGGGTGGCCAGTGCCACAATGATCCCTGCTGAGCATCACCTGGCACATCAGCTACATCCAAACCTGATCTCCTTGCCATGCCTGTGGTGTGCAGAGGCTCTGGAACAGCCCTCCTGGAGGCTGTGCTGTTCTCTCTGCCATGGTTCTCTCAGCTAGTCATTAGGTAATTACCTGGAAGTCAATTTGGCTTGCCTGGATCCATTTATTTACTGCACAGCCACCCTGCTGATTCCTCAGGCCCACGAGCTGTGAGGAGCTGCTCCTAGGCACTGATGCAAGAGGCTGGGCATCCTCAGGATCTGTGTCAGGAGACACTGAGCTGCTCTGCTGGAGCAGAAAGCAGCACCCACCCTCTCTGTGCCCTTCTGCAGGGTAGCTAGCATCTGTGTAGGAGCCTTGTCCTGTCCTCCAGCTGCTGCTGTTCCAGCCAGCACCCCCATCCTGGCTGCCTGCTGGCACACTGGGGAGGTGGTGTGGGGCATCCAGCCCTGGTCTGGCCAGGGTCTCCTGTAGCCCTGTTTCGTGCCTGTGATGTTTTAGTTTTTCTGAAACTCTTTTCCCAGAGAGTTTTCTCTCAACAAGAAACACGTTTTTCTAACTGTAACCTATGTTTGCATTCCTTTCCCTAGGAGGGACTTCTTCTTGATGTCCCTCTGACTTGACCAATGTGATTGAAGAAGTTTGTCTTTCTTTGACCCATTGGGTTGTTCTCTGTAAAATAGTATAAAAAGAAAAAATTAACCAAAATAAAAGAGTCATTGTCAGCCTTCTGAGTCAAAGTCTATGTCATTGTGATCTTTAACAGCATCAGT
>JADMLD010000527.1:0-74268 GCA_017589585.1 Phylloscopus whistleri
GGGGGTAATTTTTGAGGGGATTTTCGGGAGGAATTTTGGGAGGATTTTGGGGGGATTTTTGGGAGGATTTGGGGGATTTTTAGGAGGAATTTGGGGATTTTTGGGGAGATTTTGTGGAGAATTTTGGGAGATTTTTGGGAGATTTCTGGGGTATTTTTGGGAAGATTTGGGGATTTTCGGGATATTTTCGGGGTGATTCCCTGCCTCCCCTCACCTCTTTCCGTGCCCCGGCTGCGGTTCCCTCTGTGCCGGTGCCGGCGCCGGTGCCCGTTTGGCGCCGGGGCGGTGCCAGCCGGGGCCGCTGCGGAACGGCGCCCGGAAGGTTCCGGAAAAGGGATCCGGGAAGGGATCCGGGTCCGTCTTGGGATCCGCCGGCCCCGCCAGGCTCTCCGACCAACCCCTGGGGGCACCCAAGGGACTCAGATGGCACCAAATGGCACCCAAGGGACTCAGATGGCACCCAAATGGCACCCAAGGGACTCAGATGGCACCCAAATGGCATCGATGGCACCCAAACGGCATCGATGGCACCCATGGCACCGGTGGGACAGGGGACAGGTGGCACTGGTGTCACTGGGATGGCACCCAGATGGCACCAATGGCACCCAAGTGACACCAATGGCACCCAAGTGACACCAATGGCACCCAAGACACTCAGATGCCACCAATGACACCCAGATGACACCAATGACACCAGTGGCACCCAAGACATGTAAGTGGCACCAATGGCACCCAAGGCACTCAGGTGGCACCAGTGGCACCCGGATGACACCAATGGCACCAATGGCACCCAAGACACCAAAATGGCACCAATGGCACCCAAGGCACCCATGACCTTCAGATGCCACCAATGGCCCCCAAGACACCCAGGTGCCACCAATGACACCCAGATGACACCAATGGCACCAATGGCACCCAGGTGGCACCAGTGGCACCCAAGACACCAAAATGGCACCAATGGCACCCAAGGCACCCAGATGCCACCAATGGCACCCAAGACATGCAGGTGGCAGCAATGGCACCCAGATGACACCAGTGGCACCCAAGACACCCAGATGTCACCAATGACACCCAGATGACACCAATGACACCAATGGCACCCAAGACATGTAAGTGGCACCAATGGCACCCAAGGCACTCAGGTGGCACCAGTGGCACCCAAGACACCAAAATGGCACCCAAATGGCACCCAAGGCACTCAGATGCCACCAATGGCACCCAAGGCACCCAGATGCCACCAATGGCACCCAAGACCCTCAGATGGCACCAACAGCACCCAAGACACCCAGATGGCACCAATGGCACCCAAGGCACCCAGATGGCACCAATGGCACCCAAGGCACCCATGACCTTCAGATGCCACCAATGGCACCCAAGACACCCAGGTGCCACCAATGACACCCAGATGACACCAATGGCACCAATGGCACCCAAGACATCCAGATGCCACCAATGGCCCCCAAGACACCCAGGTGCCACCAATGGCACCCGGATGACACCAATGGCACCAATGGCACCCAAGACACTCAGATGCCACCAGTGTCACCCAAGGCACCCAGATGGCACCAATGGCACCCAAGACCCTCAGATGACGCCAATGGCACCCATGACCTTCAGATGCCACCAATGGCACCCAAGACACCCAGATGCCACCAACGGCACCCAAGACACCCAGATGCCACCAACGACACCAACAGCACCCAAGCCTCGCCCACCTCCTGGCGGTGCCGTCCTCGTGCGGCGGCACGATGAGCACGGTGACGGTGACCGAGGTGCGCAGGAGGTCGATCATCTGCTCGTGGCTCAGCGCCACGGCCGCCACCTTGCACACCTCCAGCAGGCGGCTGCCGCGCCGCAGCCCCGCCTGCCAGGCGAAGCCGTACTCCTCCACCTCGGCCACGCTGCCGTCGGGGTGCACGTGGAAGCCCAGCTGGCCCAGGCCGTTGCGCCGCAGCGTCATGTCCACCGCGGCGCAGCCCGGCGTCGTCACCTGCGAGGGTTGCCGCCGTTTCTCTCCTGGTTTTTCCCCCATTTCCCCCCAATTTTTTCCCATTTTTCCCCATTTCTTCTCCATTTTCCCCCCATTTTCCCCCAATTTTCCTTTATTTTCTCCCCCATTTTTTCCCATTTTCCTCCCCTTTGTTTTTTCCTTTATTTCTCCCCCCATTTTTTCCCCATTTCCCCCAATTTTCCCCCAATTTTCCCCCAATTTTCCCCCAAATTTTTCCCCCATTTCCCCCATTTTTCCCCCATTTCTTCTCCATTTTCCCCCCCCATTTCCCCCAATTTTCCTTTATTTCTCCCCCATTTTTCCCCATTTCCCCCCAATTTTCCCCCAATTTTTCCCCGTTTTTCCTCCACTTCCCCCATTTTTTCCCCATTTCTCCCCCATTTTTCCTCCATTTTCCTTCCATTTTCCCCCCAATTTTCCCCAATTTTTCCATTTTCCCCTCATTCCCCCCCAATTTTTCCTCCATTCCCCCCCATTTTTCTCCATCTTCTCCCCAATTTTCCCCCATTCCCCCCCATTTTCCCCCCATTTTCCCCATTTTCCCCCCAATTTTCCCCCCAATTTCTCCCCCATTTCCCCAATTTTCCCCCAATTTTCCCCCCAATTTTCCCCCCATTTTTCCCCCAGTTTTCCCCCATTTTTCCCCATTTCCCCTCAATTTTTTCCCAATTTCCCCTCAATTTTTTCCCAAATTTCCTCCAAATTTTTTCCCATTTCCCCCCAGTCTTTTCCCCATTTCCCCCCTCATTTTCCACCCCATTTACCCCCCATTTCCTTTATTTCTCCCCCAATTTTCCCCATTTCTCCCCCACTTTCTCCCCATTTTCCCCCGTTTTTTCCCCATTTTTCCTCCATTTTCCCCCCATTTTTCCCCCCATTTCCCAAATTTTTCCTCCACTTTCCCCCATCTTTCCTCCATTTTCCCCACAGTTTTTCCCCATTCTCCCCCATTTTTTCCCCATTTCCCCCCATTTTTCCCCCAATTTTTCCATTTTCCCCCCAATTTTTCCATTTTCCCCCCCATTTCCCCTCAATTTTTTCCCAACTTCCCCTCAATTTTTTCCCAAATTTCCTCCAAATTTTTCCCAATTTCCCCCCAATCTTTTCCCTGTTTCCCCCCATTTTTTCCCCATTTCCCCCCCAATTTTTCCTCCATTTCCCCCATTTTCCCTTTATTTCCCCCCAATTTTTTCTCCATTTTCCCCCATTTTTCCCCTTTTCCCCCCAATTTTTCCTCCATTTTCCCCTCATTTCCCCATTTTTCCCCGTTCCCCCATTTTTTCCCCATTTCCCCCCCATTTTCCCTTTATTCCCCCCAATTTTCCCCCATTTTTTCCCATTTTCCTTCCTTTTTCCCCCATTTTCCCCCATTTTTCCCCATTTTCCCCCATTTTTCCCCTTTTCCCCCCCATTTTTCCTCCATTTTCCCCTCATTTCCCCATTTTTCCCCATTCCCCCCATTTTTCCCCATTTCCCCCCTATTTTTCCTTTATTCCCCCCCCAATTTTTTTCTCCATTTCCCATTTTTCCTTTATTCCTCCCCCAATTTTCCCCCAATTTTCCCCCATTTTCCCCCAATTTTCCCCCATTTTCCCCCATTTTTCCCCATTTCCCCCCATTTTTCCTTTATTCCTCCCCCAATTTTCCCCCATTTTTTCCCATTTTCCTTCCTTTTTCCCCCAATTCTCCCCCATTTTCCCCCATTTTTCCCCATTTTTCCCCATTCCCCCCCATTTTTCCCATTCCCCCCCATTTTTCCTTTATTCCTCCCCCCATTCCCCCCCATTTTTTCCCACTTTCCTTCCTTTTCCCCCCGTTTTCCCCCATTTTTCCCCCTCACCTTCAACCTCTGCACGATCTCCTTCACCTCCTCCTCCGCCGCCCCCTCGCCGCCGCCGTCTCCGCCGCCGCCGGCGACCCTGACGCTCACCAGATCCCCGCGCCCGTGGTAGATCCTCAGCCCCGCCCCCTCGGCGCTCCAGCCGATCACGTCCCCGGTGAAACAATTGAAAACCACCTCCTTGGCCCCCAGATCCACCAGCACCAAAAACTCCTTGGAGATCCCCAAAAGGCACGGGATCTCCGCCCCGCCCCGGCCGAAATCGGCCGCCGAGACGCGCCAGGAGACGGCGCCGGCGCTCTCCAGCTCGGCCAAGGGCCTGGCCTTGGATTTCTCCTTCTTCTTGGAGGCCAAGGAGATGAGGTTGAACTTGCCCGGAGTGTCCAAGGGGGTGTTGGTGACGTAGTTCTCCGCCAGATCCCGCAGGTATTCCTGCCGGGTGCGGGTGGCCATGGCGCGGAATTTCTGGGATTTGTGGGCGGCGTTCTCGGCGTTGATGGCCTTGGCCAAGAGGAAGGCGCGGAAGAGGTCGGAGCGGCGGAAGGTGACGCCGGCGGGAGGGACCGGGGGGCCGAAGGGGGGGACGTCCTTGGAGCGGGTGACGGCGACGCTTTTTTTGTGGGGGGGGAAAACGAAAAATTTGGGCTTTTAGGGGGAAAGTTTTGGGGAAAATTTGGGGGATTTTTTCCCAATTTCGGTCGTTTTTTACCTATTTTTGGTAAACTCCACCTATTTTTGGTAAATTCCACCTATTTTTGGTAAATTGAGGGGAATTTTGGGAGGGGAAATCTGGGGAATTTCTGATAATTTTTGCAAAACTTCGATAAGTTTCACGTTTTTTTTTGCAATTTGGGGAAATTCAGGTTAAATTTTTGGGAGTTTTTTCCCGAATTTCGGAAAAAAATCCTGTTTTTGGTGAACTTCACCTATTTTTGGCAAATTTGGGGGGGATTTTGGGGGGATTTGGGGCCGCACCTGTAGGAGACGTTGTCGGAGCAGGGCTGGTGGGCGCGGACGATGATGAAGACGTGCTGGAAGTGGGAGCGGACGTTCTGCGGCGTGAAGGGCAGCGCGCCCGGCTCCTGGAAGATGATGGTGACGATGTCGTTGCCGATGTGGCGCTTCCGGAGCAGCTGGGGGAGGCGGGGAAAACCAAAAAAAATTCGGGAATGGGCGGGATGAAGGTTTGGGATGGTCCGAGCGAGGTTTGGGATCGGTCGGTTCTTGGGAGGCTTCAGTCCTCGGGATCATCCAATCTTTGGGATCTCTCAAGTTCTGGGAGCACCCAACCCTTGGGATTCCCTAATTTTGGGGATTCTCCAAGCCTTGGGATCATCCAACTTCTGGGACCACTCAATCCTCGGGATCTTCCACCCAAACCTTTGGGATCCTTCAACTCTTGGGATCATCCAACTCCTGGAGCCATCCAACCCTTGGGATCACCCAATTTCAGGGATCCTCCAACCCTTGGGATCCTCCAACCCTTGAGATCCAATTTCAGGGATCCTCCAACCCTTGGGACCACCCAACACTTGGGATCATTCAACTCTTGGGACCACCCAACCCTTGGGATCATCCAACCAAACCCTTGGGATCCTTCAACTCTTGGGATCCTCCAACCCTTGGGATCATTCAACTCTTGGGATCCTCCAACCCTTGGGACCACCCAACCCTTGGGATCATCCAATTTCAGGGATCACCCAACCAACCCTTGGAATCCTTCAACTCTTGGAATCCTCCAACCAAACCCTTGGGACCACCCAACCCTTGGGACCACCCAACCCCCTGGGACGCGCCCGATCTCCGGGCGGCCGGGCCGGTACCTGCTGGCGGTTGTTGGGCGTGTAGGGCAGCATGGTGGACACGTGGAACATGATCTCGTAGTCCTGGTAGGTGGTGTAGAGCGAGTGCGTGCCCGTGGAATCGGCTGCCGAGAACCGGGAGAAGCGGAGCCGGTGAAAACGCCCCGGATCACCGGGAAGGCGTCCCCAAAAATGTCACTCCTGGTGTCTCCAACCCCAAAAGTCGCTCCTGGTGTCCCCAAAAATGTCACTCCTGGTGTCCCCAACCCCAAAAGTCACTCCTGGTGTCTCCAACCCCAAAAGTCACTCCTGGTGTCCCCAACCCCAAAAGTCGCTCCTGGTGTCCCCAACCCCAAAAGTCGCTCCTGGTGTCTCCAACCCCAAAAGTCGCTCCTGGTGTCCCCAGCCCCAAAAGTCACTCCTGGTGTCTCCAACCCCAAAAGTCCCTCCTGGTGTCTCCAACCCCAAAAGTCCCTCCTGGTGTCCCCAACCCCAAAAGTCGCTCCTGGTGTCCCCAAAAATGTCACTCCTGGTGTCCCCAACCCCAAAAGTCACTCCTGGTGTCCCCAACCCCAAAAGTCATTCATGGTGTCCCCAGCTGGCACCACCCAACCCTTGGAATCCTTCAACCTTTGGGATCCTTCAACCTTTGGGATCCATCAATTCTTGGGATCTTTCAGCTTTTGGGATCCTTCAACCCTTGGGATCATCCAGCTCTTGGATCTCTTCAGCCTTTGGGACCCTTCAACCTTTGGGATCTCCCAATTCTCAGAATCCCTCAACTCTTGGGATCCTTCAACTCTTGAGATCCCTCAACTCTTGGAATCCCTCAACTCTTGGATCTCTTCAACCTTTGGGATCTTCCAACTCTTGGATCCCTTCAACCTTTGGGACCCTCCAACCCTTGGAATCTCCCAACTCTCAGAATCCCTCAACTCTTGAGATCCCTTCAACTCTTGAGATCCCTCAACTCTTGGATCCCTTCAACTCTTGGATCCCCTCAACTCTTGGATCCCTTCAACTCTTGGATCCCCTCAACTCTTGGATCCCCTCAACTCTTGGATCCCTCAACTCTTGGATCCCTTCAACTCTTGGATCCCTTCAACTCTTGGATCCCCTCAGCTCTTGAGATCCCTCAACTCTTGGATCCCCTCAGCTCTTGGATCCCTCAACTCTTGGATCCCCTCAACTCTTGGATCCCCTCAACTCTTGAGATCCCTCAACTCTTGGATCCCTTCAACCTTTGGGATCCTTCAACTCTTGAGATCTTTCAACTGTTGGGCTCTCCCAGTTCTCAGAATCCTTCAACTCTTGAGATCCTTCAGCTCTTGAGATCCTTCAACTCTTGGATCCCTCAGCTCTTGAGATCCTTCAACTCTTGGAATCGCTCAACTCTGGGATCCCTTCAACTCTTGGAATCCTTCAACTCTGGGATCCCTTCAACTCTTGGATCCCTTCAACTCTTGGAATCCCTTCAACTCTTGGAACCCTTCAACCTTTGAGATCCTTCAACTCTTGGATCCTTCAACCCTTGGGATCTCCCAACTCCCGGAATCCTTCAACTCTTGGGATCCCTTCAACCTTTGAGATCCTTCAACTCTTGGATCCTTCAACCCTTGGGATCTCCCAACTCTGGGATCCCTTCAACCTTTGGGATCTCCCGGTGAACCCCCAAACTCCGGGCGCGCCCCGGGGTGCCCAGAACTCACTCTTGGTGTCCAACTGGGCCGCGTACTTGGTGAAGGATTTGAGGGAAACCTTCTCGCCCAGGAGCGTCAGGAACTCGTCGAGCGCCGGCCCGGCGGCCTCGTTGTTGTACATCTCCTCCTCCGAGCTCTGCCCGGCCTTGCAGTAGAGGATGCCGACCTTGTGCCGGCGGCAGAGCTGCGGGGAAAGGGGGAAATTGGGGATTCTCCGGCACAAAAATTTGCCCGAAAATTAAAAAAAATCTAAAAAAAAAAAATCAAAAAAAATCCTCGAAAAATTCAGAAGAAAAACCCCAAAAATACCAAAAGTTCTGAAAGAAAAATCCCAAAAATTTCTCGAAAAATTCCCAAAAAAACCCCAAAAAATCCTGAAAATTCCCAAAAAAATTCCCAAAAAACCCCCAAAAAATCAAAAAAAAACCCCCAAAAATTCCCCAAAAAATCCTAGAAAATTCCCAAAAAATTCCCAAAAACCCCCCAAAAAATCAAAAAAAAACCCCAAAAATTCCCCAAAAAATCCTAGAAAATTCCCAAAAAACCAAAAAAAAAAGAAAAAAATTCCCCAAAAAATCCCAAAAAATCCTACAAAATTCTCAAAAAATTCCCAAAAAGTTTTCAAAAAATTCTCAAAAAAATTCTCAAAAAATTTCCAAAAAAACCCAAATAAATCAAAAAAAAATCCCGAAAATTCCCCAAAAATCCCCAAAAAAATCAAAAAAAATCCTAGAAAATACCCAAAACAATCCCAAAAAATTCTCAAAAAAATTGTAGAAAATTTCAAAAAAAATCCCAAAAAATCCCCCAAAAAATCCCCCCCAAAAAAAAAATTTCCAAAAAATTCTCAAAAATTTCCCCAAAAAATACGAAAAAATCGGAAAAACATCCCCAAAAATTCCCCAAGAAATTCCTGAAAATTCTCAAAAAAATCTCAAAAAATTCCCCCAAAAATACGAAAAATTCTGAAAAAAATCCCAAAAAATTCTCAAAAAATCTCTAAAAAAATTTTTTAAAAAATCCCCAAAATTCCCCCAAATCCCCGTAAAAATCCCCCCCACAAAAAAATCCCCCTAAAAATACCAAAAAATTCCCAAAAAACTCTCAAAAAAATTCTCAAAAAATTCCAAACAAATCCCAAAAAAATTCTCAAAAAATTCTCGAAAAACTCCCAAAAAATCCTAGAAAATTCCCAAAAATTCCCCCAAAAAATCAAAAAAAAAAAAAATCCTGAAAATTCCCAAAAAATCCTAGAAAATCCCCAAAAAATCCTAAAAAATTACCAAAAAATACAAAAAAATTCCCTAAAAAAATCCCAAAAAATCCCCCCCAAAATTCCCAAAAGAATACCAAAAAATTCCCCAAAAAATAAAATAAAAAAATCCCAAAAAATCCTAGAAAATCCCCAAAAAATCCCAAAAAAAATCCCAAAAATTCCAAAAAAAATCCTAGAAAATCCCCCAAAATCCTAGAAATTCCCAAATCTCACCCCCTGCTCATCCAGCTTGAGCAGCTGCTCGGTGACCTTGGGCGTGGCCAGCGCCAGCCGCAGGCAGTGCACGTTGAGCTCGGGAACGACGAATTCCAGGACGTCGCGGAGGGGGAGGCCCCGGATGGATCCGGCCTTGGAGGCGCTGGGGGTGGCGTCCTCCAGGATGGATCCACGGAGAGTCACCAGCTGGGAAAGTGGGAAAAAAATTTGGGATCAGTGAGGGTCAGAGGAAGGGGGAATTTTGGGGGGGGTTTGTCCTGAAATTGTGGGAATTTTATCCCAAAATTGTGGGAATTTTATCCCAAAATTGAGGGAATTTTATCTTAAAATTGTGAGAATTTTGTCTTAAAATTGAAGGGATTTTGTCCTGGAATTGAGGGAATTTTATCTGGGAATTGAGGGAATTTTGTCCTGAAATTGAGGGAATTTTATCTTGAGATTGCGGGAATTTTATACTGAAATCGAGGGAATTTTATCCTGAAATTCAGGGAATTTTGTCCTGAAATCGAGGGGGTTTAATCCTGAAATTGATGGAATTTTGTCCTGAAATTGTGGGAATTTTATCCCAGAACTGAGGGAATTTTATCTTGGAATTTTATCCCAAAATGGAGGGAATTTTATCTGGGAATTGAGGGAATTTTATCTGGGAATTGTGGGAATTTTATATGGAATTGAGGGAATTTTATCCCAAAATTGAAGGAATTTTATCCCCAATTTTTTCACTCCCCAAATCCCATTTTTTCTGGAAATTCCGGGATTTTTCCCGAGGGATTTTTTTCCTGGAATTCCAGGATTTTTCCCAAGGAATTTTCCAGGAATTTTGGGTCAAATCTTCTCCCTCCTGACCCAAACCCAAACCTGCCAAAAATCCCAAAAAATTCCAATTTCAGCGACGGAATTTTCCCGTTTTTCCCCCAATTTTTCCCCCCCCAAATCCCATTTTTTCCCGGAATTCCGGGATTTTTCCAGAGGGATTTTCCAGGACTTCCAGGACAGATCCTGACCCAAACCCAAACCTGACAAAAACCCCCAAAAATTCCAATTTCAGGGACGGAATTTTCCCGTTTTTCCCCCAATTTTTTTCCCTTCCCAAATCCCATTTTTTCTGGGAATTCCGGGATTTTTCCCGAGGAATTTCTGGAATTTTTGGGACCTGGCTGGTGCGGCAGATGAGGCGGTGCTGGAACTGGGGGCCGTGCTCCGAGGGCTCCTCCAGCCGCTCCCGGCGGACGCTGACGGCCACCGGGCCCAGTTTGTCGTCCAGGCCAAAATAGTTGGAATGTTCTGGGGGGAAAAGGGGGAAAAGTGGGAATTTTGGGGGGAAAAATGGGAATTTTGGGGTGGGAAGTGGGGATTTGGAGGGGGATAAGTGGGAAAAAAATGGGGAAAAAACGGGAAATTGGGAAGGGGAAAAGTGGGAAAAATGGGAAAAAAAAGGGAATTTGGAGGGGGAAAAGTGGGGAAATTGGGAGGGAAAGTGGGAAAAATGGGAATTTGGGAGGGGAAAAATGGGAAATTGGGAGGGGAAAGGGGAAAAATGGGGATTTGGGAGGGAAAATGGGAAAAATGGGAAAAAAAAAGGGAATTTGGAGGGAGGAAAATGGGAAAAGTGGGAATTTGGGAGGGAAAAATGGGGATTTGGAGGGGAAAATGGGGATTTGGGAGGGGAAAGTGGGAAAAATGGGAGGGAAAATGGGAAAAATGGAAGGGAAAATGGGAAACAAAGGGAATTTGGGAGGGAAAAATGGGAATTTGGGGGGGAAAATGGGGAAAATTCAGGAAAAACAGTGGAAAAATTGAGGGAAATGGGGGGAAAAGGGTGGGAAATGGAGGAAAATGGTGGGAAATGGAGGGAAATGGAGGGAAAATCAGGAAAAAATGGGGAAAATTCAGGAAAACATAGGGATATGCAGGAAAAAATGAGGGAAAAATCAGGAAAAAATCAGGAAAAAACTGGGAAAAATCAGGAAAAAACCCCAGGACAAACCCCTCCTCACCTTTGCCGTGGAAATAATCCCGATAATACCTCGCCCCAAGATCCACGTGCTCCACGCCGTAACTCCTCAACCTCTCGGGGTTCCTCTGCTGCTCCTTAGGGAACTCCAGCACGGAAATCCCAGCATTGCTGGGTTTTCCCAGGAGCTTTTCCACAAAAAACCCGGGATCGGCGGGAAAATCGGGGGAGGATTTGGCGAAGCTGACGTCGCGCTCGCCGGCGCTGCCGCCGATCTCGTTGCGGAAGTGGGGGCAGCTCAAGAGGAGCTCGTTGCTGGTGTGGTCCCCTAAATCTTTTTCCAGGTTTTCTTTGGAATTTTGATCTTCCGAGGTTGGAAAGGAGGGGAAAGAGGAGGCGGAAGCGGCCGAGGCGCCGGTGGTGGTGTTGCGGTGGCGGCGTTGGGGGTCGGAGGAGCGCGGGGGGACGGCGTCGAAGAAAAGGCTCTGGACGTCGTAGTGGGCGAAGCTTTTGCGGCAGAGCCAGGGGTTGGAGGGGGAATTCGGGGGTTTTGGAGGTGGGGCAGGAATTGCTTCTCTCAGTGGTTCAGATCTGGGAAAAAAAGGGAATTTTGGGGGATTTTTTTCATGGTTTTTTGGGTTTTTTTCGGGGTTTTTTGGGGGTTTTTTGGGATTTTTCCGCGATTTTTTGGGATTTTTTTCATGGTTTTTTGGGGGTTTTTTCGTGTTTTTTTGGGGGTTTTTTGGGATTTTTTCGCGATTTTTTGGGGGTTTTTTGATGGTTTTTAGGGTTTTTTGAGTGGATTTTTGGGGGTTTTGAGTGGATTTTTCGTGGTTTTTTGGGGTTTCTTCGTGGGTTTTTTTCGGGGTTTTTTCGTGGTTATTTGGGGTTTTTTTCATGGTTTTTTGGGGGGTTTTGTGGGGGGGTTTTTTGGGTTTTTTTCGTGGTTTTTTTGGCAGTTTTTGAGAGGATTTTTGGGGGGTTTTGAGTGGTTTTTTGGGCTTTTTTCGTGGTTTTTTCGGGTTTTTTTCGCGGTTCTTTGCGTGATTTTTGGGGGGTTTTTGTGGGTTTTTGGGGGTTTTTTTCATGGTTTTTTTCGTGGTTTTTTGGGGTTTTTTTCGTGGATTTTTGGGGTTTTTTGAGTGTTTTTGGGGGTTTCTTTCGTGTTTTTTTGGGGATCTTTTCGTGGATTTTTGGGGTTTTTTTGAGTGTTTTTTTGGGGTTTTTTTTTGTGGTTTTCTTTCCCAGGTTTCCCTTGGAATTTTTTGCTCCTCAGGGACGGGGAAAGCGGGGTGGGAGTCGGGGGGACGGCGGCGAAGAAAAGGCTCCGGACGTCGTAGTGGGCGAAGCTTTTGCGGCAGAGCCAGGGGTTGGGGGGCGGATTTGGGGGTTTTTGAGGTGGGGCAGGAATTGCTTCTCTCAGTGGTTCAGATCTGGGAAAAAAAGGGAATTTTTGGGGATTTTTTTCACGGTTTTTTGGGGGTTTTTTCGTGGTTTTTTGGGGGTTTTTAGGGATTTTTTCGCGATTTTTTGGGGGTTTTTTGATGGTTTTTAGGGTTTTTTTGAGTGGATTTTTGGGGGTTTTGAGTGGATTTTTCTGGTTTTTTGGGGTTTCTTCGGGGTTTTTTCGGGGTTTTTTCGTGGTTATTTGGGGGTTTTTTCATGGTTTTTTTGGGGGATTTTTTGGGGGGGTTTTTTGGGTTTTTTTCGTGGTTTTTTTGGCAGTTTTTGAGAGGATTTTTGGGGGGATTTGAGTGGTTTTTTGGGCTTTTTACGTGGTTTTTTGGGGTTTTTTTCGCGGTTCTTTTCGTGATTTTTGGGGGTTTTTGGGGGGTTTTGGGGTTTTTTTTTCATGGTTTTTTTTCGTGGTTTTTTGGGGGTTTTTTTCGTGGATTTTTGGGGTTTTTTTGAGTGGTTTTTTGGGGTTTCTTTCGTGGTTTTTTGGGGATCTTTCCGTGGAATTTTGGGGTTTTTTTGAGTGTTTTTGGGGGTTTTTTTCGTGTTTTTTTTGGGGTTTTTTTCGTGGATTTTTGGGGTTTTTTGAGAGTTTTTGGGGGTTTTTTTCGTGGTTTTTTGGGGATCTTTTCGTGGATTTTTGGGGGTTTTTTGAGTGTTTTTTTGGGGTTTCTTTCATGGTTTTTTGGGGATCTTTTCGTGGATTTTTGGGGGTTTTTTTGAGTGTTTTTTGGGGGGTTTTTTCGTGATTTTTTGGGGATCTTTTCGTGGATTTTTGGGGGTTTTTTGAGTGTTTTTGGGGGTTTTTTTTGTGGTTTTCTTTCCCAGGTTTCCCTTGGAATTTTTTGCTCCTCAGGGACGGGGAAAGCGGGGTGGGAGTCGGGGGACGGCGGCGAAGAAAAGGCTCCGGACGTCGTAGTGGGCGAAGCTTTTGCGGCAGAGCCAGGGGTTGGGGGGCGGATTTGGGGGTTTTTGGGGTGGGGCAGGGGTTGGTTCTTTCGGGGGGGTCGGGGCTGGGAAAAAAAAGGAATTTTGGGGGGATTTTTGGGGTTTTTTGGGGTTTTTTCGTGAGTTTTGAGGGAATCGCGGTGAAAATGAGACACGAGGGGTTGGATCGCAACTTCCCCCTAAATCACCCAAATTTACCCTAAAAGTCATCCAAAATTTCCCCAAAAATCCCCCAAATTTACCCTAAAGATCCCCTAAAAATCCCCCCCAAAAAATCCCCAAAAAATCCTACAAAATTGCAAAAAAATCCCCCCCAAAAATCCCCCCAAAAATCCCCCAAATTCCCCCAAAAAATCCCCCCCAAAAAATCCCCCAAAAATCCCAAAAAAGCCCCCAAAAAATCCCCAAAAATTCCCTGGAAAAATCCCCCAAAATTCCAAAAAAAATCCAAAAAAATCCCCAAAAAATTCCCCAAAAAATTCCCAAAATTCCCAAAAAAATCCCCAAAAAAATCCCCCAAAAAACTCGCAAAAAATCCCCAAAAAATCCTAGAAAATCCCCAAAAATTCCCAAAAAAACAAATCCCCAAAAACTCACCCAAACTTCCTCTCCGCCAACCTCGGCTCTTCCGAATCCTTGGAATTCCGGAATTTCCTAAAGATGGACTCCTCGCTCCTCAGGCACCTCCTCCTCGTTTTCTCCTTGGATCTTTGCAATTCCTTATTCTCACCTTTCCCAAACTCCCTTTTTTTCGCCCGGAATTCGTCCAACATCTCATAAAAACTCTGCTCGGGGATCCCTTGGACGTCGATGGACGAGGTGCTGCCGTATTCCCGGAATAAATTCCCTCGGATTTCCGGGATCTCCTCGGGGTCGCACTCGCTCAGCGTCACCTCGCTGCTGCTGCGGTGGATCCCCGGGAATTCCGGTTGGAATTCCGAGGGTTTTTTGGGAATTTTGGGGGGGTTTTTTGGGGGGGCGCGGGGGCCACTCGGCCACGCGGGCTCGGACGCCCATTTTGGGGACGGGGTCGGGGCGTTGGGGGTTCATGGTGGGGGTGGGAGGTCACGGGTGGAGCATGGCGGGAGAGCTGTGGGGAGGAAAGGAAAGGGTTAAAAGAGAAAGTTCTGGAAGGTTCTGTGAGCAAAATTCTTGGGGTTTGGAGGGAAAAATTCATGGGACGGGTAGAAAAATTCGCAGTTTTGCTCCCCTGAGAAATTACGGAGTTTTCGCCTAAAAAAAAAATCAAGGAGTTGTCAAGTAAATTGGAAGGATTAGCCTTAAAAATTCCCGGAATCCACAGAAAAAAAATCCTGGAATTTGCAGAAAAAATTCCCGGAATTTGCAAAGAAATTGTGGAGTTATGCCCCAAAAAATCAGGGAATTGCCAAGGAAATTCCCGGAATTTCTGACGCCCAAAAAATCCCGGAATTCGCAGAAAAAATTCCTGGAAATCACCGAAGAAAAGTTCCCGGAATTTGCAAAAAAATTGTGGAGTTCTGTCCCCAAAAAATCGCAGAATTGCCAAGTAAATTCCCAGAATTTTCACCCCCAAAAAATCCTGGAAGGAGCAAAAAAAAAATTCCCAGAGTTGTCATAAAAATCACGGAATTCCCAAGGAAATTCGTGGAGTTCTCCCCCCGAAAAATCCTGGATTTTGCAAATAAAATTCCCAGAATTTTCAAAAATATAACGGAATTCTGCCCCAAAACATCATGGAATTCTGCCCCAAAAAATCCCAGAATTCCCCTCAAAAAATTCCTGGAATTTGCAAAAAAAAAAAAAAAAAATAAAAAATTTCCAGAATTCTCAGAAAAATCGTGGAATTCCACCCCAAAAAATCAAGGAATTTCCAAACAAGTTCCCAGAATTTTCACCCCCAAAAAATCCCAGAATTCGCAAAAAAAAAATCCTGGAATGAGCAAAAAAATACCCCCAAAAATAAATTTCCAGAATGCTCAAAAAAATCGTGGAATTCCGCCCCCAAAAAATTACAGAATTCACAAGGAAATTCACGGAGTTCTCCCCAAAAAAATCCTGGAATTCCTCCAAAAAAAAAAAAAATCCTTCAAAATCCTCAAAAATGAGGATTTGGAAGCCTAAAAATTGGGAATTTTAAAGAAAATCCTGAAATTCCTGAGCTGGGAAATCCCAAAAATTAAGAAATAAATCCCAAAAATTAAGAAATAAAGCCCAAAATTAAGAAATAAATTCCGAAAACAAAATTAAGAAATTTGGGTGATTTTGGGGGGAATTTGGGGGATTTTTAGGGGAAAACCCCAGAACCCCTCATGCACCCAAAATTCCCCTAAAATCCCAACTTTTCCCCTCAAAAATCCCAATTTTTCCCTCAAAAATCCAACGCCAGAACCCCAAATTCCCTCAAAACTCCCAATTTTTCCCTCAAAAATCCCAATTTTCCCCTCAAAATCCAACCCCGGAGCACCAAAATCCCCTCAAAAATCCCAACTTTTCCCCTCAAAAATCCCAATTTTTCCCCCAAAAATCCCAATTTTTCCCTCAAAAATCCCAATTTTCCCCTCACAATCCGACCCCGGAACACCAAAATCCCCTCAAAAATCCCAACTTTTCCCTCAAAAATCCCAATTTTCCCCTCAAAATCCAAGCCCGGAGCACCAAAATCCCCTCAAAAATCCCAATTTTTCCCTCAAAAATCCCAATTTTCCCTCACAATCCGACCCCGGAGCACCAAAATCCCCTCAAAAATCCCAATTTTCCCCTCAAAAATCCCAATTTTCCCCTCACAATCCGACCCCGGAGCACCAAAATCCCCTCAAAAATCCCAATTTTTCCCTCAAAAATCCCAATTTTCCCCTCAAAATCGACCCCAGAGCACCAAAATTCCCTCAAAAATCCCAATTTTCCCCTCAAAATCCAAGCCCGGAGCACCAAAATTCCCTCAAAAATCCCAATTTTTCCTCACAATCCGACCCCGGAACACCAAAATTCCCTCAAAAATCCCAATTTTTCCCTCAAAAATCCCAATTTTTCCCTCAAAAATCTCAATTTTTTTCCTCAGAACAGCCCCGGGAGCCCCTCAGGGACCCCCCCGAGTCCGCCCCTCAGAGGCGCCCTGAGCCGCCCCCCCTCGAAAACCCCGGAGCCGCTCAGGGACCCCCAGAAACCCTCAGGGACCCCCAAAGCCCCTCAGGGACCCCCAGAACCCCTCAGGGACCCCCAAAAACCCCTCAGGAACCCCCAAAACCCCTCAGGAACCCCCAAAGCCCCTCAGGGACCCCCCAAAATCGCCATTTCCCGGTCAAAACAACCCCTCAGAGCCCCTCCCCTCCCTCAGGGGCGCTCCCCCCCGCCGCCCCCCTCAGAACTACAACTCCCGGCAGCGCCCGCCGGGCACCGGGGAGAAAAAAAAAAAAAAAAAACCCCGGGGGGGATCCCCGAGGGTTCCGGGGCCTCGCACGCCACCGCCCTCCCTTGTTTCAAGGCCTCCGAACCCTTCTCCGGGCCTTCAAACCGAGCCTTACCCGAGAACGACGGAAGCGGCGGCGGCGGCGGATTCCCCCTTCCCGCCGCCCCCGCGCCCCGGCGGGGGTCTGAGGGGAGTGCGGGGCGGGGGGGGGGGGGGCGGCGGTTGTCACTCAGCGGCGGCGCGAGCGCTGCGGCCAATGGGGGGGGCGCCGCGGAAGCGGCGCGAGCGCCCCGGCCAATGAGGGGGGGCGGCGCGAGCGCACCGGCCAATCAGACCCACCCCCCCTCTTTCACCGTCTCCGCCGGTCCCGGCGGAAAGGCCCGAGCGAGGCCCGAGAGCGGCCGAAGTGGAGGGGCGGGGCTTAGGAAAAGGAGGGGGGGAAGACCTCCGGGCCGACAGGGGGCGATGTAGGATTGGTGGTGAAGGGGGAGAGTCTTAAAGGCGCAGGACGCGTTTTGAGGCCGGGGGGCACCCCGGGAATTCGGGGGTGCCCCCCGCTGAATTGGGGGGCCCCGCAGAGGAAATTGGGGACCCCCCCCAATTAGAGGGGAGATTCCAAACTGGGGGTTCCCCTCAAACTGGGGGGGGGCAGCTCTGTAAACTGGGAGGCCCCGAACTGGGGACTCCCCCCCGCTTCAAAATGGTACCACCCCAAAGATGGGATCCCCTCACAGACTGGGACTCCCGCCCTCTCCGAACTGGGGGTGCCCCCTCAAACTGGGACCCCCTTTTATACTGGGAGCCCCCAAACTGGGACTCCCCGAACCGGGAATCCCCCCCAAACTGGGAAATCACCCCCCAAACTGGGAAATCACCCCCCAAACTGAGGAATCACCCCACAAACTGGGAATTCCCGCCCCAAACTGGGCCCCCTTTTTGAAACTGGGACCCCCCCAAACTGGGAGGCTCCGCCCCCTCCCCTCAGCCTCGTCATTTACATACGGCCGGGTCTGGACCAATCAGCGGCCGCTGCTGCGCCGCGCGCAGCCAATCGGACGCGCTCATCCCGACCCGCGCCCAGCGCGGCGGCGCGGCCAATCAGAGGAGAGAGCGGAGAGCTTGATTTGCATACGGGGACGGAGGGGGCGTGGCCGCGCTGATTTGCATACAGCGCGGGACTCTCGGCGTGGGTGGGGCTTCATTTGCATAAAGCGCGGGTTCATTTGCATACAGGGCGCGCCGCGCGGGGGCTCTGGACCCCCAAAATCCTCCCAGGACCCCCCAAAATCCCCTCAGGATCCCCCAAAATCCTCCCCACAAATGAGATCCAGGCCGGGAAAATCGTGGATTTAATCTCCTCGGGAACGGGGGGGGGGAGGGGGGGGGACCCCAAATTTTGGGATCATCCCAGGCCGGGAATCCCAAGGGATCCCTGGGGATCCATCCCGGCTCCCATTGCCTCCCATTGGCTCCCAGTGGATCCCGTTGGCTCCCATTGGCTCCCATTGGCTCCCGGCGGATCCCATTGGCTCCTGGCGGCTCCCATTGGCTCCCATCGTCTCCCATCATCTCCCATTCACTCCCATTGGCTCCCATTGGCTTCCGTTCATTCCCATTGCCTCCCATTGGCTCCCCTTGTCTCCCACCATCTCCCCTCATCTCCCATTGGCTCCCAGCAGATCCCGGCAGATCCCGGCACACCCCATTGGCTCCCGCTGGATCCCGTCGGCTCCCATTGCCTCCCATTGCCTCCCATTGCCTCCCGGTTGATCCCATTGCCTCCCATTGCCTCCCATTGCCTCCCGGTTGATCCCGTTGGCTCCCGGCAGATCTCAGCAGATCCCGGCGGCTCCCATTGGCTCCCGCTGGATCCCGCCGGCTCCCATTGGCTCCCTACTCCTTGGGGTAGTGGCGGCTGAGGTAGACGCTCCGGCCGTCGTAGTCGGCGCAGCGGAGGCAGCGCAGCAGGAAGTGCCCCAGGTCGGCGGCCGAGATCACCCGGGAGGAGCCGGGGCCGCCGGGCGTCCCCACGGCCACCGAGTAATCCCCGGTCAGCGGCTGCTCCACTGCCGGACAAAAAAAACCAAACCACCCCAAAAAAATCCAATAAATTTTTGGGGGGTGTTTTTTTTGGGGATGGGGAAAACGGGATCGGCCGGGAAAAGGGGAGAGGTAAAATGGGATCGGCCTCTTTTCCCCCCAGTTTTCCCCCGAATTTTTCCCAATTTCCCCCAAATTTTTCCCAATTTCCCCCCAATTTTTACCGTCAATTTCCCCCCAATTTTTTCCCTCATCCCCCCAATTTTCCCCCGAATTTTTCCCAATTTCCCCCCGATTTTTTCCCAAATTTCCCCCCAATTTTTCCCTCTTTCCTCCAAATTTCCCCCCATTTTCCCCCCAATTTTTCCCTCTTTATTCCCAATTTTTTCTCCTCCTTCCCCCAATTTTCCCTCTTCATTCCCATTTTTTTTTCCCTGATTTTCCCCCACTTTTTTCTCCAATCTCACCCCAATTTTTCCCCAAATTTCCCCCAATCTTTCTCCAAATTTTCTCAAATTTTTCCCAATTTTTTCCCCAATTTTTCCCAATTTTTTCCCCCCAAATTCCCAAATTTTCCCCCCATACCTGCAATATGCGGGGGCATCACAAACACGCAGCACAGCCCCGACTCCCGGAGGATTTTCTCCATCCGGGAATGATCCTCGGTCACCGCCCGGAGCCGCTCGGGGACCCTCTGGGGGTCCCACAGCAGGAACGCTGCACCCGGGGGGGGGGGTTAGAGACCCCTCCCCAAAATTTTGGGCCAATTTGGGGAAATTTTGGGGGAATTTTGGGTGAATTTTTGGCAAAATTTTGAGTGAATTTGGGGGAATTTTGGCAGAATTTGGGGTGAATTTGGGGGGATTTGGGGGGTCCCGGGGGGGTTTTGGGGATCCTCAGGGGGGTTAGAGACCCCTCCCCAAAATTTGGGGTAATTCGGGGCAATTTTTGGGGCGATTTTGGGTGATTTTGGGGGATTTTGGGGGGATTTTGGGGGATTTTGGGGGATTTTGGGGGATTTTGGGGGGAGATTTTTGGGGAGATTTTTGGGGGGATTTTTGGGGGATTTTGGGGGAATTTTTGGGGTATTTTGGGGGATTTTTGGGCAAAATTTGGGGGATTTTGGGGGGGATTTTTGGGCAGATTTTGGGGGATTTGGGGGGGGATTTTTGGGCAGATTTTTGGGGGATTTTGGGGGAATTTTTGGGATAATTTGGGGGGATTTTTGGGCAGATTTTTGGGGGGATTTTTGGGCAAATTTGAGGGATTTTGGGGGGATTTTTGGGGCAGATTTTTGGGGTGATTTTCGAGGGATTTTTGGGCAGATTTTTTGGCAAATTTCTGAGCAGATTTTGGGGGATTTTTTGGGCAGATTCTGGAGAATTTTTGGGGTGATTTTGGGGTGATTTTGGGGTATTTTGGGGGCTCTCTCTCACCCGACAAACACGCCACCACCTTGCCCACGCCGTGCTCGACCATGGCCCCCACAATGTTCCGGGTGCCCTCCGACATCACCGTGGTGGGGCCTGGGGGGCACGGGGGGGGGTCGGGGGGGGCCCTTTTTTCCTTTTTTCCCTCATTTTTTCCCATTTTTTCCCATTTCTCCACTTTTTTTTTTCCCATTTTCTCCCATTTTCCCACATCTTTCCCCACTTTTCCCCATTTTTCCCCATTTCTCCCCATTTTCCCCCCAAGTTTTTTTCCCTTTCCCCCATTTTTCCCCTTTTGCCCCATTTCCCCGCTTTTTCCCATTTCTACACATTTTTTCCCCCATTTTCCCCCCTTTCCCCCGTTTTTCCCAATTTCCCCTCAAATTTTCCTTTTTTTTTCCAATTTCCCCCCATTTTTCCCCAATTCCCCCTCAAACTTTCCTTTTTTTTCCCAATTTCCCCCCATTTTCCCCCTCAATTTTCCCCATTTTCCCCCAATTAAATTTCCCCATTTTTCCCCAATTCCCCCTCAAATTTTCCCCTTTTTTTTCCCCAAATTTCCCCCAAATTTTCCCCAAATTTCCCCCAAATTTTCCCCCAAATTTTCCCCCAATTCCCCCTCAAATTTTCCCCCAAATTTTCCCCAAATTTTCCCAAATTTCCCCCAATTTTTTTTTTTCCCCGTTTTTCACCTTTTTTTTCACCGATATTTTCCAAACGGGGTCAGGGCTGGGTGGGGGGTCCCAGGGGGGGGTCCCGAGGTCAGGACCCCTCCCCAAATGGGGTCAGAGGTCAGTGGGGGATGGGCGGGGGTGGGTGGGGGATGGGTGGGAGGGGGTCCCGGGGGTCTCACCGAGGGTCGTTCCCCGTTCCCAGCAGGATCACCACCCCCTGCTGCCCCCGGAGGGTCTCGCTGACCGCCCGGGGGTCCCGAACGTCCCCCACGACCACCCGGCTGGGGGAGGGGCCGGGGGGCAGCCGGGAGGGGTCGCGGACCAGCACGGAGACCTCGAAACCTGGGGGGGGGCGGGGGGGGGTCAGAGACCCCCAGAGACCCCCGAGACCCCCCTAGGGACCCCCAGACCCCCCAAATCTCCCCCAGAGACCCCCAGGAACACCCAGGAGCCCCCAAAATCCCCCAGGACCCCCCCCGAGACCCCCCTAGGGACCCCCAGGATGTCCCAGACCCCCCCCCGGGACCCCCAAATCTCCCCCAGAGACCCCCGAGACCCCCCTAGGGACCCCCAGGACCCCCCCCCCCAAATCCCACCCAGGACCCCCCCAAATTCCCCCCAGACCCCCGCCAGGACCCCCCCCAGAGACCCCCAGGATGCCCCAAATCCCGCCCAGAGACCCCCAGGACCCCCCAAAATCTCCCCCAGACCCCCCTCGAGACCCCCCTAGGGACCCCCAGGATGCCCCAAATCCCCCCCAGGACCCCCCCAGAGACCCCCGGGACCCCCAAAACCCCCCCCTCCCCCAACCCCTCCTGTCCCTCCCCGTTTCCTATCAGCCCCTCCCCCCCCCCAACCCCACCCCCCCCTTTATCAGCCCCCCACCCCATCCCCCCCCCCCCCCCCAGGGCTTTATCGGCCCCCCCCAGACCCCCTCCCCCACCCCAGATAAGCCTTATCAGCCCCCCCCAAGGCCCCGGGAGCCCCAAACGGCCCCAAAAACCCCAAAATTCCTGAGACCCCAAAATCCCCAAATTCCTGAGACCCCAAAATCCCTGGGAACCCCAAAATCCCCCAAATCCCCAAATTCCTGGGAACCCCAAATTCCTGGGACCCCAAAATCCCCAAAATCCCCAAATTCCTGGGGCCCCCAAATTCCCGGGACCCCAAAATCCCAAATTCCTGGGACCCCAAAATCCCTGGGAACCCCAAAATCCCCAAAATCCCCAAATTCCTGGGACCCCAAACTCCCAGAGACCCCAAAATCCCCAAAATCCCAAATTCCTGGGACCCCAAACTCCCAGAGACCCCAAACTCCCCAAAATCCCAAATTCCTGGGACCCCCAAACTCCCAGAGATCCCAAAATCCCCAAAATCCCAAATTCCTGGGACCCCCAAACTCCCAGAGATCCCAAAATCCCAAAATCCCAAATTCCTGGGGCCCCAAATTCTCGCGACCCCAAAATCCCTGGGACCCCAAAATCCCTGGGAACCCCAAATTCCCGAAAACCCCAAATTCCCAAATTTTGGGGTCCCCGCCCCCTACCCTGCTCCAGCGCCAGCCCCAGCGTGACCCGCCCGGTTCTGCCGGTGGCGCCGAAAATCGCGATCTTCATCTGTCGCGACAGAACCGGACCGAACCGGATCGGGATGGAAACCGGAACCGCGATCGGCACCGGGACCGGCTCCGGAGGGGACTGGGAGGGACTGGGAGGGAACTGGGAGGGACTGGGAGGGACTGGGAGGGACTGGGAGGGAACTGGGAGGGAACTGGGAGGGGACTGG
Organism: Phylloscopus whistleri; assembly: GCA_017589585.1. Classification (NCBI taxonomy): domain Eukaryota; kingdom Metazoa; phylum Chordata; class Aves; order Passeriformes; family Phylloscopidae; genus Phylloscopus; species Phylloscopus whistleri. Next base: position 22,520 of record JADMLD010000527.1, read on the forward strand.
GAGGGAACTGGGAGGGAACTGGGAGGGACTGGGAGGGACTGGGAGGAACTGGGAGGGACTGGGAGGGACTGGGATAAACTGGGATAATGGGAATTCCGGGATCACGGGAAAATCGGGAATGTCGGGATAAAATAAAATATAAAATGAAATAAAATAAAATAAAGTAAAATAAAAATTAAAATAAAATCAAATATCCAGGGTAACGGGAATTCCGGGATCACGGGAATTTTCGGGATAACGGGAATGCCGGGATTACGCTGCCCTTCCCCCATCCCGCTTTGGGATTTTTAAGGAAATTTTTGGGAATTTTTAGGGAATTTTGGGGGAATTTTTGAGGAATTTTTTTGGGAATTTCTTGGGAATTTTTAGGGAATTTTTGAGGAATTTTTTGGGAATTTTTCGGGAATTTTTCGGGATTTTTTGGGGGATTTGGGGGGAATTTTTAGGGGTTTTTTTCGGGAATATTTTGGGGGATTTTTTAGGGAATTTTTAGGGAATTTTTAGGGAATTTTGGAGGAATTTTTAGGGAATTTTTGGGGATTTTTTTAGAATTTTTTGGGAATGTTTTGGGAATTTTTTGAGAATTTTTTGGGAATGTTTTGGGAATTTTTGGGGGAATTTTGGGGGAATTTTTGGGGAATTTTTGAAGAATTTTTTGGGAATGTTTTGGGAATTTTGGGGGAATTTTTTGGGAATTTTTTGGGAATTTTTGAGGAATTTCTTGGGAATTTTGGGGGGATTTTTAGGGAATTTTTTGGGAATTTTTGAGGAATTTCTTGGGAATTTTTCGGGATTATTTAGGGAATTTTTTGGGGATTTTTAAGGGAATTTTTTTTGGAATTTTTGGGGATTATTTAGGGAATTTTTTGGAATTTTTTGGGAATTTTTTGGGAATTTTTGGGATAATTTTGGGCAGGGAGGGGCGTGTCCCTCTGCGGGGGGGCGGGGCGGGGGGAGGGCGCGGCCGCGGGGGGTGGGGGGAGGGGCGCGGGCGGCTCCGAGCGGCGGCGGCGGCGGCGGCGGCAGCGACCCCTCCCCCACCCCCCCCTCCCCCCCACCCCCCCAAAATTTGGGGATCGGGGACCCCCCCGAGCCCCTCCCCCCACAGCTTCCCAGAATTCCCGAGATTCCCAGAATTCCCGGCATTCCCGGCCGGGCAGGTGATGGGGGGTGGGGGATGGGGGGGATTTGGGGGGGAATTTGGGGGGAATTTTGGGGATTTTTGGGGGGATTTTGGGGGATTTTGGGGGGTCCCGGCAGCGGGTGGGGGATGGGGGATGGGAGGGGTCCCTCAAGGTCACGGACGGGAGGGGCCGGGCCTGGAGGGGGGGGAGGGGGGGAGGGAAATTCGGGAGATTTTGGGGGGGAATTTGGGGAATTTGAGGGGATTTGGGGGGATTTTGGGGGGGATTTGAGGGAATTTCGGGAGATTTTGGGGGGGGTTTGGGGAGATTTTGGGTGAATTCGGGAGATTTTGGGGGGGATTGGAAGGATTTGGGGAGATTTTGGGGGGAAATTCGGGAGATTTTGGGGGGTTTGGGGGAGATTTTGGGGGGCTTAGGGGATTTTGGGGAGGGGTCTCAGTGGATTTTGGGGGGCTCAGAGGATTTTGGGGAGGGGTCTCGGTGGATTTGGGGGTCTCAGGTGGGATTTGGGGGTCTCGGGGGGATTTTGGGGAGGGGTCTCAATGGATTTTGGGGGGCTTAGGGGGGTCTCGATGGATTTCGGGGGATCAGAGGATTTTGGGGAAGGGTCTCGATGGATTTGGGGGGCTCAGGTGGGATTTTGGGGATCAGAGGATTTTTGGGGAGGGGTCTCGAAGGATTTGGGGGTCTCAGGTGGGATTTTGGGGACTCAGAGGATTTTGGGGAGGGGTCTCCATGGATTTCGGGGCTCTCAGCCCCTCTGGGGACCCCAACCCAACTCTGGGGGTCTCTGCACCCCAAAAAATTTGACCCCCAGCCCCAAAAAATTCTGTTCCAGGCCCCTCCCCCCCTCGAGCTCCCTGGCGGGACCCCTCCCCAAATTTGGGGGCCCCTCCCCCCACCAATGGCGGCCGAGCTGGACAACGCGGACCCCGCCCCTCCCCCCAACAACAACAACGGCCCCTGGGACCCCCCGGACCCCCGGGCCTGGGGGGACCCCAAAATCTTCGAGTGCTCCCGGATCAAGGCCTTGGCTGGTGGGTGAAGACCCCTCCCCAAAAAAAACCCCAAAATCCCCAAAATTCGGGGATTTAACCCCAAAAAATTCCCCAAAATTTCTTGGATTAACCCCAAAAAATTCCCCAAAAATTCTTGGATTAACCCCCCAAAAATTCCCCAAAAATTCTTGGATTAACCCCAAAAAATCCCCAAAAATTCTTGGATTTGCCCCAAAAATTCTTGGATTAACCCCCAAAAAATTCCCCAAAATTTCTTGGATTAACCCCAAAAAATCAAAAAATTCTCGGATTAACCCCAAAAAAATTCCCCAAAAATTCTTGGATTAACCCCAAAAAATTCCCCAAAAATTCTTGGATTTGCCCCCAAAACAACCAAAAAAAAAATCCCCAAAATTTCTTGGATTAACCCCCAAAAATTCCCCAAAAATTCTTGGATTAACCCCAAAAAATTCCCCAAAAATTCTTGGATTAACCCCCAAAAATTCCCCAAAATTTCTTGGATTAACCCCCAAAAAATTCCCCAAAAATTCTTGGATTTGCCCCCAAAAAATTCCCCAAAAATTCTTGGATTTGCCCCCAAAACAACCAAAAAAAAATCCCCAAAATTTCTTGGATTAAGCCCCAAAAAATCAAAAAAATTCTTGGATTAACCCCAAAAAAATTCCCCGAAAATTCTTGGATTTCCCCCCCAAAAAAACTCCAAAATTCCTTATCACCCCCTCCCCAAAAAAACCCAAAAACTCCCCCAAAAATTCTCGGATTAACCCCCCAAAAAAATCCCCCCAAAATTCTTGGATTTCCCCCCCAAAAAAATAAAAAAAAAATTCCCCCAAAAATTCTGGGATTTGCCCCCCAAAAATTCCGTAAAAATTCTTGGATTAACCCCCAAAAAATCCCCCAAAAATTCTTGGATTTCCCCCCAAAAAACCCTCCAAAAATTCCTCATCACCCCTCAAAAAAATCCCCAAATTTTTACCCCAAAACCCTTCCCAAAAAAACCCCAAATCTCTCAGCACCCCCCCTAAAAAAAACCCCAAAAATCCCCAGACACCCCCAAAAAAACCCAAAATCTCTCAACCCCCCCCCAAAAAACCCCAAAACCCCCCGGATTACCCCAAAAACCTCCAAAAATTCCCCATCACCCCCCAAAAAATCCCCAAATTTTCCTCCAAAACCCTCCCAGACCCCCCCCCCCCAAAAAAAAAAAAACCCTGGACTTTTTGGGGTGGGGTCTTCATTTCCATGGGGGTCTGGAGGTGGATTTGGGGTCCTGGGGTGGATTTGGGGTGGATTTGGGGTGGATTTGGGGTGACCTCGATGGTGGATCTGGGGTGACCACTTGGTTCACCGGGTTGGTGAACGCCCACCTGGAGCCTCCTGAGCTCCTTGGGGGTCTCAAGGTGGTTTTGGGGTCTCAGGATGGATTTGGGGTGGATTTGGGGTGGATTTGGGGTGACCCCCACGTCCCCCCAGACGGGCAGGACGTGGGGCAGGAGAAGACCTTCACCAAGCAGGGTGAACGCCCACCTGGGGTGGGGTCCTGAGTTCCTTGGGGGTCTCGAGGTGGTTTTGGGGTCTCAGGATGGTTTTGAGGTCCCAGGTTGAGTTTATGGTGGTTTTGGGGTGACCCCGACGTCCCCCCAGACGAGCGGGACGCGGTGCAGAAGAAGACCTTCCCCAAGTGGGTGAACGCCCACCTGGAGGCTCCTGAGTTCCTTGAGGGTCTCAAGGTGGTTTTGGGGTCCCACATTGAATTTGGGTGGATTCGGGGTGGATTTGGGGTGGATTTGGGGTGACCCCCACGTCCCCCCAGACGAGCGGGACGCGGTGCAGAAGAAGACCTTCACCAAGTGGGTGAACGCCCACCTGGCGCGCGCCGCCTGCCGCGTGGGGGACCTCTACTCGGACCTGCGCGACGGCTTCGTGCTGACGCGGCTGCTGGAGGTGCTCTCGGGGGAGACCCTGGTGAGGAGAGCCACGGCGGCGTCTTCGTCGTCGTCGTCGTCATCGTCACCACCGTCGTCATCATCGTCGTTGTCATCATCACCATGAGCAGCATTGCTGTCTTCATGAGCACCATCGTTATCTTCATCACCATCATCATCATCACTATCATGAGCGTCATCACCACCATCATCATCATCACCACCACCACCATCATCATCACCACCATCACCACCATCATCATCACCACCACCATCACCACCACCATCACCACCATCATTATCACCATCATCATCACCATCATCACCACCGTCATCATCACCATCATCATCGTCGTCACCACCAAGAGCATCATCACTACCACCACCGTCACTACCACACCATCATCCACCACCATCACCACCATCATCATCATCACCACCACCATTATCATCACCACCACCATTATCATCACCACCATCATCACCATCATCATCATCATCATCATCACCACCATGAGCACCATCACCACCATGAGCACCATCACCACCACCACAATCATCATCACCACCATCATCACCACCATCACCATCACCACCACCACCATCATTATCGCCACCATGAGCATCACCACCATCATCGCCACCATCACCACCACCACCACCACAATCATCATCACCACCACCACCATCATCCACCATGAGCATCATCACCATCATCATCATCACCACCATGAGCATCATCACCACCACCATCATCATCACCACCACCATCCTCACCACCATCACCACCACCACCACCACCACCACGAGCTGGGACCTCCCCGCCCTCCCCCAGCTCCCACCACCGCCGCTTTGGGACCATCTCCGCTGGGCTGGGCTGGGCTGGGCTGGGCTGGGGTGGCAGGAGCCTCTCCGAGCAGGAGGTCCCCGTGTCCCCCCTCCCCAGCCCAAGCCCACCCGGGGCCGGATGCGGATCCACTCCCTGGAGAACGTGGACAAGGCCCTGCAGTTCCTCAAGGAGCAGCGCGTCCACCTGGAGAACGTCGGCTCCCACGACATCGTGGACGGCAACCACCGCCTGACCCTCGGCCTCATCTGGACCATCATCCTCCGCTTCCAGGTGCCACCAGGGTGGTCCCCCTCCGTGTCCCCCACCTTGTCCACCTCCTGCCACCTCCAGGTGTCTCCTGACCGTTCCTCCACCAGATCCAGGTGATCAAGATCAAGACCGAGGACAACCGGGAGACGCGCTCGGCCAAGGACGCGCTGCTGCTCTGGTGCCAGATGAAGACGGCGGGGTGAGGACCTCAGGTGGTGGCATGGACCTCCCCTCCAGGAGGTCTGGTGGACCCCTGGTGACCTCTGGTGTTGTCCTCCACAGCTACCCCGAGGTCAACATCCAGAACTTCACCACCAGCTGGAGGGACGGCCTGGCCTTCAACGCCCTCATCCACAGGCACCGGTCAGCGGTGGGGTGGGGTGGGACACGGATGGGACCTCCTGGGGGTTGAGGTCACCTCTTGGAGGGTTTGGGGTGGACACCACGGGGACCTCCTGGGGGTTGAGGTCACCTCGGAGGGTTTGGGGTGGACACCACGGGGACCTCCTGGGGGTTGAGGTCACCTCGGAGGGTTTGGGGTGGGGGGTGGATGGAGGTGACCGTGTCCACCCCACCCCACCCCAGGCCGGACCTGATCGACTTCCACAAGCTGACCAAGTCCAACGCCACCTACAACCTCCAGCAGGCCTTCAACACGGCCGAGCAGCACCTGGGGCTCAGCAAGCTGCTGGACCCCGAGGGTACGGACGGGCTCCGGCCGTCTGTCCACGTGTCCACGTGTCCATGTGTCCACGTGTCCATCTGTCTGTGCGTCCAGGTGTCCATGGGTCCATGTGTCCACGTGTCCATGGGTCCATCTATCCACATGTCCATCTGTCCATGTGTCCATGGGCCCATCTGTCCACCTGTCCACGTGTCCATCTGTCCATCTGTCTGTGTGTTCATCTGTCCATGTGTCCATCTGTCCACGTGTCCGTGTGTCCACGTGTCCATGTGTCCATGTGTCCATGGGTCCATCTGTCTGTGTGTTCATCTCTCCATCTGTCCACGTGTCCATCTGTCCATGTGTCCACATGTCCATGTGTCCATCTCTCCATGTGTCCACATGTCCATATGTTCATCTCTCCATGTGTCCATTTGTCCATGTGTCCATCTGTCTGTGTGTCCATGTGTCCATGTGTCCACGTGTCCATCTGTCCATGTGTCCATCTGTCTGTGTTCATCTGTCCATGTGTCCATGTGTCCACCTGTCCACGAGTCCACGTGTCCATCTGTCCACGTGTCCATCTGTCCTTGTGTCCACTTGTCCATCTGTCCTTGTGGCCACATGTCCTTCTGTCCATCTATCTGTCCACCTGTCCATCTGTCCACGTGTCCATCTGTCCACCTGTCCATCCCTGGCAGTCAGGGGTGGGGTCAGGGGCCTTTGCGGGGGGGGGAGGTCCTGACCTTCTGCCCCCCCTCCCCAACCCCCACCAGATGTCAACATGGAGGACCCCGACGAGAAGTCCATCATCACCTACGTGGTCTCCTTCTACCACTACTTCTCCAAGATGAAGGCGCTGGCGGTGGAGGGGAAGCGCATCGGGAAGGTGGGGCTGGACCCGGCTCCTGGGGTCTCCATGCCCGGCCCCACCGGGTGTCCACCCCCTTGGGCCACCCCTTGGGCCGTGGATGTCCCATCCATTGTCCACCCCTTTTCCACCCCTTGGTCCACCCCTTGGTCCATCTCTTTGGCCATGGATGTCCCACCCCTTGTCCATCTCTTTGTCCACCCCTTGTGCACCCTTGTCCATCCCTTTGTCCATCCCTTGTCCATCCCTTGTCCATCCCTTGTCCATCCCTTGTCCATCCCTTTGTCCATCCCTTGTCCACCCCTTGTCCATCCCTTTGTCCATCCCTTGTCCATCTCTTGTCCATCCCTTGTCCATCCCTTGTCCATCCCTTGTCCATCCCTTTGTCCATTGCTTTCTCCACCCCTTGTCCATCCCTTGTCCATCCCTTGTCCACCCCTTGTCCATCCCTTTGTCCATCCCTTGTCCACCCCTTGTCCACCCCTTGTCCATCCCTTGTCCACCCCTTTGTCCATCCCTTGTCCACCCCTTGTCCACCCCTTGTCCATCCCTTTGTCCATCCCTTGTCCACCCCTTGTCCATCCCCACCTCCAAGGACATCCCACCACTCCTCCCCACCCACCAACCGGACCACGCCCACCCAACTCCCCCAGCCTGGCCGGACCCTGGTGACCCCTCCATCCCCACGTGGTTCTCAGGGGGGTTCCTGGAGGAACCTCCAGCCCCACGCCCAACCCCACCAGGTGCTGGACCAGGTGATGGAGATCGCGGCCATCACGGCGCGCTACGAGGCGCTGGCGGCCGAGCTGCTGGCCTGGATCCACCACACCATCACCATCATCACCAACCAGAAGTTCGCCAACTCCCTGACCGGCGTCCAGCAGCAGCTCCAGGCCTTCACCGCCTTCTGCACCCTGGAGAAACCGGTCAAGTGAGGACCTCCTGCGTGGTGGGGTGGTGGTGGTGGTGGTGGCGTGGGACCTCACCCTGGTGGTGGTGGGCAGGTCCCAGTTCAGCCCAAACTGGGGGCAGTGGGATGTGGGTGGTGGTGGTCATGGTGGTGGTGGTGGTGATGGTGGTGGTGGTGGTGGTGGTGATGGTCATAGTGGTGGTGGTGGTGATGGTCATGGTGGTGGTGGTCATGGTGGTGGTCAGGGTGGTCATGGTGGTGGTGGTGATGATGGTGGTGGTGGTGATGGTGGTGGTGGTCGTGGTGGTGGTGGTGGTCACGGTGGTGGTGGTCAGGGTGGTCATGGTGGTGGTGGTCATGGTGCTGTTGGTGGTGATGATGGTGGTGGTCAGGGTGGTCATGGTGGTGGTGGTGATGATGGTGGTGGTGGTGGTCATGGTGGTGGTGGGCAGGTCCCAGTCCAACCCAAACTGGTGGTGGGTGGGACCTGAGGGGTGGTGAGGAGGTCCCGGCTCATCGCAGTGGTGGTCGGGCGGTCCCAGTTCAGCCCAGACTGGTGGCAACGGGACCTGGGGCTGGTGGGGGTGATGATGGGGAGGTCCCACCTCATGGTGGGGATGGGGAGGTCCCAGTTCAGCCCAGACTGGTGGCAGTGGGACCTGGGGCACGGTGGTGACGTCCCAGCTGGAGCTGGTGGTGACGGGGACCTCCCCACCGGTGCCGCCCCCCAGGTTCCAGGAGAAGGGGAACCTCGAGGTTCTGCTCTTCACCATCCAGAGCAAACTCCGGGCCACCAACCGCAAGCTCTACGTGCCCAGCGAGGGCAAGAGCATCTCCGACATCAACAAGGTGAGGACGTGGAGATGGAGTCCCACCAGCCTGGCGGTCATGGTGGTGGTGGTGGTGGTCATGATGGTGGTGGTCAGGGTGGTCATGGTGGTGGTGGTGATGGTGGTGGTGGTCAGGGTGGTGGTGGTGATGGTGGTGATGGTGGTGGTGGTCATGGTGGTGGTGGTCGTGATGGTGGTGGTGGTGGTCATGGTGGTGGTGGTCAGGGTGGTCATGGTGGTGGTGGTGGTGGTGGTCATGGTGGTGGTGGTGGTCATGGTGATGGTGGTCAGGGTGGTCATGGTGGTGGTGGTGATGGTGATGGTGGTGGTGGTCATGATGGTGGTTGGAGACCCCCCCCGTGACCGTGTCCCCACCCACCAGGCCTGGACCTGCCTGGAGAAGGCGGAGCACGAGCGGGAGGTGGCTCTGAGGAACGAGCTGATCCGGCAGGAGAAGCTGGAGCTGCTGGCCCAGCGCTTCGACCACAAGGCCGTCATGAGGGAGACGTGGCTCAACGAGAACCAGCGCCTGGTCTCGCAGGTGGGGTGGGGTGGGGTGGGGTGGGTCCTGGGGGACCTTCAGCTCGGGGTGGGACGATCCCTGGGTGGGGGTGGGGGTGAGGAGCAGAGCCTGGGGTGGTGGGACCTCACCGGCGATGGTGGGAACTCATTGGGGTCCTCCTTGACCAGGGGAGGGGTGGTTGGATCTCGCTGAGCTCCTCCTTGACCATGGAGAACTGGTGGGACCTCCTGGGCCAGGGGAAGGGTGGTTGGACCTTGCTGGGCTCCTCCTTGACCATGGAGAGGCGGTGGAACCTCCTTGACCATGGAGAGGTGGTGAAACCTCCTTGACCATGGAGAGGTGGTGGAACCTCCTTGACCATGGAGAGGTGGTGGAACCTCCTTGACCATGGAGAGGTGGTGGAACCTCCTTGACCATGGAGAGGTGGTGGAACCTCCTTGACCATGGAGAGGTGGTGGAACCTCCTTGACCATGGAGAGGTGGTGGAACCTCCTTGACCATGGAGAGGTGGTGAAACCTCCTTGACCATGGAGAGGTGGTGAGACCTCTACTTGACCAGGGGAGGGGTGATGGGACCTCCTTAACCTCCTTCTTGACCATGGAGAGGCGGTGGAACCTCCTTGACCATGGAGAGGCGGTGGAACCTCCTTGACCATGGGAGGGTTGGTGGCACCTCCTGGACCTCCTCTTTGACCTCTGAGGACCCCATCTCCGTCCCCTTCAGGACAACTTCGGCTACGACCTGCCGGCGGTGGAGGCGGCCATGAAGAAGCACGAGGCCATCGAGGCCGACATCTCCTCCTACCAGGAGCGCATCCAGGTGGTGGTGGAGCTGGCCCTGGAGATGGAGTCCGAGGGCTACTACGACACGCGGCGCATCGGCGCCCAGAAGGACAACATCCTGCGCCAGTGGGCCCTGCTGACCGAGCTGGTCCGCGCCCGCCGTGCCCGCCTGGAGCAGAACCTGGCCCTCCAGAAGATCTTCCAGGAGATGGTCTACATGATCGACTGGATGGAGGAGATGCAGGTGAAGAGGACGGGGGAGACCCGGCGGCGCGGCGCCGTTCCGGTGGTGGCGCTGGCTGACGTCGGTTTGGGGTTCTTCTCCAGGTTCTCCTGGTCTCCAAGGATTTGGGGAAGCATCTGCTGGAGGTGGAGGACCTCCTGCAGAAGCACGGGCTGCTGGAGGCCGACATCTCGGCCCAGACCGAGCGCGTCCAGGCCCTCAACGCCGCCGCCCTCAAGTTCTCGGAGCTGGAGGGTAACGGGGGCCACCAGGGGAGGGGCAGGTGGTTGGGCTTGGGAAGGGTCAGCCAAGGTCTTGGTGGACCATGGGAGGGTCAGCCAAGGTCTTGATGGACCATGGAAGGGTCAACCAAGGTCTTGGTGGACCATGGAAGGGTCAACCAAGGTTTTGGTGGACCATGGGAGGATCAGCCAAGGTCTTGATGGACCATGGAAGGGTCAACCAAGGTTTTGGTGGCCATCGAGGGTCAACCCAAGGTTTTGGTGACCATGGGAGGATCAGCCAAGGTCTTGATGGACCATGGAAGGGTCAACCAAGGTCTTGGTGGACCATGGGAGGATCAGCCAAGGTCTTGATGGACCATGGAAGGGTCAACCAAGGTTTTGGTGGCCATCGAGGGTCAACCCAAGGTTTTGGTGACCATGGGAGGATCAGCCAAGGTCTTGATGGACCATGGAAGGGTCAACCAAGGTCTTGATGGACCATGGAAGGGTCAACCAAGGTCTTGGTGGACCATGGGAGGGTCAGCCAAGGTCTTGGTGGACCATGGAAGGGTCAACCAAGGTTTTGGTGGCCATCGAGGGTCAACCCAAGGTTTTGGTGGCCATGGGAGGGTCAGCCAAGGTTTTGGTGGCCATGGGAGGGTCAGCCAAGGTCTTGGTGGCCATGGGAGGGTCAGCCCAAGGTCCTGGTGGACCACGGAATGGCCGACCCAAGGTCCTGCTGGGCCACCCCCAAGAACCCCCACAGAACCGACGAGGCTGGAGAAGCCCTCTGAGATCTCGGAGCCCGAACCAACGATCTTCTCCTGGCCCAGGCTACCAACCCTGCGACCCCCAGATCATCTGCAACCGCGTCAACCACGTCCAGACGTGCCTGGAGGAGCTGGAGGAGCTGGCGGCCAAGAGGAGGAAGGAGCTGGAGGACTCCCGCCAGCTCTGGACCTTCTTCCAGGAGATGGAGGAGGCCGAGGCCTGGATCCGCGAGAAGGAGAAGATCCTGGCCGCCAAGAGCTGCGGCCGCGACCTCAGCAGCGTGGCCACCTTGACCACCAAGCACAAGACCATGCTGGGCGAGCTGGGCAACCGCCGGGCGCTGCTGCACCAGAGCATGAAGAAAGGCGAGAAGATCCTGGCCAAGAAGTCCTTCAGCTCGGCCGGCGTCCAGGAGAAGATGCGGGAGGTCTGCCTGCGCTGGAAGAAGCTGGAGGAGGTGACGGGGCTCCACCAGCAGCGCCTGGAGGAGGCGCTGAGCTTCTTCCAGTTCAGCGCCGAGACGGACGACCTGGTGGCCTGGCTGCAGGACATCTACCGCATCGTGTCCAGCGACGACTTCGGCCACGACGACTACTCCAGCCAGGCCCTGCTGCGCAAGCACCGCGCGGTGGTGGAGGAGGTGGAGAAGCACCGCGCCGCCGTCCTGTCCCTCCGGCAGCAGCTGGCCCTGCTGGCCCCGGGCCACCGGCAGGCCGTGGACGTGCAGATCCGCGTGGTGGAGGTGGAGCAGCTCTACGGCGAGGTGGCCGAGGTGGCCGTGCTGAGGACGCAGTGGCTGCAGGACGCGCTGGCCGTCTACCGCATGTTCAGCGAGGTCCACGCCTGCGAGGTGTGGGTGGACGAGAAGGAGCAGTGGCTGGAGAAGATGGAGGTGCCCGAGGAGCTGGACGAGGTCGAGGTGGTGCAGCACAGGTGGGGGTGGAGGTGGAGGTGGAGGTGGGGTGGGGGTGTTGAGGTCTCCTGGTGGAGCCACCACGCGTGGTCATCCGCTCCTCCAGGTTCGAGAGCCTGGACCAGGAGATGAACAGCGTCATGGGGCGCATCCTGGACGTCAACCAGGTGGTGCAGCAGCTGGTGGACGGTGGTCACCCCAGCTCCGATGAGGTCCGGTCCTGCCAGGACCACCTCAACAGCCGGTACGGGCGCGAGGTGGACCTTTGACCTTCTTGAGGTCTTCTTGGTGGAGTTGCCTGGTTCCACCCAGAACCCCCCAGAACTCCACCCAAAACCCCAAAACTGCACCCAGAACCCATCAAAACTTCACCCAGAACCCATCAAAACTCCACCCAGAACCCCCAAAACTCCACCCAGAACCCATCAAAAGACTCTCCACCTGTGGTTCTCCAGTGGTGGGATGTCCCTGCGGGGTCCAGGTCTCCAGTGGAATGGTCCAAACTCATCCTGGGGGGTTCTAAGGCGGACTTTGACCTTCTTGAGGTCTCTTTGGGGAGGACAACCAGCTGTGGGGCTGCCTGGAGACCCCCAACCAGTGGTGGGACATCCCCGTGGGTTCCACTCCTCCAGAACAATGGTCCAAGCCCATCCTCGGGGTCCTGAAATGAGTCTCAACCTTCTTGAGGTCTCCTTGGTGGGGGGAACTTGGGGCTCCTTGGGGGATCTTGGTGTGGTGGGGCTGCCTGGAGACCCCCAACCTGGTGGGACATCCCCATGGGGTCCAGGCCTCCAGGCCACCATTCCCAGCCCATCCCGTGGGTTCCTGGTGGGCTCCGTCCCAGCTCAGGAAGGTCTCACCCCGCTCCTGTCCCCACCACCCCCCGCAGCTGGAACCGGGTGGTGGAGCTGGTGGAGAACAAGAAGAGCCAGCTGAGCTCGGTGCTGAAGATCCAGAACTTCCTCCTGGAGTGCGGCGAGATGAAGGCGCAGCTGCGGGAGAAGAGGAAAGCCATCGAGGCCACCCGCTCCGGCGGCGGCGGTGGTGACCTGGGCGGCGTCCTGGCCCTGCAGCGCCGCTTGTCCACCATGGAGGCCGCCCTGGTGGCCCTGGAGCCGCGGCTGGTGGAGCTCCAGCGCGAGGGCGAGGCCTTGGCCTCCGCCCACCCCGGCCGCGCCCTGGAGATCCTGCTGCCCTTCCAGGAGATCGGCCAGGAGTGGGACAACCTCAAGGTGGCCCTCCGGGGCTGCGAGGACACCTTGACCGTGGCCGGCCGCCTCCAGCAGTTCATCCAGGACCTGGACGACTTCTTGGGGTGGTTGGTGAAGACCCAAGCGGCCGTGGGCTCCCAGGAGGTCCCCGACAGCCTGGCCGAGGCCGAGAGGCTGCTGAACGTCCACGTGGCCCTCAAGGAGGAGATCAACGGCTACGAGGAGGACTACGCCAAGATCCAGGCGGCCAGCGAGCTGCTGGCCCTGGAGGAGATGGAGGTGCCCTGCCTGTCCCTCCAGCAGTGGCTGCAGAAGCTGGACGCCGGCTGGGGGAAGCTCCTGCAGAGCTGGGAGAGCAGGAGGGAGGTCCTGGTGCAGTCCCACGTCTTCCACCTCTTCCTGCGCGACGTCCAGCAGTGCCAGAGCAGCCTCTACAAGCAGGTCTGGTGGGCAGGGGGTGGTGGGAAGGGGTGGGAGAAGGTCCGGGGTGGTGGGAAGGGCTGGGACAAGGTCCTGGGGTGGTGGGAATGGTGGGTGGGAGAAGGTCTGGGGTGGTGGGAAGGGCTGGGAGAAGGTCTGGGGTGGTGGGAAGGGGTGGGAGAAGGTCTGGGGTGGTGGGAATGGGGGGTGGGAGAAGGTCTGGGGTGGTGGGTTTGGGTGGGAGAAGGTCTGGGGTGGTGGGAATGGTGGGTTGGAGAAGGTCTGGGGTGGTGGGAAGGGCCAGGAGAAGGTCTGGGGTGGTGGGAAGGGGTGGGAGAAGGTCCGGGGTGGTGGGAAGGGCCAGGAGAAGGTCTGGGGTGGTGGGAATGGTGGGTGAGAGAAGGTCTGGGGTGGTGGGTTTGGGTGGGAGAAGGTCTGGGGTGGTGGGGATGATGGGTGGGAGAAGGTCTGGGGTGGTGGGTTTGGGTGGGAGAAGGTCTGGGGTGGTGGGAATGGTGGCTGGGAGAAGGTCTGGGGTGGTGGGAAGGGCTGGGAGAAGGTCCGGGGTGGTGGGTTTGGGTGGGAGAAGGTCTGGGGTGGTGGGAATGGTGGGTGGGAGAAGGTCCTGGGGTGGTGGGAAGGGCCGGGAGAAGGTCTGGGGTGGTGGGTTTGGGTGGGAGAAGGTCTGGGGTGGTGGGAATGGTGGGTGGGAGAAGGTCTGGGGTGGTGGGAATGGGGGGTGGGAGAAGGTCCTGGGGTGGTGGGAAGGGCTGGGAGAAGGTCTGGGGTGGTGGGAATGGTGGGTGGGAGAAGGTCTGGGGTGGTGGGGATGATGGGTGGGAGAAGGTCTGGGGTGGTGGGTTTGGGTGGGAGAAGGTCTGGGGTGGTGGGTTTGGGTGGGAGAAGGTCTGGGGTGGTGGGAAGGGCCAGGAGAAGGTCTGGGGTGGTGGGAAGGGCTGGGAGAAGGTCTGGGGTGGTGGGAATGGTGGGTGGGAGAAGGTCTGGGGTTTGGGTGGGAGAAGGTCCTGGGGTGGTGGGTTTGGGTGGGAGAAGGTCCTGGGGTGGTGGGTTTGGGTGGGAGAAGGTCCTGGTTGGTGGATCTGGGTGGTGGAAGGTCCTGGTTGGTGGATCTGGGTGGAGGAAGGTCCTGGTTGGTGGAAGGTCCTGGTTGGTGGAAGGTCCTGGTTGGTGGATCTGGGTGGTGGAAGGTCCTGGTTGGTGGATCTGGGTGGTGGAAGGTCCTGCTTGGTGGATCGGGGTGGGAGCAGCTCCTGCTGGACCTCCTGTGGCCTGGCGGTGACCACCCCAAGCCCGAGGTCACCACCCCCACCCCCAACCCCCCCTCCCCCGCCCAGGAGGCCACGCTGGCCCAGGCCGAGCTGCCGGACACGGTGGAGGGGGTGACCAGGGCGCTGAAGGAGCACAGGGACTTCAGCACCAGCCTGGAGCTGCACCTGCAGAAGGTCCGGCTGCTCCTGCAGGCCGGCGAGAGCCTCCGGCGGCAGCGCGGCCGCCACGGAGAGAGCGCGGCCCAGGCCATGGAGGAGCTCCGGGCCAGGTGGGGGCCCCGCCAGGGAGGAACCCGGGAGCACAAAGGTCCACCCGGGATCAGGGGTTAATTAGGGGTTAATTAATTAGGGGTTAATTAGGGGTTAATTAATTAGGGGTTAATTAGGGGTTAATTATGGGTTGATTAATTAGGGGTTAATTAGGGGTTAATTAAGGGTTAATTAATTAGGGGTTAATTAGGGGTTAATTAGGGGTTAATTCATTAGGGGTTAATTAGGGGTTAATTAGGGGTTAATTAATTAGGGGTTAATTAGGGGTTAATTATGGGTTGATTAATTAGGGGTTAATTAGGGGTTAATTAAGGGTTAATTAATTAGGGGTTAATTAGGGGTTAATTAGGGGTTAATTCATTAGGGGTTAATTAGGGGTTAATTAGGGGTTAATTCATTAGGGGTTAATTAGGGGTTAATTAGGGGTTAGTTAATTAATTAGGGGTTAATTAGGGGTTAATTAGGGGTTAATTAAGGGTTAATTTGGCATTTTTGGGGGATTGATGAGGGATTAATTAGGGGTTAATTAGGGATTAATTAGGGGTTAATTAGGGGTTAATTTGGCTTTTTTGGGGATTGATTAGGGGCTAATTAGGGGTTAATTAAGGATTAATTAGGGGTTAATTAGGGGTTAATTTGGCTTTTTTGGGGATTGATTAGGGGCTAATTAGGGGTTAATTAAGGATTAATTAGGGGTTAATTAGGGATTAATTAGGGGTTAATTAGGGGTTAATTTGGCTTTTTTGGGGATTGATTAGGGGCTGATTAGGGGTTAATTAAGGATTAATTAGGGGTTAATTAAGGATTAATTAGGGGTTAATTAGGGGTTAATTTGGCTTTTTTGGGGATTGATTAGGGGCTAATTAGGGGTTAATTAAGGATTAGTTAGGGGTTAATTAGGGATTAATTAGGGGTTAATTAGGGGTTAATTTGGCTTTTTTGGGGATTGATTGGGGCTGATTAGGGGTTAATTAAGGATTAATTAGGGGTTAATTAGGGGTTAATTAGGGGTTAATTTGGCTTTTTTGGGGATTGATTGGGGCTGATTAGGGGTTAATTAAGGATTAATTAGGGATTAATTAGGGGTTAATTAGGGGTTAATTTGGCTTTTTTGGGGATTGATTAGGGGCTAATTAGGGGTTAATTAAGGATTAGTTAGGGGTTAATTAGGGATTAATTAGGGGTTAATTAGGGGTTAATTTGGCTTTTTTGGGGATTGATTAGGGGCTAATTAGGGGTTAATTAAGGATTAATTAGGGGTTAATTAGGGGTTAATTAAGGATTAATTTGGCATTTTTGGGGGATTGATTAGGGGCTAATTAGGGGTTAATTAGGGATTAATTAGGGGTTAATTAGGGGTTAATTTGGCTTTTTTGGGGATTGATTAGGGGCTGATTAGGGGTTAATTAAGGATTAATTAGGGGTTAAATAGGGATTAATTAGGGGTTAATTAGGGGTTAATTTGGCGGTTTTTGGGGATTGATTAGGGGCTAATTAGGGGTTAATTAAGGATTAATTAGGGGTTAATTAGGGGCGAACTAAGGATTAAATAGGGGTTAATTAAGGGTTAATTAGGGGTCAGTTAAAGGGTTAGTTAGGGGCTAATTAAGGGTTGGTTAGGAGTTAATTAAGAGTTAATTAAAGGGTTAAGTCGGAGCTAATTAAGGGTTGGTTAGGGGTTAATTAGGGGTTGGTTAGGGGTTAATTAGGGGTTAATTAAAGGGTTAGTTAGGGGCTAATTAAGGGTTGGTTAGGGGTTAATTAGGGGTTAATTAAAGGGTTAAGTAGGGGCTAATTAAGGGTTGTTAGGGGTTATTTAGGGATTAATTAAAGGGTTCGTTAGGGGCTGATTAAGGGTTAATTAGGAGTTAATTAAGAGTTAATTAAAGGGTTAAGTAGGGGCTAATTAAGGGTTGTTAGGGGTTAATTAGGGGTTAAGTAAGAGTTAATTAGGGGTTAATTGAGGGTTAATTAGGAGTTAATTAAGAGTTAATTAAAGGGTTAAGTAGGGGCTAATTAAGGGTTGTTAGGGGTTAAGTAAGAGTTAATTAGGGGCTAATTGAGGGTTAATTAGAAGTTAATTAAGAGTTAATTAAAGGGTTAAGTAGGGGCTAATTAAGTGTTGGTTAGGGATTAATTAGGGGTTAATTGAAGGGTTAGTTAGGGGCTAATTAAGGGTTGGTTAGGGGTTAATTAGGGGTTAATTAAAGGGTTAGTTAGGGGCTAATTAAGGGTTGGTTAGGGGTTAATTAGGGGTTAATTAAAGGGTTAAGTAGGGGCTAATTAAGGGTTGTTAGGGGTTAATTAGGGGTTAAGTAAGAGTTAATTAGGGGTTAATTGAGGGTTAATTAGGAGTTAATTAAGAGTTAATTAAAGGGTTAAGTAGGGGCTAATTAAGTGTTGGTTAGGGATTAATTAGGGGTTAATTGAAGGGTTAGTTAGGGGCTAATTAAGGGTTGGTTAGGGGTTAATTAGGGGTTAATTAAAGGGTTAGTTAGGGGCTAATTAAGGGTTAATTAGGAGTTAATTAAGAGTTAACTAAAGGGTTAAGTAGGGGCTAATTAAGGGTTGTTAGGGGTTAATTAGGGGTTAAGTAAGAGTTAATTAGGGGTTAATTGAGGGTTAATTAGGAGCTAATTAAGAGTTAATTAAGAGTTAATTGGGGGTCAGGGTTCGATGAGGGGGTTAATTAGGGGCTAATTAAGGGTTAAGGGTTAATTAAGAGTTAATTGGGGGTCAGGGTTCGATGAGGGGTTAATTAGGGGCTAATTAAGGGTTAATTAGGGGTCCGTGCCCCCGGCAGGAGCCAGCGGAACCAGCAGCTGGCCCAGGAGTGGACGCGGCGGCTCCAGGCCCAGCTGGAGCTCCAGCGGTTCCTGCAGGAGTGCGCCGAGGTCAGAGCCCCCGGACAGAGCGGGACCCGCCCCGAGAGCCCCGGCCAAAATCCGGGGATTTGGGGGGTTCGGGCAGGGTTCGGGGGGTTTGGGGGGAATTCGGGGGATTTGGGGGGGTTGGGGAGGGTTCGGGGGGTTTGGGGGGAATTCGGGGGGTTTGGGGCGAATTCGGGGGATTTTGGGGGGGGTTGGGCAGGGTTCGGGGGGTTTGGGGTGAATTCGGGGGGTTTGGGGGGGTTGGGCAGGGTTCAGGGGGTTTGGGGTGAATTCGGGGGATTTTGGGGTGAATTTGGGGGATTTTGGGGTGAATTCGGGGGATTTGGGGGGGTTTGGGGAGGGTTCGGGGGGTTGGGGTGAATTCGGGGGATTTGGGGGGTTTGGGCAGGGTTCAGGGGGTTTGGGGTGAATTCGGGGGATTTTGGGGTGAATTTGGGGGATTTTGGGGTGAATTCGGGGGATTTGGGGGGGGTTGGGGAGGGTTCGGGGGGTTTTGGGTGAATTCGGGGGATTTGGGGTGAATTCGGGGGGTTTTGGGGGGGGTTTGGGCAGGGTTGGGGGGGTTTGGGGTGAATTCGGGGGATTTGGGGGGAATTCGGGGGATTTGGGGGGGTTTGGGCAGGGTTGGGGGGGTTTGGGGTGAATTCGGGGGATTTGGGGTGAATTCGGGGGATTTTGGGGGGGTTTGGGCAGGGTTGGGGGGGTTTGGGGTGAATTCGGGGGATTTGGGGGGAATTCGGGGGATTTTGGGGGGTTCGGGCAGGGTTCGGGGGGTTTGGGGTGAATTCGGGGGATTTTGGGGGGGTTGGGCAGGGTTCGGGGGGTTTGGGGTGAATTCGGGGGATTTTGGGGGGGTTGGGCAGGGTTCGGGGGGTTTGGGGCGAATTCGGGGGATTTGGGGTGAATTTGGGGGATTTTGGGGGGGTTGGGCAGGGTTCGGGGGGGTTTTGGGTGAATTCGGGGGGTTTTGGGGGGGGTTGGGCAGGGTTCGGGGGGTTTGGGGGTGAATTCGGGGGATTTTGGGGGGTTTGGGGAGGGTTCGGGGGGTTTGGGGTGAATTCGGGGGATTTTGGGGGGTTTGGGCAGGGTTCGGGGGGTTTGGGGAGGGTTCGGGGGGTTTGGGGTGAATTCGGGGGATTTTGGGGGGGTTGGGCAGCGTTCGGGGGCTTTGGGGTGAATTTGGGGGATTTTGGGGGGGGTTTGGGGGATTTTGGGGTAAACAAGGGGGGGTTTTGGCGGGGGTTCGGGGGGGGGTGGGGGTGAGTTTGGGGGATTTGGGGGTGGATTTGGGGGGGATTTGGGGGTTTTGGGGTTAATTTTGAGATTTTCGGGGTGAATTTTGGGGTGATCCCGGAGGATTTTTGGGGTGAATCCGGAGGATTTTCGGGGGTGAATCCGGAGGATTTTTGGGGGTGAATTTTGGGGTGAATCCGGAGGATTTTTGGGCTGATTTTTGGGGTGAATCCGGAGGATTTTCTGGGTTGAATTTTGGGATGAATCCGGAGGATTTTTGGGCTGAATTTTGGGGTGAATCCGGAGGATTTTCGGGGGTGAATCCGGAGGATTTTCGGGGTGAATCCGGAGGATTTTCTGGGTTGAATTTTGGGGTGAATCCAGAGGATTTTCGGGGGTGATTTTTAGGGTGAATTCGGAGGATTTTCGGGGGTGAATCCAGAGTTTTTTCGGGCTGATTTTTGGGGTGAATCCGGAGGATTTTCGGGGTGAATTTTGGGGTGAATCCGGAGGATTTTTGGGGGTGAATTTCGGGGTGAATCCGGAGTTTTTTCGGGCTGATTTTTGGGGTGAATCCAGAGGATTTTCGGGCTGATTTTTTGGGGTGAATCCGGAGTTTTTTCGGGCTGATTTTTTGGGGTGAATCCGGAGGATTTTCTGGGTTGAATTCTGAGGTGAATCCGGAGGATTTTTGGGGGCGAATCCGGAGTTTTTTCGGGGGTGAATTTTGGGGTGAACCCGGAGGATTTTCTGGGTTGAACTTTGAGGTGAATCCCGAGGATTTTCGGGCTCCCCCGCTCCGGGGTTTGTTGTGTTTTTTGGTTTTTTGGTTTTTTGGTTTTTTTTTTTTTTTTGGGGCCGGATCCGGGCCCGGCGGCTCCTCGGGCTCATCCGGCGCTCGCGCTCCGCCCGGGATCTGCTGCATCACCGCGGCGGCCTCATCATCCTCATCTTCCTCCTCCTCCTCCTCCTCATCCTCCTCGGCCTCCTCCCGCAGCCTCCGGAGCCTTCCTCACCCTCCGGCTCCATCCTCATCCTCCTCCTCCTCCTCCATCTTCATCCCCCCCCCTCCTCCTCCTCCCCATCCCCCCTCTCCATCTTCATCCCCCTCCCCCTCCCCCTCCTCCTCCTCCTCCTCCTCCTCCTCCCCCCGGACCCTTCCGACCCCAAATCCGCCGGTTTTTTCGGGGAAAAAAAAAAAAAAAAAACAAAAAAAGGGGAGGGGGCTCCTCTGGGTCTTCCCCCTCCGTTTGTTTTTTTTTTTTTTTTGGGGGGGGGGGATTTTTGGGATTTTTTTGGAATTTTTTGGGATTATTTTTTTGGGGATTTTTTGGGGGATTTTTTTTGGGGGGGGGAAAAGGTTTTATTTTGGGAAAAGGGGAGGGGGCTCCTCTCACCGCTTTTCCCCCCCCGCCTTCCGCTGTTTATTTATTTTTCTATTTTTGGAAAAGGGGGCGGGGGGTGGTTCCTCCTCCGATTTTTAAATTTTTTTTTTTTTGGGAAAAGGCGATTTTTTTAATTTATTTTTTTTTTAAAGGGGGGGCTCATCTCACCCTCTCCCCTCCCCCCTTTTTTTCTTTATTTCGGGGATTTTTTGAGGCAAAAAAGGCGAATTTTTTTTTTTGGGGGGGGGGGGAAGGGCTAAAAAGAAGAGGAACCTCCTCCCCCCTTTTTGTTTTTTTGGGGGGTTTTTTTTTGGTGGGGGGGGGAAATTTGGGAATATTTTTTTTTATTTTTTGGAGCGGATTTGGGAATTTTTTTTTTTTTTTTGGAGCGGATTCGGGAATTTTTTTTTTTTTTGGAGCGGATTTGGGAATTTTTTTTTTTTTTTTTGGAGCGGATTCGGGAATTTTTTTGGGTTTTTTTTGGAGCGGATTCGGGAATTTTTTTGGGTTTTTTTTGGAGCGGATTAGGGAATTTTTTTTTTTTTTTTTTTGCCGGGGGTGGGGGGAGGAGGGCGAGACCACCCAAGCACCCTGGAGCGGGGGGGCGCTGAGTTGCAACCCCCCCCTCCCCCGCAGCTGGATGGGTGGATCCGCGAGAAGGCGCTGATGGCCGGGGACCCCCGGCGGGACCCCCCGCCCACGCGGGACGCCCCCCCGAAGCCGTGGCTGCAGCACCCGGCCTTCCTGGCGGAGCTGGCGCAGAACCGCGAGTGGCTCGAGAGGATCGAGAAGGTTCGACACGGGGGGGGGGGGAGGGGGGGAAAAATGTGGGGGAGGGGGTGGCGGCTTCCTCCCCTCCTCCTCCTCCTCCTCCTCCCCCCCCCTACGCGCGCGCGCGTTGGTGCAGCCCCCCCCCCCCCCCCGCTCTCGGTTTTGGTTTCGTCCTTCGGCGCTGCGGCCCCCGCGGCCCCGCCCCCTGCCGTGACGTCACACACCCCCGTGACGTCACGCTTCCCTGTGACACCCCCCCGTCCCCCAAATTTGTCCCAGTGTCCCCTCCCCGCCCCCCCCCCCCCCCCCCGGAATCGTCACATTCGCTCTCCCATCCCCCCCCACCTCCCCCCGTGCCCCTCCCCCCATCACCCCAACCCCCCCTCGGGACAAATTTTGGGGTCCCACCTTGACCCCAAACCCCTCCTTGACCCCGAACCCCACCTCAAACCCTTGTGACAAATTTTGGGGTCCCACCTTGCCCCCCAACCCCACCCCAACCCCTCGTGATGACTTTTGGAGTCCTACCTTGACCCCCAACCCCCTCATGACGAATTTTGGGGTCCCACCTCGCCCCCCAACCCCCTCACGACGAATTTTGGGGTCCCACCTCCACCCCCAAACCCCTGGTGATGAATTTTGGGGTCCCACCTCCACCCCCAAACCCCTGGTGACGAATTTTGGGGTCCCACCTCCACCCCCAAACCCCTGGTGACGAATTTTGGGGTCCCACCTCGCCCCCCAAACCCCTGGTGACGAATTTTGGGGTCCCACCTCCACCCCCAAACCCCTGGTGACGAATTTTGGGGTCCCACCTCACCCCCCAAACCCCTCATGACGAATTTTGGGGTCCCACCTCCCCCCCCAACCCCCTCATGACGAATTTTGGGGTCCCACCTCGCCCCCCAAACCCCTGGTGACGAATTTTGGGGTCCCACCTTGACCCCCAAACCCCTGGTGACGAATTTTGGGGTCCCACCTCGCCCCCCAACCCCCTCATGACGAATTTTGGGGTCCCACCTCGCCCCCCCAACCCCAACCCCACCCCACAGGAAGGCGAGGAGCTGGTGCAGGCCAAGCCGGAGCTGAGCGGGGCCGTGCGGCGGCAGCTGGAGGAGCTGAGGAGATGTTGGCTGGAGCTGGAGACCACCAGCCAGGCGCGGAGCCGGCGCTTGGCCGAGGCGGCGGCGGCCGAGCGCCTGGCCAGGAGCTACGCCGACATGGAGGCCAGGCTGGGCCGGCTGGAGGAGCAGCTGGAGACCGTGGGCAGCGGGGCCGACCTGCGCAGCGTCAGCCACCAGCTGAAGAGGCTGCAGGTGGGGCTGGGGGGACATCGGGGTGGGCCGGGCGTCGGGGGGAGGTTGGGGGTTGGGGGGACACCAGGTCTGGGATGGTCGTCAGGTGTTTGGGTGGTCATCAGATGTTGGGGGGACACCAGGTCTGGGATGGTCATCAGGTGTTTGGGGGGTCATCAGATGTTGGGGGGACACCAGGTCTTGGGTGGTCATCGGATGTTTGGATGGTCATCGGATGTTTGGGGGGACACCAGGTCTTGGGTGGTCATCAGATGTTTGAGGTCTTGGGTGGTCATCGGATGTTGGGGGGACACCAGGTGTTGGGTGGTCATCAGATGTTGGGGGGACACCAGGTCTTGGGTGGTCATCGGATGTTTGGATGGTCATCGGATGTTGGGGGGGACACCAGGTCTTGGGTGGTCATCAGACATTGGGGGAACACCAGGTCTTAGATGGTCATCGGATGTTTGAGGTCTTGGGTGGTCATCGGATGTTTGGATGGTCATCAGATGTTGGGGGGATGTTGGGTCTTGGAGGGACACCAGGCCTTGGGTGGTCATCGGATGTTGGGGGTACGTTGGGTATTGGGAGGACACCAGGTCTTGGGTGGTCATCGGATGTTTGGGTGGTCATCAGATGTTGGGGGGACACCAGGTCTTGGGTGGTCATCGGATGTTGGGGGGACACCAGGTCTTAGATGGTCATCAGGTGTTTGAGGTCTTGGGTGGTCATCGGATGTTTGGGTGGTCATCGGATGTTGGGGGGACACCAGGTCTTGGGTGGTCATCGGATGTTGGGGGGACACCAGGTCTTAGATGGTCATCAGGTGTTTGAGGTCTTGGGTGGTCATCGGATGTTTGGGTGGTCATCAGATGTTGGGGGGATGTTGGGTCTTGGAGGGACACCAGGCCTTGGATGGTCATCAGATGTTGGGGGGACACCAGGTGTTGGGTGGTCATCAGATGTTGGGGGGACACCAGGTCTTGGGTGGTCATCAGGTGTTTGAGGTCTTGGGTGGTCATCGGATGTTTGGATGGTCATCAGATGTTGGGGGGACACCAGGTCTGGGATGGTCATCAGGTGTTTGGGTGGTCATCAGATGTTGGGGGGACACCAGGTATTGGGTGGTCATCGGATGTTGGGGGGACACCAGGTCTTAGATGGTCATCAGATGTTTGAGGTCTTGGGTGGTCATCGGATGTTTGGGTGGTCATCAGATGTTGGGGGGATGTTGGGTCTTGGAGGGACACCAGGCTTTGGGTGGTCATCGGATGTTGGGGGGACACCAGGTCTGGGATGGTCATCGGATGTTTGGATGGTCATCGGATGTTGGGGGGACACCAGGTCTTGGGTGGTCATCGGATGTTGGGGGGACACCAGGTCTTGGGTGGTCATCGGATGTTGGGGGGACACCAGGTCTTAGATGGTCATCAGATGTTTGAGGTCTTGGGTGGTCATCGGATGTTTGGATGGTCATCAGATGTTGGGGGGATGTTGGGTCTTGGAGGGACACCAGGCCTTGGGTGGTCATCGGATGTTGGGGGGACACCAGGCCTTGGATGGTCATCAGATGTTGGGGGGACACCAGGTCTTGGGTGGTCATCGGATGTTTGGGTGGTCATCAGATGTTGAGGGGACACCAGGTCTGGGATGGTCATCAGGTGTTTGGATGGTCATCGGATGTTTGGGTGATGTTGGGTCTTGGAGGGACACCAGGCCTTGGGTGGTCATCGGATGTTGGGGGGACACCAGGTCTTGGGTGGTCATCAGATGTTGGGGGTACGTTGGGTGTTGGGAGGACACCAGGTCTTGGGTGGTCATCAGATGTTTGGGTGGTCATCAGATGTTGGGGGGACACCAGGTCTGGGATGGTCATCGGAGGTTGGGGGGACACCAGGTCTGGGATGGTCATCAGGTGTTGGGATGGTCATCGGATGTTTGGGTGGTCATCAGATGTTGGGGGGACACCAGGTCTGGGATGGTCATTGGATGTTTGGGTGGTCATCAGATGTTGGGGGGACACCAGGTCTTGGGTGGTCATCGGATGTTGGGGGGACACCAGGTGTTGGGTGGTCATCGGATGTTGGGGGGACACCAGGTGTTGGGTGGTGTTGGGACACCAGGTTATGGGGGGACACCACATCTTGGGAGGGACATCAGGTTATGGAGGGACACCAGGTAATGGTGGACACCAGATCGTGGTGGACACCAGATCATGGTGGACACGTTATGGGGCGGGGTGACACCAGGTTATGGTGGACACCAAATTATGGGGCCACCACGTTATGGGGCCACGAATTTTGGATGCCGGAGGCCCCATCTTGGCCACCTTCCCGACCACCGTGTCCCCTCCCCCGGATGTCCCCAGACCATGGAGTCGCAGGTGGAGGAGTGGTACAAGGAGGTGGGCGAGCTGCAGGCGCAGGCGGCGGCGCTGCCGGCGCAGGCGGCCGGGCGGGACGCGGTGGGCGAGCGGCAGAGCGCGGTGGGGACGCGCATCGTGCGCCTCATCGAGCCCCTCAAGGAGCGCCGGAGGATCCTGCTGGCCTCCAAGGAGGTCCATCAGGTCAGCCATGAGCTGGAGGACGAGGTGGTGAGTACCGAGGTGAGGTGGGGTGGGGTTGGGGTGGGGTGGGGTTGGGGTGGAAATGGGATGGGGATGGAGATGATGGAGATGGAGATGGAGATGGAGATGGGATGGAGGTGGAGATGGAGGTGGAGATAGAATGAAGATGAAGATGGAGATGGGATGGAGATGGAGACAGGATGAAGTTGGAGATGGGATGAAGATGGAGATGGAGATGGAGATGGGATGGAGATGGGATGGAGGTGGAGATGGGATGAAGATGAAGATGGGATGGAGATGGGATGGAGATGGAGATGGAGATGGAGATGGAAATGGAGATGGAGATGGAGATGGGATGAAGATGAAGATGGGATGGAGATGGGCTGAAGTTGGAGATGGGATGGAGATGGAGATGGAGATGGAGATGGAGATGGAGGTGGAGATGGGATGAAGATGAAGATGGGATGGAGATGGGCTGAAGTTGGAGATGGGATGGAGATGGAGATGGAGATGGAGATGGAGATGGAGATGGAGATGGGATGAAGATGAAGATGGGATGGAGATGGAGATGGAGATGGGATGAAGATGAAGATGGGATGGAGATGGAGATGGAGATGGAGATGGAGATGGAGATGGAGGTGGAGATGGGATGAAGATGAAGATGGGATGGAGATGGGCTGAAGTTGGAGATGGGATGGAGATGGGATGGAGATGGAGATGGGATGGAGATGGGATGGAGGTGAACACAGAAATGGGGACACCAATGACGCCAAGGTCCACCCCCACCCCCAGATGTGGGTCCAGGACCGCCTGCCCTTGGCCATGCTGAAGGACCACGGCACCAACCTCCAGACCGTCCAACAGTTCATCAAGAAGAACCAGGTCAGCACCCCGTGCCACCCTTCGGGCCGGGCCACACCCAACCCCGAACCCTCCACCCACCTCCAACCCCACCCCACCCCACCCCCTGCAGAACCTGCGCCGGGAGATCCAGGTGCACCGGCCGCGCGTGGACGAGGTGCTGGAGCGCGCCGCCGCCGTGGCCTCCATCAAGAGCCCCGAGGCCGAGGGCGTGCGGTGCCTCCTGGAGCGGCTGGGGACCATGTGGGCGGAGCTGCAGGAGCAGGCGGAGCGCCGGCAGCAGGCCCTGGACGCCACCTACCAGCTGGAGCAGTACTACTTCGACGTGGCCGAGGTGGAGTCGTGGCTGGGAGAGCAGGAGCTGCTGCTGATGAACGAGGAGAAGGGGAAGGTCAGGGGGTGGGGAGGGGCGCGGTTGGGTTGGGGTGGTTGGGTTGGGTTTGGGTGGTTGGGGTGGTTTGATTGGGTGAATTGGGTTGTTGGGTTGGGTTGAGTTGGATGATCAAACCCAGCCCAACCAACCCAACCCAACCCAACTCAACCCAACCCAACTCAACCCAACCAACCCAACCCAACCAACCCAACCCAACTCAACCCAACCCAACCCAACCCAACTCAACCCAACCCAACCAACCCAACTCAACCCAACCCAACTCAACCCAACCCAACCAACCCAACCCAACTCAACACAACCCAACCCAACTCAACCCAACCAACCCAACCCAACTCAACACAACCCAACCCAACTCAACCCAACCAACCCAACTCAACCCAACCCAATCCAACCCAACCCAACTCAACCCAACCAACCCAACTCAACCCAACCCAACTCAACCCAACCCAACCCAACCCGACCACCTCAACCCACGCAATTCACCCAAAGTTTGGTTGGACTGGGTTGGGTGAGGTTGGGTTGGGTTGCGGTGGTTGGGTTGGGTTTGGTTGGTTGGGTTGGGTTTGGTGGTTGGGTTGGGTTGAATTGGGTTGAGTTGGGTTGGTTGAGTCAGGTTGGGTTGGGTTGGTTGGGTTGGGTTGAATTGGGTTGAGTTAGGTTGGTTGGGTCAGGTTGGGTTGGGTTGAGTTGGGTTTGGTTGGGTTGGGTTGGTTGGGTTGAATTGGGTTGAGTTGGGTTGGTTGAGTCAGGTTGGGTTGGATTGGGTTGGGTTGGGTTGAGTTGGGTTTGGTTGGGTTGGGTTGGGTTGGGTTGGTTGAGTTGGGTTGGGTTGGTTGGGTTGGGTTGGGTTGGTTGGGTTGAGTTAGGTTGGGTTAGGTTGGGTTGGGTTGAGTTGGGTTGAGTTGAGTTGGGTTGGTTGAGCTGGTTGGGTTTTTTGGGTTGGTTGGTCAGTTGGGTTGGGTTGAGTTGGGTTGGTTGAGCTGGTTGGGTTTTTTGGGTTGGTTGGTCAATTGGGTTGGGTTGAGTTGGGTTGGTTGAGCTGGTTGACTACTCTGGTTGGGTTAGGTTGGGTCGGTTGGGTTCGGTTGGGTCAGGTTGGGTCGGTTGGGTCAGTTGGGTCAAGCCCCACCCTCAAACCTCAACACCCCCCCCCCAACCCCACCCCAGGACGAGCAGAGCACCCTCCAACTCCTCAAGAAGCACCTCCTCACCGAGCAGACCATCGAGAACTACGAGGAGACCATCGCCCAGCTCTCCCGCCAGTGCCGCGCCCTCCTGGAGCTCGGCCACCCCCAGAGGTCCGCCCACCCACCCACCCACCCATCCCCCCGCTCACCCCCGGCCCCTCCGGCCGCCGCGGTTCCGCCGCCGGGGCTGACGGGCGCCGTGTCCCCTTGCCCAGCGAACAGGTCAGCAGGCGGCAGTCGCAGGTTGACCGGCTGTACGTGTCTCTGAAGGAGCTGGTGGAGGAGCGCAAGGTCAAGCTGGAGCAGCAGTACTGGCTCTACCAGCTCAACCGCGAGGTGGACGAGCTGGAGCACTGGATCGCCGAGAAGGAGGTGGTGGCCGGCTCGCCCGAGCTGGGGCAGGACTTCGAGCACGTCACGGTGAGGACGCGGCGCGGCGCGGCGCGGGGTGGGCTGGGTGACGCGGTCGAGGGGGGATGGAGAAGTTGGTGGAGGTTCTGACTCGTGGTGGGGTCAGGGTTCTGAGGACCGGCCAGGGGTCCTGGCAGCGTGGTGGGGGTTCTGGAGATCTTCCAGGCGCCGTGCTGGGTGTCCTGGGCACCATCTCCATCCCATGGCGTCACCTCTGTCCCCTGGGTGGGGGTCCTGCCACCATCCCTACTCCATCCTGGTGGCCCTGGTACCATCCTGGTGGCCCTGGTACCCTCCTGGTGGTCCTGGCACCATCCTGGTGGCCCTGGCCATCTCCTCCATCCCCTGGGTGGTGGTCCTGCCACCATCCTGGTGGTCCTGGCACCATCCTGGTGGTCCTGCCACCATCCTGGTGTTCCTGGCACCATCCTGGTGGCCCCATCCGGGGTGGTCCGCCCGCCCCTGACCCTGACCCCCTGACCCCCGCCCCTGGGGTGGACCACGCCTGGCAGCTGCTGCAGGAGAAGTTCCTGGAGTTCGCCAGCGAGACGGGCAGCGTGGGCCAGGAGCGCCTGGCCGCCGTCAACCAGATGGTGGACGAGCTGATCGACTGCGGCCACGCCGACGCCGCCACCATCGCCGAGTGGAAGGACGGCGTCAACGAGGCCTGGGCCGACCTGCTGGAGCTGATGGAGACGCGGGCGCAGATGCTGGCGGCCTCGCACGAGCTCCACAAGTTCTTCAACGACTGCAAGGAGGTGCTGGGCCAGATCGAGGAGAAGCGGCGGCGGCTGCCCGAGCTGGCGGGGAGGGAGGCGGGCAGGAGCTCTTCGGCCTCCTCCTCCTCCTCCTCGGCCGGCGCCTTGCAGAGGGCGCTGGGCGCCTTCGAGCAGGACGTGGAGGCGCTGGTGGCCCAGGTGCGGCAGCTGCAGGAGGGCGCGGCGCAGCTGCGGACGCTCTACGCCGGGGACAACGCCGAGGCCATCGCCGGGCGGGAGCAGGAGGTGCTGAGGGCCTGGAAGGAGCTGCTGGCGGCCTGCGAGGAGTGCCGGCTGCAGGTGGCCAGCGTGGCCGAGAAGATCCGATTCGCCGGCGCCGTCCGGGAGCTGCTGGCCTGGATGGAGGGAGCGCTGCAGCAGATGGGCGCCGGGGAGAAGCCCAGGTAGGGGTGGTGGGCGAGGAGCACCTGAGGTTCATCTGAGGATCCGTGTCCTGTCCCACCATGAACCCAAGGACGTGTCCTGGTTTGTCTGAGGATCCATGTCCTGGTCCATCTGAGGATCCATGTCCTGTCCCACCATGAACCCAAGGACCACGTTCCGGTCCATCTGAGGATCCATGTCCTGTCCCACCATGAACCCAAGGACCATGTTCTGGTCCATCTGAGGATCCATGTCCTGTCCCACCATGAACCCAAGGACCACGTTCTGGTCCATCTGAGGATCCATGTCCTGTCCCACCATGAACCCAAGGACCATGTTCTGGTCCATCTGAGGATCCATGTCCTGTCCCACCACGGACCCAAGGACCATGTTCTGGTCCATCTGAGGATCCATGTCCTGTCCCACCATGAACCCAAGGACCATGTTCTGGTCCATCTGAGGATCCATGTCCTGTCCCACCATGAACCCAAGGACCATGTTCTGGTCCATCTGAGGATCCATGTCCTGTCCCACCACGGACCCAAGGACCAAGCCCACCAGGAGGACCCCACACCCTTCCCCGTGCCAATGTCCCCTCCCAGCCACCAAGGACCCCCCTCCATCCCCACCCCGTCCCGGGGTTTGGGACCACCCTTGTCCCTCCTCTGCCCCAGGGACGTCTCCTCGGTGGAGCTGCTGATGAACGACCACCAAAGCCTCAAGACCGAGATGGAGGCCCGGGCCAAGAACGTGGCCACCTGCCTGGAGCTGGGCAAGACCCTCATCCTCAGCAAGAGCCCGGCAGCCGAGGAGGTGCCCGGGGCGGGTGGGAGATGTGGAGGAGGGGACCTGGTGGAACTTCTGGGGTGTCCTGACCCATCTCCAGCCTCCCCACAGATCAAAGCCCACATGGAGAAGCTCCTGGCCAAGAAGAAGGAGATGACGGAGAAGTGGGACAAGCACTGGGAGTGGCTGCAGCAGAGTGGGTGCCAGCCCCGGGGGGACACCAGGGGGTCATCGGGTGTTGGGGGGGACATCAGAAGGTTTCTGGGGGGGCTTCGAGTCTTGGAGGGACACCAGGTCTTGGGGTGGGCGTTGGGTGGTGGAGGTCACCAGTTTATGGGGGTCACCGGAGTATGGAGGGGTCACCAAGCCTTGGGTGGTCATCAGATGTTGGGTGGACATCGGGTGTTGGGGTGGACATTGGGCCGTGGGAGTCAATTTATGGGAGTCACCAGGTTATGAAGGACACCAGGTTATGGTGGACACCAAGTTAGGGGCAACACCAAATTATGGGCGACACCAGCCTATGGGTGACACCAAATTACGAGGGCCACCAGATCACGGGTGACACCAGACTGTGGGTGACACCAAATTACGAGGGCCACCAGATCATGGGTGACACCAAATTATGAGGGCCACCAGACCATAGGTGACACCAGATTGTGGGTGACACCCAATTACAACCAGATTATGGTGGACATCAGCCTATGGGTGACACCAAATTGTGAGGGCCCCCAGATCACAAGTGACACCAGACTATGGGTGACACCAAATTATGAAGGCCACCAGACCACGGGTGACGCCACCCTATGGGTGACACCAAATTACGAGGGCCACCAGATTATGAGGACCACCAGACCACGGGTGCCACCAGCCTCTGGTGACCCCGCGGCCGTGGCCCGGCAGTGCGCGAGGTGCACCAGTTCGCCCAGGAGGCCGTGGTGGCCGACGCCTGGCTGACGGCCCAGGAGCCGCTGCTGAAGAGCCAGGAGCTGGGCAGCAGCGTGGACGAGGTGGAGCAGCTGATCCGGCGGCACGAGGCCTTCCGGAAGGCGGCGGCCGCCTGGGAGGAGAGGTTCAGCTCCTTGCGGCGCCTGACCACGGTAGGGCCACCGCTGCTGGGCCAGGGGTGTCCTCAGGGCTGGGTGGGGTGGGGGCTCAGCAGAACCATCTCCTCACCTGGCCTTGGTCTTCGTCCTGTTGCCGTCTCCGTGGCTGTTTCCGTCTCTGGTTTTGTTCTCTTCATCTTCATCTCCGTCTTCGTCCCTGTCCCATCACCAACTCATCCCGGTCCTCATCTCACCTCCATCATCTCCATCCCATCTCCGTCTTCATCCCATCTGCACCTCCATCTCATTTCCATCATCTCCATCTCATCTCCATCTCCATCATGTCCATCTCCACTCCCATCTCATCTCTATCATCTCCATCTCCATCTTCATCATCTCCAACATCTCCATCTCATCTTTATCCCATCACCTCCGTCTCCATCTTCATCATGTCCATCATCTCCATCTCCATCACCTCCATCATCTCCATCATCTCCATCTCCATCACCTCCATCTCCATCATCTCCACTCCCATCTCCATCATCTCCATCCCATCATCATCTCCATCTCCATCTCCATCATCTCCATCTCCATCTCCATCATCTCCATCTCCATCTCCATCATCTCCATCATCTCCATCATCTCCATCTCCATCTCCATCATCTCCACCATCTCCACCGTCCCCACCCCACCCCGCAGCTCGAGAAGCTCAAGGCCGAGCAGAACAAGCAGCCCCCCACGCCGCTCCTGACCCGCAAGTTCCTGGGGGAACCCCCGGGCGCCGCCGACCCGCGCCGGCCGGAGCCGCGCGTGGCCTACGTCCGGCACGAGCTGCGGCCGGAGCGCCTCCAGCCCAAGCTGGACCGCGTCCAGCCCACCGAGGCCGGACCGGCCGAGCCGCCCCCGGCCACCACCGCCGAGCCCCTGGTGGCCACCAAGGCCGAGGAACCCGGCGAGGTCCGGCCGGGGCCACCGGAGCGGCGCCGGGAGCGCCGGGAGCGCCGGCTGGAGCGGCAGGAGTCCAGCGAGCCGGAGCCACCGCGGCCACCGGGCAGCGGGTGAGTGAGGGGACACCATGGGGACACCACAGGGACACCACGGGGACAGAGGTGACCCCACGGTTGTCCCCCAAATGTCCTCCAGCAGCAAAGCCACCCTGGCCGACATCGTGGAGCAGCTGCAGGAGAAGGAGGCGGGCGGCCCCGTGCCGGCGTCGGTGAGTCCGTGGTGGTCCCGTGGTGACCCTTTGGGGTGGCCTTGGAGTCCTCTTTGTGTCCCCTTGGGATTCTCCTTGGTGTCCACTCCATGTCCCCCTGGAGATCCCTCAGTGTCCCCTCAATGTCCCCTCCCTGTCCTACTGGAGATCCCTCAGTGTCCCCTGATTGTCCCCTCCATGTCCCCCTGGATGTCCCTTCAATGTCCCCTGATTGTCCCCTCCATGTCCCCCTGGATGTCCCCTCATTGTCCTCTCCATGTCCCCCTGGATGTCCCCTCAGTGTCACATCCATGTCCCCCTGGATGTCCCTTCAATGTCCCCTGATTGTCCCCTGCATGTCCCACTGGAGATCCCTGGATGTCCTCTCCATGTCCCCCTGGATGTCCCTTCAATGTCCCCTGATTGTCCCCTGCATGTCCCACTGGAGATCCCTGGATGTCCTCTCCATGTCCCCCTGGATGTCCCCTCAGTGTCACATCCATGTCCCCCTGGATGTCCCCTGATTGTCCTCTCCTGTCCCCCTGGATGTCCCCTGATTGTCCTCTCCTGTCCCCCTGGACATCCCCCGCTGTCCCCTCACTGTCCCCTGGATGTCCCTTCATTGTCCCTTCCATGTCCCACTGGAGATTCCCTGGATGTCCCCTGATTGTCCCCTCCATGTCCCACTGGAGATCCCTGGATGTCCTCTCCTGTCCCCCTGGACATCCCCCGCTGTCCCTCTCCATGTCCCCCTGGATGTCCCCTCCGTGTCACATCCATGTCCCCCTGGATGTCCCTTCAATGTCCCCTGATTGTCCCCTCCATGTCCCCCTGGATGTCCCCTCATTGTCCTCTCCTGTCCCCCTGGACGTCCCCCGCTGTCCCCTCACTGTCCCCTGGATGTCCCTTCATTGTCCCCTCCATGTCCCACTGGAGATCCCTGGATGTCCTCTCCTGTCCCCCTGGACATCCCCCGCTGTCCCCTCACTGTCCCCTGCCGTCCCCAGCCCCGCGACCGCGACTCCCCCGCCCGTCTCCCGGCCGGCCCCGAGGCCCTGCCCGAGAGGACCCCTCGGCCGGACCGTCCCCGCGCCCGGGACCGGCCCAAGCCACGGCGCCGGCCGCGCCCCAAGGACCCCTCGGCCGGTCAGGGTCCGGGGGAGCCGCGGCGCTCGCGGTCAGCGCCGGCGCAGGGCAGCGCCCCGGCCCCGCCGCCGCCGCCGCCCGGCCACACCGTGACCCACGAGGGGTTCCTGCTGCGCAAGCACGAGCTGGACGGCGCCGGCAAGAAGGCGTCCAACAGGTCTGGGGGGACGGCGGCCATGGGGGTTCTCCAAGGGTTGGGGTTCTCCAAGGGTTGGGGTTCACCAAGGATTGGGGTTCTCCAAGAGTTGGGGTTCACCAAGGGTTGGGGTTCTCCAAGGGTTGGGGGGTCTCCAAGGGTTGGGGGGTCTCCAAGGGTTGGGGGGTCTCCAAGGGTTGGGGTTCACCAAGGGTTGGGGGGTCTCCAAGGGTTGGGGTTCTCCAAGGGTTGGGGTTCACCAAGGGTTGAGGTTCACCAAGAGTTGGGGTTCACCAAGGGTTGGGGTTCACCAAGGGTTGGGGGGTCTCCAAGGGTTGGGGTTCTCCAAATGTTGGGGGGTCTCCAAGAGTTGGGGTTCTCCAAGGGTTGGGGTTCACCAAGGGTTGGGGGGTCTCCAAGGGTTGGGGTTTTCCAAGAGTTGAGGTTCACCAAGAGTTGGGGTTCTCCAAGGGTTGGGGTTCACCAAGGGTTGGGGGGTCTCCAAGGGTTGGGGTTTTCCAAGAGTTGGGGTTCTCCAAGAGTTGGGGTTCATCAAGGGTTGGGGGGTCTCCAAGGGTTGGGGTTCTCCAAGAGTTGGGGGGTCTCCAAGGGTTGGGGTTCTCCAAGGGTTGGGGTTCACCAAGGGTTGGGGGGTCTCCAAGGGTTGGGGTTCTCCAAGAGTTGGGGTTCACCAAGGGTTGGGGTTCACCAAGGGTTGGGGGGTCTCCAAGGGTTGGGGTTCACCAAGGGTTGGGGGGTCTCCAAGGGTTGGGGGGTCTCCAAGGGTTGGGGTTCTCCAAGAGTTGGGGGTTCTCCAAATGTTGGGGGGTCTCCAAGGGTTGGGGTTCTCCAAGGGTTGGGGTTCACCAAGGGTTGGGGTTCTCCGAGAGTTGGGGTTCACCAAGGGTTGGGGGGTCTCCAAGGGTTGGGGGGTCTCCAAGGGTTGGGGTTCTCCAAGGGTTGGGGTTCACCAAGGGTTGGGGTTCTCCAAGGGTTGGGGTTCACCAAGGGTTGGGGTTCTCCAAGTATTGGGGTTCATCAAGTGTTGAGGGTTCTCCAAGAGTTGAGGGTTCTCCAAGAGTTGGGGTTCATCAATAGTCCACCAGAATTTGGGGGTTCACCAAGGGTTGGTTGAGGGTTCTCCAAGTGTTGGAGGTTCACCAAGTGTTGGAGGTTCACCAAGGTTTGGGGGTTCACCAAGAGTTGGGGGTCCACCAAGAGTTGGGGGTTCACCAAGGACTGAGGGTTTCTCCAGGGGTTTGAGGTCCATGAATGGAGAGGAGGGCTCACCATCATTTTGGGGTCCACCAAGACTTGGGGCTCCATCACCGAAGGGGATTGACCAAAATTCGGGAGCTCACCAAAGACAGGAACGAAAGGAACCCACCAACATTTGGGCGGGGTGGGGATGGATCCACCAAAACTCGGAATTCCCCAAAACCTGGTGGTCACCCCCACCGCGAGCAGGTCCTGGGTGAACCTCTACTGCGTCCTGGCCAAGGGTGACCTGGGCTTCTACAAGGACGCCAAAGGCCCCGCGGCCGGGGCCACCCACGGCGGGGAGCCCCTGCTGAGCCTGCACCGCGCCACCAGCGAGGTGGCCAGCGACTACAAGAAGAAGAAGAACGTCTTCAAGCTCAAGTGAGTTGGGGGTTCCTCCTTTTCGGGGCCTCCCACGCCGAGTTTTGGGGTGTCCGAGGTCACTTTTGGGGTCTCCTGTTGATTTGGGTGGGTTCTCCAAGAGTTGAGGGTTCTCCAAGGGTTGGGGTTCTCCAAGGGTTGAGGGTTCTCCAAGAGTTGAGGGTTCTCCAAGGGTTGGGGTTCTCCAAGGGTTGAGGGTTCTCCAAGGGTTGGGGTTCTCCAAGGGTTGAGGGTTCTCCAAGGGTTGGGGTTCTCCAAGGGTTGGGGGTTCTCCAAGGGTTGAGGGTTCTCCAAGGGTTGGGGGTTCTCCAAGGGTTGGGGTTCTCCAAGGGTTGGGGGTTCTCCAAGGGTTGAGGGTTCTCCAAGGGTTGGGGGTTCTCCAAGGGTTGGGGTTCTCCAAGGGTTGGGGGTTCTCCAAGGGTTGGGGGTTCTCCAAGAGTTGAGGGTTCTCCAAGGGTTGGGGGTCTCCAAGGGTTGAGGGTTCTCCAAGAGTTGAGGGTTCTCCAAGGGTTGGCGTTCTCCAAGGGTTGAGGGTTCTCCAAGGGTTGGGGTTCACCAACGGTCCACCAGAATTTGGGGGCTCACCAAGAGTTGAGGGTTCTCCAAGGGTTGAGGGTTCTCCAAGGGTTGGGGTTCTCCAAGGGTTGAGGGTTCTCCAAGGGTTGGGGGTTCTCCAAGGGTTGGGGGTTCTCCAAGGGTTGGGGTTCTCCAAGGGTTGAGGGTTCTCCAAGGGTTGGGGTTCTCCAAATGTTGAGGGTTCTCCAAGGGTTGGGGGTTCTCCAAGGGTTGAGGGTTCTCCAAATGTTGAGGGTTCTCCAAGGGTTGGGGGTTCTCCAAGGGTTGAGGGTTCTCCAAGGGTTGGGGTTCTCCAAGGGTTGGGGTTCACCAACGGTCCACCAGAATTTGGGGGCTCACCAAGAGTTGAGGGTTCTCCAAGGGTTGGGGGTTCTCCAAGGGTTGAGGTTCACCATTGGTCCCAACCATTTTGGGGTGTCTGACACCATTTTTGGGGCCTCCCGTTGACTTTGGTGGCTCTGATGCCCCAAAGTCCTGGTGGACGCGGTGACAATGTCCCTGTCTCGTAGGACCGGCGACGGGAGCGAGTTCCTGCTGCAGGCCAAGGACGAGGTGCCACTTTCGGGGGGGTCTTTGTAGGGTTTGGGGTGGGGTCTCGTCGTCATTTTGGGGTTCTCATGGTGATTTTGGGGGTTCTCGTGGTGGTTTTGGGGTTCTCATGGTGGTTTTGGGGGGTCCAATGGGGATTTTGGGGTTCTCATGGTGGTTTTGGGGTTCTCATGGTGATTTTGGGGGTCTCATGGTGGTTTTGGGGTTCTCATGGTGGTTTTGGGCGGGTCTGATGGGGATTTTGGGGTTCTCATGGTGGTTTTGGGGTTCTCGTGGTGATTTTGGGGGTTCTCGTGGTGATTTTGGGGGTCTCATGGTGGTTTAGGGTTCTCATGGTGGTTTTGGGGTTCTCATGGTGGTTTTGGGGGGTCCAATGGGGATTTTGGGGGTCTCATGGTGGTTTTGGGGTTCTCATGGTTGTTTTGGGGGTTCTCATGGTGGTTTTGGGGGGTCTGATGGGGATTTTGGGGTTCTCATGGTGGTTTTGGGGGTTCTCATGGTGGTTTTGGGGGGTCTGATGGGGATTTTGGGGTTCTCGTGGTGATTTTGGGGTTCTCATGGTGGTTTGGGGGGTTCTCATGGTGGTTTTGGGGTTCTCGTGGTGATTTTGGGGGTTCTCATGGTGATTTTGGGGGTCTCATGGTGGTTTAGGGTTCTCATGGTGGTTTTGGGGTTCTCGTGGTGATTTTGGGGGTTCTCATGGTGGTTTTGGGGGGTCTGATGGGGATTTTGGGGTTCTCATGGTGGTTTTGGGGGGTCTGATGGGGATTTTGGGGTTCTCATGGTGGTTTTGGGGGGGTCTGATTGGGATTTTGGGGTTCTCATGGTGGTTTTGGGGTTCTCGTGGTGGTTTGGGGGTTCTTGTGGTGATTTTGGGGGTTCTCATGGTGATTTTGGGGGTCTCGTGGTGGTTTGGGGGTTCTTGTGGTGATTTTGGGGGTTCTCATGGTGATTTTGGGGGTCTCATGGTGATTTTGGGGGTCTCATGGTGGTTTAGGGTTCTCATGGTGGTTTTGGGGTTCTCGTGGTGATTTTGGGATTCTCGTGGTGATTTTGGGGGTTCTCATGGTGGTTTTGGGGGATCCGATGGGGATTTTGGGGTTCTCATGGTGGTTTTGGGGTTCTCGTGGTGATTTTGGGGGTCTCATGGTGATTTTGGGGGTCTCATGGTGGTTTTGGGGGTTCTCATGGTGGTTTTGGGCGGGTCTGATGGGGATTTTGGGGTTCTCATGGTGGTTTTGGGGGGTCCAATGGGGATTTTGGGGTTCTCATGGTGGTTTTGGGGTTCTCGTGGCGGTTTTGGGGGATCTCGTGGCGGTTTTGGGGGTTCCTTGCAGGCTTTGGGGTGTCTGACCCCGTTTTTTTTGGCCTCCAGGAGGACATGCAGGGCTGGCTGAAGGCTCTGGCCGCCAGCGCCCAGGAACACGCCGAGCTGGCCCGGTGGCACCAGGGCCTCCTCACCACCTCCTCCACCGACGAGGGGCTCCCCCGGCGCGACCCCGACCGGCCCCGGCGGAAGTGACCCCTCCCCCCCCCAGAACCCCGACTTCGCCGTCCTGGCCACCCCAAAACCCCAATTTTGGGGTCCCAGACCCCTCCAAACCCCAATTTCGGGGTCCCGAGCCCCGGGTTTGGGGTCCAGACCTCCCCAAACCCCAATTTTGGGGTCCCAGCCCCCTCCAAACCCCGGCTTTGGGGTCCCAAGCCCTGGGTTTGGGGTCCCAAGCCCCCTCCAAACCCTGGTTTTGGGGTCCCCCAAGCCCCGGTTTTTGGGGTCCCGGCCCTCCCCAGCCTCGGTTTTGGGGTCTTCAGCCCCAAATTTTGGGGGTCCCGGCCCCCCCTTTCCCCCAGCACAAGCCATAGAGAAGCCGGGGGGGGCCCCAGCGCCGCCGTTGTACAAATGTAATAAAGCACCCGCTGCACCCCGAGACCGCCTCGGGGGGTTTGGGGGCGTCCTGGGGGGGTTTGGGGGCGTCCTGGGGGGGTTTGGGGGCGTCCTGGGGGGGTTTGGGGACATCCTGGGGGGGTTTAGGAGTGACTTGGAAAGGTTTAGGACGGACTGGAGGAGTTTAGGAGCGACTGGGGGAGTTTAGGAACCTCTGGGTGGGATTTACGATCAACGAGGATCGTTCTGCTGCTTGTGGAGCCGGGAAGGGCCCGGTAAGAAATGCGCAAGTCCCTCCCAGTCCCGCCCGATCCCTCCCAGTTCCCTCCCAGTTCCCTCCCAGTCCCGCCCGGTCCCTCCCAGTTCCCTCCCAGTCCCTCCCAGTCCCGCCCGGTCCCTCCCAGTCCCTCCCAGTTCCCTCCCAGTCCCGCCCGGTCCCTCCCAGTCCCTCCCAGTTCCCTCCCAGTCCCTCCCAGTCCCGTCAGGGGCGCGGCCAAACCTACCGGGAGCGAACGCGGAGGTCCCGGAGCGGTTCCAGGTCCCGATCTCGGTCTCGGATCCGGTGCCGATCTCGGTCTCGGTGCCGGTCCCGGAGATTTTAGGTCCATTTGGGTGATTTTAAGCCAAACCCGGCGCATTTCGGGCGGATTTTAGGTCATTTTGGGCGATTTTAGACCAAACCGGGCCCTTTTAGGACCGCGCGTCCCCTTTCCCCTCACGATTCCCGCCCTGTCCTTGACCCCGCCCCTTTCCCCTCACAGTTCCCGCCCTGTCCTTGACCCCGCCCCTTTCCCCTCACGATTCCCGCCCTGTCCTTGGCCCCGCCCCTTTCCCCTCACGATTCCCGCCCTGTCCTTGGCCCCGCCCCTTTCCCCTCACAGTTCCCGCCCTGTCCTTGGCCCCGCCCCTTTCCCCTCACGGTTCCCGCCCTGTCCTTGGCCCCGCCCCTTTCCCCTCACGATTCCCGCCCTGTCCTTGGCCCCGCCCCTTTCCCCTCACTATTCCCGCCCTGTCCTTGGCCCCGCCCCTTTCCCCTCACAGTTCCCGCCCTGTCCTTGGCCCCGCCCCTTTCCCCTCACGGTTCGGGGTTGGGAATGGAGGAGGAACGGGAGGAGGAGGAGGAGGAGGAGGAAGAGGAGGGAGGAAGGGAGGAAGGTGGATTGGAGCGGTTTTGAGGTGCCACAGCGATCCCTCCTGGCCTTTGAAGTGCACAGAGACGGAGAACACCGCCCCAAAACGCCCCGAGAACACACAAATCCCTCCGGAATATCTCCCCGAAATCCTAAATCCCCCCTCAAATACCTGCGAAATGGAGACGGAGCCCTTCCCACACTCCCCACACTCGTGGGGCCTCTCCCCGGTGTGGGTCCTCTGGTGCCGGATCAGGCTGGAGTGTCAGACACCCCTAATTCCTGAAATTTGGGGTTAAACCCTCCAAAATCCCAAACCCTGGGGTGTCAAACATCCCCAAATCCCAAAGTTTGGGGTCAAACACCCCCAAATCCCCCTCCCGCTCTGTTTGGGGGTCCCATCCCCCCCTCTTTTCCCCCCTCCTTCCGTCCCTTCCCCATCGTTCCCCCAATTTCCTCCCCCTGTCTTTGGTTTTGGGGCTTCCGGGCCCCTCCTGCTCCCTTTTGGGGGTCCCGACCCCCACTCCCATTTAATTTGGGGCCCCCCCGCCCCCCTTCTCACGCGGCCCGGGGGGTCCCAGTGCCACCAGCGCGGCCCCCTCCCCAAATTCCGCTCCCGGGGGGGCTGCAGGGCTGCCTGGCAACTGATGAGTCACCAGCGGGAAGAGCTCTGATTGGCTGGAAGTTGCCCCCCGCGGTCTCTGATTGGCTGGCGCTGCGAGAGGCGCTGGGCTCCGGCGGGCAAGTGCGGAGTCAGAGGCGCGCTCAACGCCGATTGGCTGAAAATGGCGGGGCGGGGCCAGCGCGCTGTATTGCTGCCCGGCAACTGTTTCGTCATCAGCGCCGCGTTCTCTGATTGGTCAGGATCTGGTTTGGAGTGGGGACAGGGGGATCTGGGGGCTCCTCCTCCCCAAGCTTTGGGGTCAAACCCCCTGATCCCAAATGCTGGGGGGGGGGGTCAAGCCCCCCTGATCCCCCAAACTTTGGGGTCAAAGCCCCCAAATCCTTGGTGGGGTCAAATCCCCAAACTTTGGGGTCAAATCCTCCAAATCCCCAAACTTTGGGGTCAAAACCTCCCCTGATCCCAAATCCTCCCAAAAACCAATCCAGCCCTGGGAGGCACAGTGGGGTTTATTTGGGGTTTGGGGGTTTTTTTGGGGTTGATTTGGGATTTTTTTGGGGTTTGGGGCAGCTCCAGGTGCAATGTCTGCAGAGACCCTGGGTGCAATGCTGGGAAAAACCCCAAAAACCTCTGGGGGTTGGACAGGGGATTTGGGGTTGATTTGGGGTTAATCTCGGATCCATTTGGGATCTATTTGGGGTTGATTTGGGGTTGATTTGGGGTTTGGGGCAGCTCCAGGTGCAACGTCTGCAGAGACCCTGGGTGCAATGCTGGGAAAAAACCCCAAAAACCCCTTGGGTACCCCAAAATCCTCTGGGGGGGCTGGGATTTTTTTGTCTCTGGGATGTGTTTTTTTTGATTGGGGGTGGGGTTTTCTGCATTTGGGGTGGGTTACCCTGCCCCGGGGTGGATTTTTCTATCTCTGGGGTGGGAATATTTTGCATTTCCGGTGTATTTTCTGGCTCTGAGCTGTGTTACCCTGCCCTGGGGGTGGATTATTCTGTCTCTGGGGTGAATTATTCTGTCTCTGGGGTGATTATTCTGTCTCTGGGGTGGATTATTCTGTCTCTGGGGTGATTATTCTGTCTCTGGGGTGGATTATTCTGTCTCTGGGGTGGATTATTCTGTCTCTGGGGTGATTATTCTGTCTCTGGGGTGAATTATTCTGTCTCTGGGGCGAATTATTCTGTCTCTGGGGTGAATTATTCTCTGGGGTGGATTATTTTGTCTCTGGGGTGGATTATTCTGTCTCTGGGGTGAATTATTCTGTCTCTGGGGTGAATTATTCTGTCTCTGGGGTGATTATTCTGTCTCTGGGGTGAATTATTCTGTCTCTGGGGTGAATTATTCTGTCTCTGGGGTGAATTATTCTGTCTCTGGGGTGATTATTCTGTCTCTGGGGTGGATTATTCTGTCTCTGGGGTGGATTATTCTGTCTCTGGGGTGAATTATTCTGTCTCTGGGGTGGATTATTTTGTATTTTGTGTGGTTATTCTGCATTTCAAGCCTGTTACCCTGCCCCGGGGGTGATTATTCTGTCTCTGGGGTGATTATTCTGTCTCTGGGGTGGATTATTCTGTCTCTGGGGTGGATTATTCTGTCTCTGGGGTGATTATTCTGTCTCTGGGGTGAATTATTCTGTCTCTGGGGTGGATTATTCTGTCTCTGGGGTGGATTATTTTGTATTTTGTGTGGTTATTCTGCATTTCAAGCCTGTTACCCTGCCCCGGGGGTCACTTTTTGGCGAAGGAGATCTTCATGGCGTTGCTCTGGGTGATTTTGAAGCCCTGCAGGGCCTCCCGGGCTGCCCCCGCCTGCACCTCGGTGTCGAACTCCACGAAGGCGATGTCGTGGCGCCCGGGCACCAGGCGAACCTCCTTGAACCCCGGGAACCTGGGGGGCAGAGAAAGGGGGCTCAGGGGGGGCTCCAGACACAGGGGGGGATGCCCCAAAAGATCCTGGAGGGTTCCCCAAAAAATCCTGGGAGTGTTGCCCAAAATATCCTGGAGTGTTCACCAAAACACCCAGAAATGTTCCCCAAAATAGCCAGAAATGTTCACCAAAATACCCAGAAATGTTCCCCCAAAAAATATTCAGAAATGTTCACCAAAACTATCCAGAAATGTTCCCCAAAAATATCCAGGAGAGTTCCCCCAAAAATATCCAGGAATGTTCCCCAAAAATATCCAGAAATGTTCCCCCAAAAATCCTGGAGTGTTCCCCAAAAAATCCCCGGAGGGTTCCTCAAAATATCCAGAAATGTTCCCCAAAAATATCCAGGAATGTTCCCCAAAAATACCCAGAAATGTTCCCCCAAAAATCCTGGAGTGTTCCCCAAAAAATCCCCGGAGGGTTCCTCAAAATATCCAGAAATGTTCCCCAAAAATATCCAGGAATGTTCCCCAAAAAATCCAGGAATGTTCCCCAAAAATATCCAGGAATGTTCCCCAAAATATCCAGAAATGTTCACCAAAAATATCCAGAAATGTTCACCAAAAATATCCAGAAATGTTCCCCCAAAAAATCCTGGAGGGTTCCCCAAAAAATCCTGGGAGTGTTGCCCAAAATATCCAGAAACGTTCACCAAAATATGCAGGAATGTTCCCCAAAAAAACCCGGGAGGGTTCCTCAAAATATCCAGAAATGTTCACCAAAAATATCCAGGAGTGTTCCCCAAAAAATCCTGGAGTGTTCACCAAAAAATCCCGGGAGGGTTCCCCAAAATATCCAGAAATGTTCACCAAAAATACCCAGAAATGTTCCCCCAAAAATCCTGGAGTGTTCCCCAAAAAATCCCCGGAGGGTTCCTCAAAATATCCAGAAATGTTCCCCAAAATATCCAGGAATGTTCCCCAAAAATATCCAGAAACGTTCCCCAAAAAATCCAGGAACGTTCCCCAAAAACACCCCTGAGGGATCCCCAGAAATATCCAGAAATGTTCCCTCCAAAATCCAGAAACTTTCCCCAAAATTCTGGTATTTTCCCAAAGAATCCACCCCAAGCTCCCTCAAATCTCCAAACCCCAAATCCCAAATCCCCAAACCCCAAATCCCAAAACCCCAAATCCCAAACCCCAAATCCCACAACCCCAAATCTCTCACTGGTTGAAGAGCATGGAGAGCATCAGCTCGTTGGTCTCCTCAGGAATCTCAAATCCCAAATCCCAAACCCCAAATCCCAAACCCCAAATCCCAAATCCCCAAAATCCCAAACCCCCAAACCCCAAATCCCAAACCCCCAAACCCCAAATCTCTCACTGGTTGAAGAGCATGGAGAGCATCAGCTCGTTGGTCTCCTCAGGGAGGTTGGTCAGGAACAGGATGTGGTTCGGGGGGTTCTCCGACAGCTGTGGGGGGAAAAAAACCCCAAATCAGCCCCAAAACCGGCCCCAAATCAGCCCCAAAACCGGCCCCAAATCAGCCCCAAAACCGGCCCCAAATCAGCCCCAAAACCGGCCCCAAATCGGCCCCAAAACCGGCCCCAAATCAGCCCCAAAACCGGCCCCAAATCAGCCCCAAAACCGGCCCCAACTCGGCCCCAAAACCGGCCCCAAATCGGCCCCAAATCGGCCCCAAAACCGGCCCCAAATCGGCCCCAAAACCGGCCCCAAATCGGCCCCCAAACCGGCCCCAAATCGGCCCCAAATCCGCCCCAAAATCGGCCCCAAAACCGGCCCCAAATCGGCCCCAAAACCGGCCCCAAATCGGCCCCAAAACCGGCCCCAAATCGGCCCCAAAACCGGCCCCAAATCAGCCCCAAAATCGGCCCCAAAACCGGCCCCAAATCAGCCCCAAAATCGGCCCCAAATCGGCTCCAAATTGGTCCCAAAACTGGCCCCAAATGGGCCTCAAACCAGCCCCAAATTGACCCCATCAATCCCCTATAACTCAGGTTTTGGGGTCACTCACGGGCTGTGGGGCCATGCCCGGGGGGGATGTGACCCCAATAACCCCATAAATCCCCCATAACTCCGTATTTAGGGTCACTCACGGGCTGTGGGGCCGGCATCGGGGCCATGCCAGGCTGTGGGGCCATGCCCGGGGGCATCCCCGGCTGTGGGGCCATGCCCGGGGGGGGGATCATGCCCGGGGGGGGGATGTAGGGCGGTTGCCCCCCCAGGTGGGGCAGCATCCGGGGCGGCTGCGCCAGCGGCGGCATCCCCTGAGGAGAGAGAGAGAGAGACCCCAAATAACCCCCAAAATGACCCCAAATAACCCAAAATGACCCCAAAGTGACCCCAAACCTGTGGGGAACGACCCCAAACCCGCACAGAGCCAGCCCCATAACCCCATACCTGACCCCATAACCCCATAACCCCATACCCGACCACATAACCGATCCCATAACCGATCCCATAACCCCATAACCAATCCTATAACCCCATACCTGACCCCATAACCCCATAATTAATCCCATAACCGACCCCATAACCGATCCCATAACCGATCCCATAACCCCATAACCAATCCTATAACCCCATACCTGACCCCATAACCCCATAACCCCATACCCAACCCTATAAGTGACCCCATAACCCCATAACCGACCCCATAACTGACCCATAATCATCTCCATAACCCCATACCCAATCCAATAACCACATACCTGACCCCATAACCCCATACCCAACCCTATAAGTGACCCCATAATACCATAACCGACCCCATAACCAATCCTATAACCCCATACCCAACCCCATAACCCCATAATCGACCCCATAACCGACCCCATAACCCCATAACCGACCCCATAACCCCACAACTGACCCCATGACTGATCTCATACCTGATCCCATAACCCCATAACTAACCCCATAACCAATCCCATAACCGACCCCACAC
The DNA here is from genome assembly GCA_017589585.1 of Phylloscopus whistleri. NCBI lineage: Eukaryota > Metazoa > Chordata > Aves > Passeriformes > Phylloscopidae > Phylloscopus > Phylloscopus whistleri. The sequence continues at coordinate 67,300 of JADMLD010000527.1, forward strand.
CCAACCCCATAACCCCATAACCCTATAAACAACCCCATAACCAACCCCATAACCCCGTTACACTCACGGGCACTGCCCCCTGCGCCCCCGGGGCCGCCTGTCCCTTCTTGGCCGCGGGGCTCTCGGGGCCCTTGGCCTTGCGCTTGTCCCGTTTGCGCTCCCGGTCGCGGTCCCGGTCGCGCTCGCGCTCCACGAACGTTCCCTTCATCTTGGCGATGATGTCCGAGTCCGTCTTGGCGTACTGGATGCGCTGCGGGGTCCCAGAATCAACCCCAGAAACAATCCCATAACCCATCCCATACTGACCCCAGAACTGACCCCAGAACCCACCCGTAACCCAGCCTGTAACTGACCCCATAACTGATCCCATAAACAACCCCAGAAACAACCCCAGAAACAATCCTGTAACCCATCCTGTACTGACCCCATAACTGACCCCAGAAACAGCCCCATAACCCATCCTGTAACTGACCCCATAAACAACCCCGTAACTGATCCCAGAAACAGCCCCAGAAACAATCCTATAACGCATCCCATAACTGACCCCAGAACTGACCCCAGAACCCACCCGTAACCCATCCTGTAACTGATCCCATAAACAACCCCAGAAACAACCCCAGAAACAATCCTATAACCCATCCCATAACTGACCCCAGAACTGACCCCAGAAACAATCCTATAACCCATCCCGTAACTGACCCCAGAACTGACCCCAGAACTGACCACAGAACCCACCCATAACCCATCCTGTAACTGATCCCATAAACAGCCCCATGACCCATCCTGTAACTGACCCCAGAAACAATCCTATAACCCATCCCATAACTGACCCCAGAACTGACCCCAGAACCCACCCGTAACCCATCCTGTAACTGACCCCATAAACAACCCCGTAACTGATCCCAGAAACAGTCCCAGAAACAACCCCAGAAACAATCCTATAACCCATCCCATAACTGACCCCATAACTGACCCCAGAACCCACCCTGTAACCCATCCTGTAACTGACCCCATAAACAACCCCGTAACCCATCCCATAACTGACCCCAGAACTGATCCCAGAAACAACCCCGTAACTGATCCCACAAACAGCCCCATAACCCATCCCGTACCTGACCCCATAACTGATCCCATAACCAATTCTGTAACTGACCCCATGAGCAACCCCATAACTGAACCCATAACCCATCCCGTAACCAACCCCATAACTGACCCTGTAACTGACCCCATAACCCATCCCATGAACAACCCCACAAACAGCCCCATAACCCATCCCGTACCTGACCCCATAACCGATCCCATAACTCATCCTGTAACTGACCCCAAGAACAACCCCATAACTGATCCCATAACCCATCCCCTAACTGACCCCATAACTGACCCCATAACCCATCCCATGAACAACCCCACAAACAATCCTATAACCCATCCCGTACCTGACCCCATAACCGATCCCATAACCCATCCTGTAACCGACCCCAAGAACAACCCCATAACTGAACCCATAACCCATCCCATAACCAACCCCATAACCGATCCCATAACCGACCCCATCACCGACCCCATGACCTCGTACTCGATTTTAGAGGCATTTTTTTAGGGGAATTTTGGGAACTTTAGAGGAATTTTTGGGGATTCTGGAGGCATTCTGGAGGATTTTAGGGGAATTTGGGGGATTTTAAACAGATTTTTAGAGGGATTTTTCAGGGATTTTGGGGGAGATTTGGGGGATTTTTTCCCAGAAATTCAGGTTTTTTCCCAAAACCCCGGGATTTCCCCCCAAAGCTGTGCCTCACCATGGGTTTATCTTAAAAGAGGAAGCTTTGGGGTTATTCCTGGTTTAATTTGAGGTGTTCCCAGGGGATTTTGGGTGGATTTTGTGTGTTTTTTTCTCAGAAATTCAGGGTTTTTTTCCCAGAAATGCAAGTTTTTTTCCCAAAACCCCGGGATTTCCCCCCAAAACCTCTCTCACCACAGGTTTGTCATAGAAGGACAACCTTTGGGGTTATCCCTGCTTTGATTTGAGGTGTTCCCAGGGAATTTTGTGTGGATTTCCAGCCCGATTTTGGGAATTTCTTTCCCAGAAATACAGTTTTTTTCCCAGAAATTCCGATTTTTTTTCCCAAAACCAGGATTTCCCCCCAAAACCTCTCTCACCATGGGTTTGTCATAGAAGGGGAAGCTCTGGGGTTATTCCTGGTTTGATTTGAGGCCGTTCCCAGGGGATTTTAGGTGGATTTGGGGATTTTTTCCCAGAAATTCGGGGTTTTTTCCCAGAAATTCAGGATTTTTTCCCAGAAATTCAGGATTTTTTCCTAGAAATTCAGGATTTTTTCCCAAAAACTCGGGATTTTTTCCCAGAAACTCGGGGTTTTTTCCCAGAAATTTGGGGTTTTTTCCCAGAAATTCGGGGTTTTTTCCCAGAAATTTGGGATTTTTTCCCAGAAATTCGGGGTTTTTCCCAGAAATTTGGGATTTTTTCCCAGAAATTCGGGGTTTTTCCCCAGAAATTCGGGGTTTTTCCCAGAAACTCGGGATTTTTTCCCAGAAATTCGGGATTTTTTCCCAGAAATTCAGGATTTTTTCCCCAAATCCCAGGTTTTACCCCCAAAACCTCTCTCACCATGGGTTTGTTGTAGAAGGGGAAGCTCTGGGGTTATTCCTGGCTTGATTTGAGGTGTTCCCAGGAGATTTTGGGTGGATTTGGGGATTTTTTCCCCGAAATTCGGGGTTTTTTCCCAGAAACTCGGGATTTTTTCCCAGAAATTCAGGATTTTTTCCCAGAAATTTGGGATTTTTTCCCAGAAACTCGGGATTTTTTCCCAGAAATTCAGGATTTTTTCCCAGAAATTTGGGGTTTTTCCCAGAAATTCAGGATTTTTTCCCAGAAACTCGGGATTTTTTCCCAGAAATTCGGGATTTTTTCCCCAAATCCCAGGTTTTTCCCCCCAAACCCGTGTCTCACCATGGGTTTGTCGTAGAAGGGGAAGCTCTGGGGTTATTCCTGGCTTGATTTGAGGCCGTTCCCAGGGGATTTTGGGTGGATTTGGGGATTTTTTCCCAGAAATTCGGGGTTTTTTCCCAGAAACTCGGGATTTTTTCCCAGAAATTCGGGATTTTTTCCCAGAAATTCGGGATTTTTTCCCAGAAACTCGGGATTTTTTCCCAGAAATTCAGGATTTTTTCCCAGAAACTCGGGATTTTTTCCCAGAAATTCGGGATTTTTTCCCAGAAATTCGGGGTTTTTCCCAGAAACTCGGGATTTTTTCCCAGAAATTTGGGGTTTTTCCCAGAAACTCGGGATTTTTTCCCAGAAACTCGGGATTTTTTCCCAGAAATTCAGGGTTTTTTCCCAGAAATTTGGGATTTTTTCCCAGAAATTCGGGGTTTTTCCCAGAAACTCGGGGTTTTTCCCAGAAATTCAGGATTTTTTCCCAGAAATTCAGGATTTTTTCCCAGAAACTCGGGGTTTTTTCCCAGAAATTCGGGGTTTTTCCCAGAAATTCGGGATTTTTTCCCAGAAATTCGGGGTTTTTTCCCCAAATCCCAGGTTTTTCCCCCCAAACCCTCTCTCACCATGGGTTTGTCGTAGAAGGGGAAGCCCTGCATGGAGCGCAGGGCGTTGGTGGCGCTGCTCATCTCCTTGAAGATGACGAAGGCCTGGCCGCGCATGCGCAGGCTGCGAGAGACCAGGATGTCCAGGATCTGCCCAAACTGCGAGAAGATGGCGTACAGGGACTTCTTCAGCTCTGGGGACACACGGGGACACCTCGGTGACCTTGGGGACACCTCGGGGACACCACAGGGACCTTGGGGACACCACGGTGACATTGGGGACACCTCGGGGACCTTGGGGACACCTCGGGGACCTTGGGGACACCTCGGGGACACCACGGTGACATTGGGGACACCCCAAGGACAACGACACCAGGATGTCCAGGATCTGCCCAAACTGCGAGAAGATGGCGTACAGGGACTTCTTCAGCTCTGGGGACACACAGGGGACACCACGGTGACATTGGGGACACCTCGGGGACACCTCAGGGACATTGGGGACACCCCAAGGACAACGACACCAGGATGTCCAGGATCTGCCCAAACTGCGAGAAGATGGCGTACAGGGACTTCTTCAGCTCTGGGGACACCTCAGGGACCTTGGGGACACCTCGGGGACATTGGGGACACCCCGGGGACACCACAGGGACATTGGGGACACCTCGGGGACACCACGGTGACATTGGGGACACCCCAAGGACAACGACACCAGGATGTCCAGGATCTGCCCAAACTGGGACAAGATGGCGTACAGGGACTTCTTCAGCTCTGGGGACACACGGGGACACCTTGGGGACACCTCGGGGACCTTGGGGACACCACGGTGACATTGGGGACACCTCAGGGACCTTGGGGACACCTCGGGGACCTTGGGGACACCACGGGGACATTGGGGACACCTCGGGGACCTTGGGGACACCTCGGGGACCTTGGGGACACCACGGGGACACCCTGGGGACAGCAGAACGTCCAGGATCTGCCCAAACTGGGAGAAAATGGCACGGAGGGGCTGCAGCAGCTCTGGGGACAACGGGGACGCAGGCAGGTGACAACGGGGACAGGTGACAACAGGGACAGGTGACAACGGGGACAGGAACCCTCAGGAACCTCTTAAACCCCCCCAGACCCTTCAGGAGCCCCCCCAGGAACCCCCCCAGACCCCTCAGGAACCCCCCCAGACCCCTCAGGAACACCCCCAGACCCCTCAAACCCCTCAGGATCTCCTCCAGACCCCTCAGGAATTGCTCAGACCCTTCAGGAGCCCCCCAGGAACCCCCCCAGACCCCTCAGGAGCCCCCCCAGAAACTCCTCAGACCCCTCAGGAGCCCCCCAGAAACTCCTCAGACCCCTCAGGAGCCCCCCAGACCCCTCAGGAGCCCCTCAGACCCCTCAGGAACCCCCCCAGGAACACCCCCAGACCCCTCAAACTTGTCAGGATCTCCTCCAGACCCCTCAGGAAATCCCCCAGAAACACCCCAGACCCCTCAGGAACCCCCCCAGACCCCCTCCAGGACCCCCCCTCACCGTCCTTCTTGATCTTCTCGTTGAGGTTGTTGATGTAGATGGTGTGGTTGGGCCGGGGGTCCTGCACCGCCATGGTCACCTCCCCCTCTGGGGGGACAGGGGGGCTTCAGAGACCCCCCCCAGACCCACCTGAACCCCCCCAGCGACCCCCAGACCCACCTGAACCCCCCCAGCGACCCCCAGACCCACCTGAACCCCCCCAAAATCAACTCCAGACCCAGCTGAGAGCCTCCCAAACCCCCTCAGGCTGCCCCAAATCCCCCTGAGACCCCTTAATCCCCCCCTAGAGCCCCCCAAAGCCCCCTGAGACCCCCCCAGACCCCTCTCAGACCCCCCAACTCCCCCTCAGGCTCCCCCAAACCCCCCTGAGACCCCCCCCGAGACCCCTCGAACCCCCCCAAATCCCTTCACACCCACCCAGACCCCCCAACTCCCACCCAAATCCACCTCAGACCCTGCAACAAAACTCCTCCGACCGCCCAAATTCCCCCCAAATCCACCCCGGAGCCCCCTGGGATCACTTAATTCCCCTCATCCCCACCTCAGATCCCCTCAAATCTCCCTCAGAGCCCGCAAAAATCCCTCAAATCCTCCCCCAAACCCACCCCAGACTCCTCAATTCCCCTCCCGCCCACCTCCAACTCGCCCAGTTCCCCTCGTACACCCCCCAGACGCCACAAAAACCCCCTCGAACCCCTCCATTTCCACTCAAAACCCCTCCAAACACACCCCGGACCCCTTTAATTCCCCCCCCGATTTCCCCCGGCCCCACCTCGGCTCCGCGCTCAGCCGCTCTCCCCTCACGCTCTCCCGCCGCCGCCTCAGCCGCGTGCGCCGGCCCCTCCCAGCCAATAGCGTCGCGCCCTTCCCCGAACCGACCAATCGCAGCGCGGCGCCTCCCGCCATCGACCAATCGGCGCGCGGCTCCCCTCACAGCAAGGCCCGCCTTCACCCCCCCCCCCGCCCCCGCCAATCAGAAGCGAGGAGGAAGCGGCGCCCTCTGACCCCGGGCATGGCGCGCGCCGCCCCTCCCCCCCCGCCGCCCGCGCCCCCTCCCCCCCCCCCGGCGCCCCCCGGGACCCCCGGGACCCCCGGGACCCCCCCCGGGCTGGGGTCGGTGCTGCGGGAGGCGCTGCAGAGAGCGGGGGAGGCGCTGGGAGAGGACGGGGGGCTCCGGGAGCTGCTGAGGCGGCGCAGGGACAGGTGGGGGAGGGGCGGGGTCGCGGGGGGGCGGGGGGGGAGGGGGTGAGGGGGGGGGGAGGGTTTGGGGAGGGGTCTGGGGGGTCCTGGGAGGGGTCCTGGGGGGCATTTGGGGAGGGGTCTTGGGGGTCCTGGGGGGGATTTGGGGAGGGGGCGTAGGGGGGTCCTGAGGGGGATTTGGGGAGGGGGCGTAGGGGGGTTGGTTGGGGGGGGTCCTGAGGGGGATTTGGGGAGGGGTCTGGGGGGTCCTGGGGGTGTGGGGAGGGGTCCTGGGGGGGGTTGGGGAGTTTTGGGGAGCTCTGGGACGATTCTGGGGTGTTTGGGGAGGGGTCTTGGGGTGCTGGGGGGATCTGGGGATTTTGGGGAGGGGTCTGGGGGGTCCTGGGGCGGATTTGGGGGAGGGGGGTCTCGGGGCATTGGGGGAGTCCTGGGAGGGTCTGGGGTCTTGGAGGGGGTCCTGGGGGGCATTTGGGGAGGGGTCTTGGGGTCCTGAGGGGGATTTGGGGAGGGGTTTGGGGGGTCCTGGGGGGTGTGGGGAGGGGTCCGGGGGGGGGTTGGGGAGTTTTGGGGAGGCTCTGGGACGATTCTGGGGTGTTTGGGGAGGGGTCGTGGGGGTCTGGGGGGTGCTGGGGGGGTTTGGGGGATTTTGGGGAGGGTCTGGGGGGTCCTGGGGGGGATTTGGGGGAGGGG
>JADMLD010000526.1:0-74108 GCA_017589585.1 Phylloscopus whistleri
CTCTTCCACCCCTTCCCCACTGCCCGGTGTGGATGCGCCGGTGCCTGATGAGGTTGGAGTTGCGGTTGAAGCCCTTCCCGCAGTTGGGGCAGCGGAAGGGCCGCTCATCCGTGTGAATCCGCTGATGTAGGAGCAGATTGGAGCTGGTCTGAAACCTCTTCCCACACTGGGGACACTCGTAGGGCCTCTCCCCAGTGTGGATGCGCTGGTGGTATTTCAGGTGGGAGCTGCATCCAAAGCTCTTCCCACATTCCAAGCAGGTGTAGAGCCCTTCCCCAGTGTGGATCACCTGGTGCCGGATCAGCTCTGAGCTTTCTCTGAAGCTCTTCCCACATTCCCCACACTTGTAGGGCTTTTCCCCAGTGTGAATCATCTGGTGTCGCCTAAGATTGCCCTTCTGGCTGAAGCTCTTCCCACATTCCCCACACTCATGGGGCCGTTCCCCAGTGTGGATCACCTGGTGCCGGAGCAGGTCAGACCTGTACCTGAAACCCTTCCCACATTCCAAGCACTTGTGGGGCTTCTCCCCTCCATCAGGCTTCTCCTCCAGCTCTGAGCTCCGGCTGGATCTCCGGCCGCCCTCCTGGCACAGGGGGGGTCTTTCCTCCTCGCAGCTCCCTGGGCTGGGTTTGCAGCCCCTCCTCCTGTGGGATCTCCGGGGCTTTTCCTCCTCCTCCATCCGGACATTCCTTGGGAATGAAAAATCCTGGTTTGGGGAGAAAACAAGAGGAGAGAGCCTTAGGCTGGGGGTTCCTCCTTGCCCAAATTCCTCTCAGGAAATCATTGCGCACCTTGTGTCTGTAAGAACCTCCAAAACACCAAGATTCAACCCAAAAGTCCTCCAAACATCAAGGCATCAGATGAAAACCTCACCAAGTAATCAGCCAAAACCTCTTCTAAACCATAAAGATGTCCTGCAAACAGGGGACCCCCAGGGAAGGAAGAGGAGGAAAGTGTCTTTACAAACGGATGCTGGGAATCTGCTTGGAGACAGGGCCAGGCACTTGGACATAAGGAAGGGACAGAAGAAGCCCTCAGTTCCAGAAAATGTTATTAACTGACCACACAGACTGCTGCTCAGCCAAGGTCCTGCTCAATTCAGGAACTTTGAGAAGAAGAACAAAGACTGAACAGAGCTGTGAATATCTCTACCTAGACAGAAGTGGGGTGCATATTAAGGGGGGTATGTGGGAGGTGCATTGGGAAGTCTGTACCTCTCAAGTACTTCAGCCAGTGGGGAAAGGGAGAGGGAGATGCAGCCAGGAAAATTAGGATGAAGAGGAGGCTGCGTCCTCCAACAACTGGAGAGACACCATGGGAAATGTCCCATGGCCTCTCCCTCTTTTTATGAATGAAATGACTTGTACAGGACTCCTCTGCCTTCTCTGTGGACACAAACCTCTGGTGATGGGAATTTTCCCACACACCTTGGGGCTGGTCTGGAATTCCTTCCACTGCCCGGGGCGGCGGGCAGTGAGTGGAGCTGAAGGTGCCTCACCCAGTTTGGGTGATCGGCTCCCTTGGGTGGCGGCGGCACCGGGGATGGACTGGGGACCCGAGAGTGTCCAGGAGACAGACGAGTGACAGATCAGGGGGGGCTGTGAAGAGTCAGCAGAAAATGTGTTTAGGGATGGGTCTTCAAGGGCAGCAGAAGGGAAAAGAGTTACAAGACATGCTGTTATTTAGGAAAGGGAATCGGGCAAAGCACAGGTTACCACCCACATGGTCAGCTCAACCGGCAGAGCTGTGTGTGCTTGTGAGAGCCTGGGACTGAAATGCCCTGAGCAGGAAGGCTTAAATATCTTCTGCCAACACCATGTCACCTAACAGGGTGGCCAAAAGCAATTCTGACTGCTTCAGCAATCACTGAATAACTTATTAAGGTATTTCTAAAACAAAGAATTCCAAGAGAAGGGATTGTGGAAGCAATAGTCTCAGATGGGGAACTCATTTCACAGGAAAGGTCCTTCAGGGGGTTATGGCAGCTTTAGGAACACAATGGGACCTCCACAACCCCTGGCACCCCCAGAGCTCAGGTCATGTAGAAAGAATGAGTGGGGAAATAAAGAAACACCTTTGGAAGCTGGTGATAGAAACCAAGATGCCATGGGTACAGCTTTTGCCATTGGCTTTGCCAAGAATAAGAGCCAGACTCAAAGCAGACACTCAATTCTCTCCCTTGGAATTGGTGTTTGGAATTCCTTACCCTGGTAATTCTCCACCACGTGCAGGGTGCAGATAAGGGATGCATATTTCAAGCAGTCTGTGGCCAGAATCCTGTCTCCTGTGAAATCTCTCCCACAGGAAGCTCAGCTGGCACAGACCCTGCCTTGGGACTTTGCTGCTCACAACATCCAACCAGGACATCGGGTCCTGCCCAAGGAGTGGGAAGAAGCACCACTGGTGGCCAAGTGGCCTGGCCCATCCCAAGTGTCCCTGAGCACAGAAGCAGCCCCAGCACAGCTGAACACGGGGGGACCCCTCACCCTGGGCTCAGGGTCTCTGAAGCCCCCGAGATTTGGACTTCCCGGCTGCAGGAGGAGGATGGGAGGCTGCGACTGCCCCTGCACTGAAGGCAAGGGAGCAGCAGCCAGGGCTCCACAGCCCCGGGGGAAGCCCCTGTGCCTGCCCACAGATCCTCTGCTGGAATGCTCTGCCTGGGCACCCTCCCTGGGCATCTCCAGGCACTGCGGGCCAATCCTTGCTGCCACTGCTGCAGCTTCAGTGCTTTCTGTGCCTGCACTGCCACAGGGGCTGGGGAGACAACGGGACAATTCCACTCTGGGGCTCAGGCAGACTCACACACGGGGCTGGATGGGATTAGATGGTTGGAAAATAGACCGACTTTAAAACTGGTTTTTATTTTACTTCTCCACTCAGGCTGGGTTGGCCTTTGCCCTGGGGAAAGGAATTTTAAAGGTTTTGTTTTAAGGGATGTTACACCACTCAACAGAGATGAGTTGAACATCTCACCAGACTGGGAAGAGCCCAAAAGATCCCCACAGAGAGAACGACCATCAACAAAACATCAACGACCATCAGCAACCAGCAACCAACACCCACCCCAGACACTGCCCCTGGGAGAGCTGCAGACACCTGGTCTGGAAAAGGCTGAGAAGGAAATCCAGGAGTGCAGACCTAATTAACATCAGAGGAAAAGGAATCCGGGTCCAACAGGAAATCAAATCCTGAGAACTTGGTAACTTGGAAGAAATGAACATCAAACCAATGGATTTCTATGGGTTCAGACTGTAAAAAGTTCAGGAAAAATCCAGTAAAACTCCCATGTCATGGAATGATTTTCTCTGCACACCGGGCTATGTGTGGATGAAATGATTTCTGTGGCACATCCTGGCCAGAATCAAGTGATGCCTTGACTCCCTAACACTAAAGATATTGTTGGAGAGTTTTTGGTTTTCCCACAGTTTCAATGACAAGATGACATCATTAGAATAATTTTTTGCAATACTCCTACTTCTGTATTGTCAGTTAAGTTTGGGCCAGGGGTGTGAGAATCAATTTGTAGTCTTAGAAGTAGAAAAACCTTGATTGCTTTGGAATGTTTTTGTGTGTGTTTGTGGGTGGCTCTCAGTGATCGCAAAATTTTGGTGTATGGGTTTTTCACAGTTCATCTTTAGGCTGCATTTCGCAAAACTAAAAGAGCTTTAAAGGTGACACTTTAACTTGTAAACAGTTAATAGAATACTGGTAAAAAAAAAAAAAAGAAAAAAAAGAAATAAATGCAGATTGTGTGCGGGGCCACATGTGAGTTATTCCAGGGCTGCTCTGGAAAAGAAGCTTCCTTCCAGGCAGCCAGGAGAGGAGCTTTAGAAATGCAAATTAACACTGCAGGGGAAAAGTGTGGACAATGCTCCAGGGGCTTCTTGCCTGGGGCAGCAATTGGGCTGATTCCCTCTGTCCCTCAGCCCAAGCTCTGCCTGCTGGCACAGATGGAATTGGCACAGCCAAGGGCAGAGCCCAGAGGGAGGATCTCTGACTCTGCAACACAAATTGGTTCAGCTGCAAAGGGAAACAGCAAATGGAGAATGTTGGGAAAACTTCACTGAAATCAGTGGGGGGGAATCATCCCTCTCCCCACTCCAACATGTGCTGTCACTGTCTGTGTCACACAGGGAGCATCAGACCACTGGGGGGGTTCTGCTACCACAAGTTCAGGGAAATCAGTTGGGAATCCAAGTCTGTGATGATTTAATCAGAGAGAAGAGACAAATTGATGCAGCCCTGCCTGGAGGGAGCACCCAAAAATGGGGAAAAGATGAACGGCCACCAGAACAAATCCCACAACACCAGGGACCAGCCCCTGGGAACCCGAACGAATTCATATCAGGAGCCAGAGAACCCAGTGATCATTTCAATGGCATAAATGAAACGGATACAAAAGCACAGGGAATGAGGTCACTGAGAATAATCCAAAAACCAAAGAGGACCCAGGAAAAAAAAAAACAGAGTCAGTGAGTGAATCTGCTTGGAGATAGGGCCGGGGACTTGGAGATAAGGAAGGAACGGGAGAAACCATCAGTTTCAGAAAATGTTACTCATTGACACGGACTGCTGCTCAGCCAAGATCCTGCTGAATTCCTGAATATGGAGAAGAAGAACAAAGCCTGAACAGAGCCAGGAATATCGGATGTTATACAAAAGGGGGGTGCACATTAACGAGGACATGCAGCAGGCGGATCGGGAAGTCTGAACTTCCAAGGAACTTCGCCAGCGGGCAAAAGGAGAGGGAGATGCAGAAGGGAAAATCAGGATAAAAAGGAGGCCGCGTACTACAACAATTGGAGAGACCACATGGCAAATGCCGCATGGCCTCTCCCTTTGTTCATCAATAAACTCACTTTTACAGGGCTCCTCTGTCTCCTTCGGGCACAGAAACCTCTGGCCATGCGAATTTTCCCGCACAGGCCCGGGGACAGCGCAGCCGCCTCCGTCCTACCCACAGGAACCGGGACGAGCCAGCGCTGCTCCGGCACCGGCTCCTGCCCAGGCACCCGCGGGAAGGAGACCGCGGGCAGCCGCTCCCGCAGCGCCCTCAGGGCACGGGGAACACGGCGCGGACACGGCACAACCCAGCCACAGCCAGAGCCCCCTGCCGCCCCCTCCGCCCGCAGCCAGCCCCGAGCCCCGGCACAACCCAGCGCGGCTCCCACCTGCGCCGGGGCCGCCTCCGAGCTCCGCCGCCGCCTCCCCGGGCTCCGGCCGCTGCCGCCGCTCCCGGGCCCGAACAAATGCTCCTGCAATGGCGCCTCCGGTGCGGGACGGGACGCGGGCTCGTCCCCGCTCTGCTCTGCCCAATCAGCGCGCAGGCAGAGCCAGGAGTGACGGCAGAACCAGCCAATCGCGGCGAGTGGCGGGCTCTGCACACGGCACAGCCTCTCAGGCCCCGCCCCCGGGCTGTCTGAGGGCAAAGCCGCAGATCAGGAACCGCCCTGGGACGCGCCCGGGCCCCAGCCGGGATTGAGCTCAAAACACAAACAAAGTTCTCCGCACCTCCCGGACCGCCTGGCCCAGCCCTGCGTGCTGGGGGCCTCCGACTCAGCGGGAAGCCCTGAAGCCTCACTTCTCCTACCCCCTAACTAGGAGCAGCAGTTTGTCACTTTGATTTCCCCGAAAAAGGGAAAACTGCCCCAAACCCCTGTCGATGAGTGGAAGAGGGGAGAGATTTCTGTCAGAAAACTTCAAAAATTCCAAGAACGATCATAAGAAGTAAATGATACCATTAAAATCAGCCTCCCCTGACGCCTCCCTCCTTCCATCTCCACCTCCTACCCCGGCAGAGCAGGGAGACAGGGAATGGGGCCATGGTCAGTTCGTGCCCCGGGGCTTTTCCGGCTGCTCAGGGACAGGAGCTGTTCCCCTGCTGCACCCTGGGCTCCCTCCCACAGCAGAGTTCTCCAGGAACTCCTTCAAGCTCAGCCCATCCCGTGGGGAACAGCCCCCCTCAAGCTGCTGCAGCGTGGGTCACTCTGCCACAGGCTCAGCCCCTCAAGGACAGGCTGCTCCAGCGGGGGCCCCTCTGCCCGCAGGTGTCCCCCGGGGTCACAGCCTCCTGTCAGGCATTGCCCTGCTCTGCCAGGGGCTCCTCCAGGGGCTCTGGGGGATCTCTGCATCCCCGTGGATCTCAGCATGCGGCACCTCAGTCTTTGGAGGCACCACGGGTTGGCTCTGCTGAACACGGAGGAAGCTTCTGGCAGCTTCTCTCAAAAGCCAGCCCTGAACACCCCCTGCTACCAAAACCAGGCCCTGCAATCCCAATACAGCTCCAAAAATGGGGTCCCAGATAGACAGGAGCTCAGGTTAACCCAAAATGGGGATGGAGATTTCCAGGGGCTCTGGGGTGCACAAAAAATGAGGCCCCAGCTGAGGGTGTTCTCTGCTTGGCTGAGCGCTGCCCGAGGGCTGGGGCTGCCCCACGGGGGGACACCCTCCTCCAGCGGGGATGTCCCGCACACGGGGGATGCCCACAAGACCCTCAGAAACCCCGGGGCTGGGCTGGCTCTGCCTGGGTGCCAGGAGCCACTGATAAATATGAGGAGCCAATAATTGATTGCCAATTAGATAAACTTTATTAAAGTTGACAGGCAATGAGTTATTAGATCCGGGATAGCTTATGTAAAATCTGGTCTCTTTTAACCATCCTCTGAGTTTTAACTGATTTCAGCAAAGCTTATTTTTTTCCAGCTAAATCAGCAATATATTGTTGTCGATAACCTTAGCTTTTTAAAGTCTTCAAAATTAGTGTCTCAACAATAGCAATAACAAGAGTTCATAGTGGTAATAAAAACCCTGCCAGACTTATACCAGCTTTGCATGGCCAGGTGTTGGCAAGGAGGGCTCGAGGAGCACCTTCTGTGAGAGGCTGCTGGAAGCAGCTGCTCCTCCCTGTCCCGCAGAGGCAACGCCAGCCGGCTCCAGGACGGACCGGCCACAGGCCAAGGCTGGGCCAGGCAGAAATGGTGGGAACACCTTTGGGATAACAGATTTGAGAAAATCATTTATGGTGTAGTTGTGACTGTGACCAGGGAAGAGCAGGGGGAGAACATGGGAGAGGAACAACTCTGCACACACCAGGGCAGGGCAGGAGGAGGGGCAGGAGCTGCTGCAGCTGCTGGAGCTGATTGCCCTGAGATTCCGTGGTGCAGTCCCTGCTGAGGCAGCTGGGCCCCTGCAGCCCATGGAGGGCACCGAGTGCACAGATGCACCTGCAGCACCTGCAGGAGCCCATGCCAGAGCAGGGGGATGCCTGAGTGGAGGCTGTGACCCCATGAGAAACCAGAGCCGGAGCTGGGACCTGGCAGGGACCTGCAAACCCATGGAGAGAGGAGCCCACGCTGGAGCAGGGTCCTGGTAGGACTTGTGAGCCCATGGAAGAGTGACCCACGTTGCAGCAGTTTGTGAAGAACTGCTGTCCAGGAGATGAACTCATGTTGGAGAAGTTCATGGAGAAGTGTCCCTGGGAAGGACTCCTGGCACAGCAGGGGAACAACTCCTCTCCCTGAGTAGCAGGAGAAAAGATGTGATGAACTGACCAGAACCCCCATTCCCTGTCTCCCTGAACCCACTGGGGGAGGAGGGAGAGCTGGGAAGGAGGGAGGGAGGGGCAGAAGGTGTTTTTAAAGCTTTATTTTACTTCTCACTATGCTGCTCTGATTTTGATAGCAATAAATTCAATTAATGGCTCTCATTTCAAACCTGGTTTGCCCATGATGGCATGTGCTGAGTGATCTGTCCCAGTCCTTATCTCAAGCCATGAAGGCTTCATTCTGTTTTCTCTCTCCTGTCCATCTCTGCAGGGGAGTGAGAGAGCAGCTTTGGTGGGTGCCTGGCATCCAGCCAGGGTACACTGACTGCACTTCCTCTCCTTCATTCTGTCTTTCTTTCCAGAGGTCCCAGTGCAGAGGTTGAGTGGGGCTTTGATGGAGGGAGTGAAGGTGGCGGGGAGTAGCGGGGACAGGAGGCACAGGGATGTGGGACAGGCATCAGAGGGGCGCAGGCAGCTGGCAGGGGGCAAGGCCTGTCCCCCTGGCCCTGCAGCAGCCCCGTGCCCTGCCCAAGGCGCTCCCAGCAGGGGCTGGGCCCCAGAGGCAGGGGCAGAGCCCAGTCCCGGGGGCGGCGTTTCTGCCCCGACCCCCGTCCAGCCCAGCCTCCCCCGTGTGCGCAGTGACCGCTGGCACGGGCTGCACTGGGCAGCGTGACCTGCTGGGGACATTGAGAGCTGCCCCCACGGTGACACTGCCCTTGGGATTTCAC
Organism: Phylloscopus whistleri; assembly: GCA_017589585.1. Taxonomy (NCBI): domain Eukaryota; kingdom Metazoa; phylum Chordata; class Aves; order Passeriformes; family Phylloscopidae; genus Phylloscopus; species Phylloscopus whistleri. The sequence goes on from JADMLD010000526.1 coordinate 8,272, forward strand.
AGGCACCAAACAAATCACAGCCAGCCCTGCCCCTTGTCATGTCCCAGGCACTCGAGAGCATCACAGCCAGCCCTGCTCCTTGTGATGTCACAGGAGCTATGAGTGTCCTGAGTGTGGGAAGAGCTTCTCACAGAGCTCTCACTTGCCCCAAGACCAACAGAGCCACCCCCGAGGAAAACCCTGCGAGCGCCCTGGGTGCAGGAAGAGCTTCATGCTCTGCTCCAGCTCCATCCCCTATGGGAGGATCTGCACTGGATGATCCCCAGTGACCCCCGGTGATCCATGGTGCCGGTGATCCGTGTTGGGAAGACACCTGGCTGGGGACTCTATGGGCCCCTGCTTCCCCTGGCTTGGTTTTTCTTTTCATTTCTCTTTGTCCTTTCAAAACAACCAAAACCATGTTAAAAATAAAGATTTTGAACAGAGACCTGGATGGGGCATGGGGGGATCCTGCAGGGGATGTGGGGGATGCTGGATGGGAGGGAGTTGAGGGTTCCTGGCAGGGACTTGGGGCTTGCTCAGGGCTCTGGGCTCCCCAGGCCAAGCAGCTCCAGCTGCACTGGTAGACACTGGCAGAGGTTCTGGGGCAGCTGATCAAGGACCCCCTGACTCCAGAACTGTCCCCACATCCCCCTGTCCCAGTTCCCAGTGTCCTCTGTCCAGCATTCCCTCTCCCTACTGTCACTCCCTGCCTGTTCCTGTGTCACTCCACTCCCAGTCCAGTCCTGCTCCCAACCCCAGTCTCATTCCCAGGTCTGTATTTTCTCTGTCTCGTTGCTGTTCCCATATTCTCAGTCCCATATTCCCTGTCCTGTTTCCATTCTCGTATTCCTGGCCCCTTTGCCGGACCCACTGCCAGGCCTGAATTTGCATTGCTATATTCCCTGTCCTGTTTCTATATTCCCATTTCCAGTCCCCGTGTGCCATCTTCCTTATCCCCATGCCATATTCTCTCCCTGCTTGCTGTTTCTCTATTCCCCGGTCCCATTTTAGGTCACTCTCCCATATTCCTGGTGCCATTCCTGCTCCAAGTTGCATATTCCTGGTCCCTGTCCCCATTCCCGGTCCCTGTCCCCTCTCACCGGACGCCGCCGCCATCGCTCCAGCCCCCCCCGGCCCTCACGCGATCGTGAAAATCCCGCGCTGCTCCCGCCCACCAATCACAGCGCGCGATCGCTCCTCTATTTGCATAACCACGCCCTCTGGTTTGGCCCCGCCCAGCGCCGGCTGCAGCCGCGTCCGGGCGCTGTTTCCTCCCAGTTCCCTCCCAGTGCTCCCAGTAAGAGCCAGACTGGGAGGGAAAGCGCTCCCAATTCCTTCCCGCTGCTCCCAGGATCGCTCCCGGTGCCGCGCGGAGCGGGGCCGCTTTGGAACCCGCCAGGGCAGAGCGCGGCTGCTTTTGGGTGTCGGCACCGCCCGGGCAGGGCTGGGAGCGGAGGAGGAGCGGGAGGAAGAGGAGGGACAGAGGAGGAGGAGAAGCAAAGAGAAAGGGAAAGAAGCGGCAGGAAGAGGAGGAGCGGGAACAGGAGGGACAGAGGAGAAGGAAGAGAAAGAGAAGGAGTCGGAGGAAGAGCAGCAGCAGGAACAGCACGTGGTTCTCCGCTCGCCCGCTCCGGCCGCATCTCCCCCGGCTCCGGCAGCATCGCCCCCTCCGGAACCCGCAGGTGAGCGGGGAGGGGGAGCTCGCCCCAAATCCATCAGGGGGGTCTCCGGGTGGGTTTTTTGGGGGGCAGGGGATGTTTGGATCTTGCAGGACACCAAAGCCGAGCTGGAAACGCCCCTGGAGGGATCCTGGGGGGTCCCACGTGGCGATGGCCCGGTCCCGGCGGGCAGAGGGGCGATATCGGGTTTGGGGATCTCCGGGAGAGCCAGGGGGGAACGCGGGAGCCCCGGAGCGGGGAGAGCGCAGAGGGGCGATCCCGGAGCTACGGTAGCCCCGGCAGCCTGGAGGAACGGGGAAGCCTGGACATGAGCGGGGTCCGGGCCCCCCGGAGGCTGAAAGGGGCGCTGACTTCTGCAGCTGCACTTGGGCAGCGGGAGCATCAAACACAACGTGCTCAGCCCTTGCTTTCCTCCCCAGTCCAGGATTTCTCATTCCCAAACCTTGGCCGGATGGAGGAGGAAGAGGCCGCGAGCAAGATGAAGATGTCCCGGGAGCCCGAGGCAGGTGAGGAGGAAGTCACTGCCCCTTTTCCCCTCTCCTGCTCCATCTCCCAGCCCAGCCTGGCCCCCGGCTGTAGGACAACTCCGCTGCCGATGCCGTCCTGCCAGGGATCTCCTTCCCCTTGTCTCTAACACGGAGGCAAATCCCATCCTCTGCTTGTCCTTCTTCCCCCAGACAAGGAGCTGAGCACGGAGAGCAGGGAGGACAAATCCCCACGGCAGAACCTCGTGGAAGAGGCTGTTTTGAGCGGCTCCACGGCACAGGAATCCAGCGGGGAGGAAAAGCCCCGGAGGTCCCGCACGAGGAGGGGCTGCAAACGCAGATCTCGGGGATCCAAGGAGGAAAGACCCACCCTGGGCCAGGGAGGCGGCCGGAGGTCGGAGCCGGGGCTCCCTGAGCAGCTTCACAATGCAGAGAAGCCCCACAAATGCTCGAAATGTGAGAAGCGCTTCAGCTGGAGATCCCACCTGATCCACCACTGGAGAATCCACACTGGGGAACGGCCCTACGAGTGTGGGGAGTGTGGGAAGAGCTTCAGACACAGCTCCAACCTGATTGTCCACCAGAGGGTCCACACCAGGGAGAGGCCTTATGAGTGTGACCAGTGCAGGAAGAGGTTTGCCACCAGATCCAATCTCCTCGTGCACCAGCGGACTCACACGGATGAGAGGCCCTTCCCCTGCCCTGACTGCGGGATGGGCTTCAAGCAAAACTCTGCCCTCATCACCCACCAGCGCATCCACACCGGGGAGAGGCCCTACGAGTGTTCTGAGTGTGGGAAGAGCTTCAGACACAGCTTCACCCTGACTGCCCACCAGAGGAGCCACACAGGGGAGAGGCCCTATGAGTGTGGTGAGTGTGGGAAGAGCTTCAGCCACAGCTCCCAACTGATTCTCCACCAGAGGAGCCACACTGGGGAGAGGCCCTACGAGTGTGACCAGTGCAGGAAGAGGTTTGCCACCAGCTCCCGTCTCCTCAGGCACCAGCAGATTCACACGGATGAGAGGCCCTTCCGCTGCCCTGACTGCAGGAAAGGCTTCAAGCAGAACTCCACCCTCATCACCCACCGGCGCATCCACACTGGGGAGAGGCCCTACGAGTGTCCTGAGTGTGGGAAGAGCTTCTCACACAGCTCTCACTTGACCAGACACCAACGGAGGCACCAGTAAGGGAAGCCCTGCGAATGTCCTGAGTGTGGGAAGAGCTTTCTGTGCTGCTCCAGCTCCATCTCCGACGGGAGGATCGGCGTTGGATGATCCCCAGTGACCCCCAGTAGGCAGAGCCCCAGTGATCCATGGTGCTGGTGATCCGTGTTGGGAAGACACCTGGCTGGGGGCTCCACATTCTCCTCGCTCCCCATGGGCACCTGGATTTTCATTTCTCTTTATCCTTTCAAAACACCCAAAATTGAGGTAAAAATAAAGATTTTGAACTAAGATCTGGATGGTGACGTGCGGGCATCATCCAGGGGATGTGGGGCATGCTGGGTGCGAGGGAGTTGATGATTCCTGGCAGGGACTTGGAGCTTGCTCAGAGCTTTGGGCTCCTGAGGCCGAGCAGCTCCAGCTGTGCTTGGAGACCCTGGCAGAGGTTCTGGGGCAGCTGATCAAGGACCCCCTGCCCCAGAACTGTCCCCATGTCTCCCCATCCCAGTTCCCAATGTCCCCTGTCCAGGATTCCCCTCCCCTGCTGTCACTCCCCTTTGTCCCCGGCCCGTTCCCGTGTCACCCCGCTCCTGGTCCCGTCCTGCTCCCATCCCAGCCTGGATCCCATTCCCAGTCTCATTCCATGTCCCTTTCTGCTATTCTCTGTCTGGTTGTAATTCCCATATTCCCTGTCCTGTTCCCATTCCTGGTCTCTTTGCTGGGCCCGCTGCCAGGCCCACATTTCCATTGCTATATTCCCTGTCCTGTTCCTATATTCCCGTTTCTGATCCCAGCCCCACCTTCCTAATCCCCATCCCATATTCTCTCTACTCTTGCTGTTTTCATATTCCCTGTGCCGTTCCCATATTCTGATTCCCGGTGCCATTCCAGGTCCCTGTCCTATATTCCTGGTCCCATTCCCAGTCCCTGTCCTCATTACCAGTATCATTCCCAGTCTCTGTCTCATATTTCCAGTCCCATTCCTGATCTCCATCTCCATTCCTGGCCCTAGTCCCATTCCTGGTTCCCAATCCCATTCTGGGTTCCATTCCCAGGCCCTCTCCCCATTCCTGGTATCATTCCTAGTCCCAGTCGGGTATTCCTGGTCTCATTCTTGGTCCCTATCCCCATTCCCAGTCCTAGTCTCGTATTTTCAGTCCCATTCTTGGTCCTTGTCCCCATTTCCTGTCCCATTCCCTGTGCTATCCCCGGTCCCTCTCTCCATTCCCAGTCCCATTCCCTATTCCCTGTCCAATTCTTGGTCCCTGTCCCCATTCTCAGTATTATTCCCAGTCCCTGTCTCATATTTCCAGTCCTATTCCCGGTCCTCATCCCCATTACCAATCCTTGTCTCCATTCGCAGTTCCATTTCCAGTCCCATTCCTCATCCCAGTTCTGTATTCCCTGTTGCATTCTCAGTCCCTGTCTTGTATTCCCTGCCCCATTCCCAGTCCCAGTCCAGTATTTTTGGTCCCATTCTTGGTCCCTGTCCTCATTTCCATTATCATTCCCAGTCCTTGTCTCATATTTATTTGCAATCCTGTATTCCCAATCCCTGTCCCCATTCCCAGTCCCTGTACCCATGCCCAGTCCTCAGTGCCTGTCCCCTTTCCCAGTTTCATTCCTGGTCCCTTCCGGATTCCCTGTCCCTGCTGCCATTCCCGGTACCAGTCCCAGTCCCCATTCCCATTCCCATTCCCTGTCCCCATTCCCGGTGCCGTTCCCCAGGGCCGCCTCTGGCATGGGGCCCTGAGGGCTCCCCAGCTCGGGCTGGCTGTGGCACACGAACCCTTCAGCCCTGCTGCTCTCCTGGGCCAGCTGCAGAGAGCACAAGGCTTTGGGCATTTCTCAGAGGCCCCCAGCTGGCCAGAGCAGCCCCTCCTGCCAGCACCCCCTGTGCCTCAGAGCCCTCCCTCCTGCCGGGGACATGGAGGGGACACGGGCCTGCAGGAGGCTCCTGTTCCTGAGACAGGAGCAAGGCTGCAGCTCCAGCCTTTGGGCCCTGGGCCGCAGCAGCCCAGGGGAGGCCCAGCTGCAGAGCTCGCAGCCCCCGATGTGTTTCACTGGAACCCTTTGGAACACTGATCCCTGTAGCCACAGCTTGTGCCTGCCATGTTTTGGTTTCGGGAAATTCTTTTCCCACAGACACCTGTTGTAAACAGGAGCATGTTATTATAAACTATCTTGTTTTTCTCCATTCTTTCCCAAAGGAGGGATTTCGCTTGATGGCCCTTTGGGGTGACCAATGGGCCAAAGGATCCCACCTCTTAGGTGGGCTCATTGTAAAAAAGTATATAAGGCAGGTTTGAAAAATAAAGTTTGGACTTCGAGTCTCACAGCCTTCTGAAAACCAGAGTCCGTGTCCTCATTTCGTGTCCCACAGCGACATCTGGTGGACGCCGACGTGATTGCAGCCGCGGGAAACGAGGTATCCTAAAAGCGAATTTTTAGGTAAAATACCAATCCCCGCCCTGCTTGCCAGTTCGTTTCTCTCCGATAAGGAGACGAACTTTTTGGCAAAATGAAAGTTCCTGCACTAGACCCTGCAGACTGTCTGGTGCTGGAACTCTGGGAAGACCTGTTGGATAGAAACGGGGTTTATATTCCCAGAGATCAACTCCAGGCCCTTTATATCTGGGGAAAGAGAAATGTTATTTCTGCGAATGCCTATGAAGCGCTATCAAAGACATGGTGGCGTGTTCTGGGACGCAGTCTGCATGAAGCTATGTCCTCTGGACAAGCAGAGATCTCCAGGTTAATAATAACTTGGAGACAAATTTTTAATGTACTTATAAGTCCGTGTGAGAGTTCACTCTCGAGTTCAGGTGTAAGTCCTGCAGCGTCTGAGGAAGACGACGGACTTCCGAGCGAGCTGATGTCCGACGCAGAGTCGGAAGACGGAGACCTCGTGGACGCAAGAAGCGGAGGAGCTGTGGCAGAAGGTTCAGCCAGCAGTGGATCGGAAAGCCCCCGAGCCATCCAGAACGTGTCGGGTTCGCTTGTCGCCTCCCCCCGGGAATGCGATTTCCCCGGAGAGGTTTGGAGCCCCCCGCGCGCGGGTGGGGAAAGGAAACAGGAGCGGGGACGGACCGGGGAGTCCGGAACGACCCCTCGCCCCGCCCCCCGGGTGCGATCCACACCGATCCCCGTGAGCCCTTCTCGCGTGGCCGAACGGCGGGAAGGGGGGGGGGGTGGGAATTCGGAAGCCCCGCCCCGCCCTGCTCCGCGGTCGCCCCCATCGGCGTTCGTGGCCCCGCCCCGCCCTGCTCCGCGGTCGTCCCCGCCTCCGGTGGCGGTGGAAACCCCGCCCCGCCCGGCTCCGCGGTCGTCCCCGCCTCCGGTGGCGGTGGAAACCCCGCCCCGCCCGGCTCCGCGCTCGCCCCGCTCAGTCGTGACTCCGCCCCGTCCCGCCCCGCGGTCACCGCCTCCGGCGGTCGTGGCTCCACCCCGGCCCGCCCCGCGGTCACCGCCTCCGGCGGTCGTGGCTCCGCCCCGTCCCGCTCCGCGCTCGCCGCGCTCGGCGGTGGAAACCCCGCCGCGCCCGGCTCCGCGCTCGCCCCGCTCGGTCGTGGCCCCGCCCCGCCCGGCTCCGCGTTCACCGCCCATTCCCCGGGTTTGCGTCGTGGAAAGCGAACGGGCGCAGTCGACAGCGCGGACGGTGGGCGTCACTTTAAAGGGGACAGTCACGACAAAGTGCCCACATTGCGAAAGACGTACGCGCTTTCCTCTTGGGGCGGACGATGTGGAAATCACTCCCTCCGAGGGAGGAGACGATGAGTCGCCGCCGCGGCGCCGCCGCGCGCGCGACGGGGGCGGGGCCGGATCCCCCTCCGGCCCCGCGGTGCCTGCCGCGGTGAAGCGGCCGGCGGAGGAGCCCCCCCGCACGCGCAGCGGGGAGGCGCCAGCCGCCGCCGCGGCCGGGGGGGAACAGCCCACCCCCCCATCACCGGCGGCGCGGCGGCGCGCTGACCCTCCACCCCCTCTCCCGGCACGGGCCGGCAGTGAAGCAGCGACTCGGTTCGCCGATGAACCTTCCATGTTCGCGCGACCTGGCTTCACTGTGGGGACGGGGCGAGCCGCGGTTCCGTCTGCCTCCGTCCCCACGGCCCAGGACGGGCGGAAAGCCGGATCAGCACCGGCTCCTCCACACCCGCCCTTGCCGACCCCCCCTCCAGTGCGGCGTGTGGGAGGGACCGAGTCCCTCTGGGCATCGGCCACTCCTCCTGCACTGAGGGAACCGCCTCTGTCTCCAGGATTGCAGGCTTCAGCGGCTTCTCCGGCCGCTGGTGCCGCTGCGACCCCGCCCCACCCCCCGACTTCTAGTGACTCGGGGAATGCTCTGCCACCCCCAGTTTTCACATTTGGGGCAGGAGGCAAAACAACTGCCACGTCCCCCGTGATTGCTCGACGCAAAGGACCCCGAGCTGGTGTCCTTTCTTCAACCAATCTCTGGACGCTCCCCCCATGCCAGGTCACCGTGCGTCCCAGGGACCCGAGGCGTTTTTGGGACGAGGTGAAATCCAAGGTTTTGGAAATGGGGCATTGGGAGATTGCAGAGCGCTTCATGGGGACTGCAGAGGGTCTTTCTGGTCCTGCTGGCACTCACAGGGCTGTGATATCAGGTGCCGAGAACCTGGGACAGGTATCTCTGTCTGCTCCAGGGACATCCTCAGGGCAGACACATGCAGATCCTGCCACCCCGCAAGGTGACGTTCAGGCCTTCCCTGTACTTAGGGCAAACCCTGCTACGGGTCAGCCTGCCACCCACCATGTTTTGTCATGGAGAGCTGTGGTGGACCTACAGCAAAAGGTTGACAAACATGGCCTGGGCTCTCCTGAAGTTATGCAGATGATTCGCCTGATCAATGCGGATCTCTTGGTACCATATGATATCAGACATATCGCTCAGGGATTGTTCAGACCAGTTCAGCTTGAGGTTTTTGAGCAGAACTGGAACAAGTTGGCTATGAAAGCGATGGCGCAAAATAGCCAATTGCCTGCAGGGGACCCCAGGCGAGTGGCTGGGATTGATGTCTTCATGGGTCTTCGCGAATATGCTGACCCTGAAGTTCAGGCCAATTTTCACCAACTTGTGCTGGACCAGTGCCAGAAGACAGGCGTGGCAGCATTGGTGAAAACCATTGAAGTGGCCTCCCCGAAACAGAGATTTGCGACCATAGTCCAGGGGGCAAAGGAGTCCTTTTTGGACTTTGTTGAAAGGCTCTCGGCAGCGGTTGAGAAACAAGTGGATGATGAGGAGAGCAGGCTAACGTTGGTCAGACAGCTTGCTAGAACCAGGGCAAATGCTGACTGCCGAAAGCTCATCGAGGCCCTCCCCGGAGATCCGTCTCTACTGGACATGGTCCAGGCATGTGCCAATGTGTGGTAATACAAAAAGAGATGCTGCAGAAGGTAGTCTCCCATCTAACAAGTTACAGCTGTGTTAATTATCTCAGAGTAGAAACACCTTGCCCTCACAGCCCTGGGCATGATAAGTAGTGAGTTAACTGAGTTGAAGTCAGTTGGAGTCTGCTCCTCGTGCTGTGAAGACCCAGGGACAGGAGGTCGTGGCAAGGGCCAGAGAAGGTAAGACACTGTAAGATATTGTACTTAGCATAGACAGGGTTAGGCGGCCGTGCTAGGGGCAGGATGGAGCCGGACTCAGAACAGAAGGGAGACAATGCCAGAGCTGTGTGGAGCTGCTCTTAAGAAGATACAAAGAGGGAAGATATGAGAGACAAGGTGAATAACAAGATACAGATATGCAAAGCCTTCTGATGATTTCGATGAAGCACCTCGAGTGCCGTGTCAATGTCGACTGGCACACATGCCAGCCACTGCAACATCTGGTGACCCCGACGTGATGACCGACGTGATCCAGCAAAGTCCCCAGCACAAAAAGGAGCAGGATGGGGAGAGGGAGAAACACAAACATAAAGATAATGCTCAAGAGGTTCAAAGAAATATTGAGTTTGACAGAGAATTTTGGAAAGAGAACTTTTTCAAAAATGATGAAAATAATGATACATTGATAAATACAGAACATGAGTCTCTTTCTTCAGACAGAAAATCAAAGCTAGAAAAAACTGTGGCAAAAGAAGATAAGTTAGTTAAGGAGAGACAGTTCCCGAAAGAGAGAAGTATTAAAGATGAGAGAGAAAAAGAGAAGAACAAAAAGGAAAATGAAAAGTTTCTCAAGGATGAAAAAATAAAAGATACAAAAGAAGAAAAAGAAGTTGCACTTGCAGATAAAGAAATCGAATTGTTCTGTTTTGGTGCTAAAGATGAGGCACCCAGCGTGCATGTAGTAGAAAGAGAAACAGACACTGAAAAGCAGGAAAAGAATTTAAAGGAAAATAAAGAAAAGACAGAAAAGCGATTCTCAATCAGAGAAAAAGATGTTGAAAAGATAGAAAACATGGAGAAAAAGAGAAAAGGTTAAAGCAAGAATACAAAATGGAAAAAAGAAAATAGAAAAAAATGGAAAAAAGAAAATAGAAAAAAATGGAAAAAAGAAAATAGAAAAAAATGGAAAAAAAAGAAAAAAAAAGATTAAGCAGAAACTAATTCTGGGAAGTATCAAAGAGAGATTAAATGTAAATGTTAACAAACTTAAGAAGCAGGAAAAAGAAAAAAAAAGAAATTTAACATATGTAATGAGCGACGTGATGAGCTATGCAGAAACAAATTTTGGGCAGTATCAAAGAGACTAAGGGAAGGAGAACTATATACTGATAGAACAAGAACTATATACGGATAAAACAGCCTGAACTACATACTTGGCCTAGACCTCTATGAGGTCCTACTAACTGGCAACATAGACCCACTGGGAAAAGTGGGGGAGGCAGCGTTGGTGAAGCTGAGAGTGGCGGGAAAGCCACATAGAGGTCCGGACCTGATTCTTCTATAAAGACACCTAGAAATAGGTGAGCCACCAACTAGTGATAATGGAACATGACTTCTTTAGGAAGTTGTGTAATGACTGCCTCAACAGTGACACTTGTATCAAGTGTTTATGCCAGAATAGAAGAAAATGGCCAAGATGTTAAATGCATTAATCAATGTGGTTTGAGGAGCTATCTTGGTATCAGACTGTTTCCTCAAAGTTTGAGGGGCTCTGGTATAGGACTGTTTCCTCAAAAACCAAGCATAGCTCAAAAAGGGAAAAAATATAGCTACAATGGAGAAGCAGAGAAGAGGTGAGAAAAGGACAAAAATCCAGAAAAAATAGAAAAAGGAAGGATATTACAACTACAGTAGAGAAGAAGAGAAAGGAGAAGAAAAGGACAAAAATCCAGAAAAAATAGAAAAAATGAAAAAAAAAAAAAAAACCTAAAAAAACCCAGAAAAAATGAAAAAAAAGAGAAAAAGGAAAATTAAAAAAAAAAACAGAAAAAATGGAAAAAAGGAAAAAAAAGAGAAAAAGGAAAACTTAAAAAAAAAAAAAAAAACAGAAAAAATGGAAAAAAGAAAATGAAAATAAAAAAAAGAAAAAATGGGAAAATAAGCTGAAAATAAATAGAAAAGATACCATTGAAAAGATTGATCTAGAAAAAATGGAGACAGTATTTGAATGTTATAGTGGTCAATCTATCTAAACATGTGTTTCTAGAAATGTTTAATTATAAAAAAGAAAGGGGGAATTGTGGTAATACAAAAAGAGATGCTGCAGAAGGTAGTCTCCCATCTAACAAGTTACAGCTGTGTTAATTATCTCAGAGTAGAAACACCTTGCCCTCACAGCCCTGGGCATGATAAGTAGTGAGTTAACTGAGTTGAAGTCAGTTGGAGTCTGCTCCTCGTGCTGTGAAGACCCAGGGACAGGAGGTCGTGGCAAGGGCCAGAGAAGGTAAGACACTGTAAGATATTGTACTTAGCATAGACAGGGTTAGGCGGCCATGCTAGGGGCAGGATGGAGCCGGACTCGGAACAGAAGAGAGACAATGCTAGAGCTGTGTGGAGCTGCTCTTAAGAAGATACAAAGAGGGAAGATATGAGAGACAAGGTGAATAACAAGATACAGATATGCAAAGCCTTCTGATGATTTCGATGAAGCACCTCGAGTGCCGTGTCAATGTCGACTGGCACACATGCCAGCCACTGCAACACCAATGTAAGCACCACAGATAACAAGATGGCTGCCTTTGCTACTGCCTTGCAGCCATCTCAGAAACCCCAAAATAGCGGGCAACAAAAACAGGGACAAGCACAGGCTGGAAAAAAACAAGGAAAGCAGAAGCAGAAAGCAAAAGCTCCCTTGTTTCTCTGTGCTCAGTGTCAGAGACCAAATCACACCGCAGACGTTTGTAAGGCAACAGTTGCTGCCAATGGTCAGCCTTTGCCACGTTCGGGAAACGGGAAGCGGAGCGCCAAGGGGAAACGCGCGCAGACCCCAAGCTTTCCCCAGGCCCCAATGCCGACGCAGGTTTGCTTGGCAAGCTTGCAGCCGGCACCTGCAGTTCAGCCGGTGTTGGCCCCGAGCATTCCCCAGGTCCCGATGCCGACGCAGGTTTACTGGGCAAGCTTGCAGCCAGCACCTGTGGTTCAGCCGGTGTTGACGTCTGCACAGCAGCAACAGTCGTCATAGACTCTTGCAAGCCGCATAAAGTCCCCCTGGATGCCTTTGGACCCCTGGGTGAAGGCAAGAGTGCCTTCCTCATGGGGAGGTCAAGTGCTACCCTGCAGGGTATCAATGTGCATCTAGGCCTTATCGATGCAGATTATACGGGACAAATTTATGCGATGGTCTCCACACCCACCCCCCCTGTCACTATCCCTGAGGGAACTCGAATTGCCCAACTTGTGCCTTTTAAGTCCTCTGTCTCCAGGACTCAGAACCGGTGGCGAGGAGACAGCTGCTTCGGATCTACCGGGCCGCCTGAAGTTCACTGGACAGCAGTCTTGAGTGAGGACCGTCCCAGGATGTGGTGCACCCTCCACCTCCCTGATGCCACCCCGTCAGAGATCCACCTCCGAGGCTTGATAGATACGGGAGCCGACGTTTGCATCCTTTCTTCTGCTGTGTGGCCTCCGCAGTGGCCTCTGGATCCTGTTCAGTCGTCCGTTGCAGGACTGGGTGGAACAAAGCAATGCTTTGTAAGCCAGCGACCCGTGATGATCACGAACTCAGAGGGACAGTCGGCTATGGTTCGACCATACGTCACTGAAACTACTACTAACCTCTGGGGGCGGGACGTCCTGGCGGCTTGGGGGGTGCGGATTGGGATGGATTTTTAAACGGGGCCACTGTGTCGAAGGGCACACCATGTCTCACGCCTCCTTTACGGTGGCTGACAGATAAACCCGTTTGGGAATGTCAGTGGCCCCTTCCGAATGAAAAATTAGTTGCCCTTCGACAGTTGGTCCAGGAGCAACTGGACCAAGGCCATCTGGAGTTCTCCACGAGTCTGTGGAACACTCCGGTCTTCTGCATCAGAAAGAAATCTGGGAAATGGAGGTTGTTACAAGACCTCCAGAAAGTCAATGCTGTGATGGAAAGCATGGGGACGCTGCAGCCTGGTATGCCATCGCCCACCATGCTTCCTGCAGATTGGCCGGTTCTCATCATTGATCTGAAGGATTGTTTCTTTACGATTCCTTTGCATCCTGATGACAAACCGAAATTTGCCTTCACGGTGCCAGCAATTAACAATGCTGAGCCCGCACAGAGATATCAATGGACGGTTCTTCCACAAGGTATGCGCAACAGTCCGGTCATATGCCAATGGTATGTGGCCCGTGCCCTGTCTGGAGTTCGCAAACAGTTCCCCGATGCCCATTTCTATCATTATATGGATGACATCCTGGTGGCAGCATCCACTCAGGAGGAGCTGATGAGGATACATCCTCAGCTGCTCAGTGCCTTGCATTCCCATGGGCTTCAGGTGGCTCCAGAAAAAGTCCAACAACAACCTCCTTGGAAATATCTGGGGGTCAAAATTTTGGAGCGGACAGTCCGCCATCAAGAGGTGCAATTTGTGCGTTCAATTAAGACATTGAACGATGCACAGAAATTGGTAGGCGTCATCATGTGGTTACGTCCATATCTGGGACTGACCAAGACGAAATTGTCTCCATTGTTTGATCTGTTAAAGGGAGACCCCGATTTGAGATCACCACGCACCCTGACTCCTGAAACGAAAAAAGCACTGGAGGAGGTTCAGCAAGCTGTTTCCGCTTGCCAAGTCCATCGTATTGATCCTTCCGTTGATATCACTGTGTTCATTACCATTCCAGATTTCCATCCCACAGGCATCATTGGCCAATGGAGTGACAAATGGTCTGATTCCTTGCACATTTTGGAATGGGTCTTTTTGCCCCATCAGCCGCGAAAGACGGCAACATCACTATTTGAATTGATCGCGCACCTGATCATCAAATGCCGGCAACGGTGTTTGCAGTTGACGGGAGCAGATCCCGCAAAAATAGTGATCCCCGTGGAACGGGGGAATTTTGACTGGAGCCTCGCAAATGATGTGTCCCTACAGAGTGCTCTAGCAAACTTTTCCGGCCAGATCACGTATCATCTGCCCAGCCATGAGCTACTAAAAGTGGCGAAATTGGCTGAACTTTCTCTGTGACCGAAAAATAGTCCAGAGCTGGTGCAAGGACCCACCGTCTTTACTGACGGTTCAGGAAAAACAGGGAAAGCCATTGTCACTTGGCGGGATGGATCTGAATGGCAAGAGCTGAAGGGTCATGAGGCTGGCTCGGCCCAGTTGGCTGAATTGAGAGCTGCTGTCATGGCATTTCAGCGATTTTCCCAGGTTCCTTTCAATCTGGTCACGGACTCCGCCTATGTGGCAGATACAGCTGAACGACTGGGCTATTCGGTTTTGAAAGAAGTCAGTAACCCTGCTTTGTTTCAATTACTGAAAGTCTTGTGGTGTGCTATTCAGGCCCGAGTTCATCCCTACTTTGTTCTGCATGTAAGGAGCCCTACCAATTTGCCAGGCTTCATAGCGGAAGGCAACGCAAGGGCTGACAAGTTGGCTAACCCCGCGTGGGTAGCACCTCAGCCTGACATACTCGCGCAAGCCAAGGCATCGCATGAGTTCCTTCATCAGAATGCGCATACCTTGGAGAAGCAGTTTCACTTGACACCAACTGAGGCTCGTCACATTGTCAATTCTTGTGATGACTGTCACGCACTGGCTGCGCCCTTGCCGGCAGGGGTGAACCCCAGAGGCCTTAAGGCCTTGCAGATTTGGCAGACTGATGTCACCCAAATTGCCGAATTTGGCCGGCTCAAGTATGTGCATGTATCTGTTGAGACCTTCTCCTCTGCTATGTGGGCTTCTGCTCACACTGGAGAAAAGGCTCGCGGTGTCATTGCCCACTGGAGGCAGGCTTTTGTCTTTTTAGGCGTACCTTCTACTGTGAAGACCGACAATGGTCCTGCTTACGCCTTGCAGAAGGTGCAGCAGTTCCTATGAGCCTGGGGTGTGTCACATAAGTTTGGCATACCACATTCCCTAACCGGTCAAGCTATTGTAGAACGTGCTCATGGTACTCTGAAGCGGGTTCTCCAGAAACAAAAACGGGGAATGCAGGGTGAATCCCCGCAGAGTCGGTTGGCAAAGGCCTTGTACACCATCAATCGCCTTACAGTGCCGCAGAACTCAAACAATCCAGTCATTTTGAATCATGACCTTTCGATGCTGGGTCCGGACGGGACGCGTCGGCCTCGAGGGAAGGTTTGGGTGAGGAACCTGATCACAGGTGGGAGGGCCCATTCGAGCTTGTCATGTGGGGTCGCGGGTACGCACGTGTAGTCACAGATACTGGGGAACAATGGGTACCTGCAAAGTGTGTTCGTCCTGATCTGCAACCGCAAAGGCAGAACCGGGCCAACGGGCAACCTGGAGACCGTGACCAGAGTGAAAGTCATCAAGCGGAGGAATCTCCGAGTGATGACTCCGATGTAGATGATGCGAGTGATCACTTGGATGGCCCCTCCACAAGTAGGCATTGAAAACTGCGTTTTTCTTTTTTCTTTTTCTTTTTTTTAAAACTAAAAGGATGAAATGTAGCCACAGTTTGTGCCTGCCATGTTTTGACCTCAGAAAATTCTTTTCCCAGAGACACCTGTTGTAAACAAGTGCATGTTATTGTAAACTATCTTGTTTTTCTCCATTCTTTCCCAGAGGAGGGAATTTGTTTGATGGTCCCTTGGTGTGACCAATGGGCCCAAGGATCCCACCTCTTAGGTGGGCTCATTGTGAAAAAGTATAAAAGTCAGGTTTTTGATAATAAAGCTAGATTTTGAATCTCCAGCCTTCGGAAAGAGTCTGTGTCCTGATTTCGTGCTCTACAGCGACACTGCACTGCCCTCAGCGTTTATTCCACAGCCCGGGTGCGGCTCCCAGGAGAGGCACACGCCATCGGATCCCGCGGGTCAGGCCAGGAAAAGGGGCACGGCACCGAGAAATCTCTGCCCGGCTGCCACAACCCCCCCTGGGGCCTTGGAAACAGCTCCCACCAGCCCGGTGCCAGTGTGGAAATTCCCCCCCCCAGTCCTCTCCTGGCCCGGGGGCCACCGAGACCCCCCTGGGGACCTGTCCTGGCTGGGAACGTCCTGCAAAGCCGCAGGGATGGACTCGGCTCTCCCGGATCCTGGCGAGGAGGGCGCTGCTGTCCCAAGCCACGAGTCCCCGGGCACCCCTGCAAGAGACGGTCCCTGGGTTCCTCATCTGCCTCACAATCATCGCCAAGGATGGAGACTGAAGACTCCAAAAAGGACTGGGACTGGAACCCAAGACCCCAATACAGGAGTTCTGGCCTGGCTGAGGTGGGATGTTTGCTGCCTGCAGGTGCACTGGCTGGACCATTGCATCTCCATGGGAACCCGGTGAAGACAATGGGCACGACACGATAGATGGGTTTCGGCCTGGTTTCGGACTGGTCTGTCCTGCTCTTGCCTTGTACCGTTCCCTGAGTGGACATTTGCTCTGAGCGTCAGAGCACTTCGCCCTGCTCTCAGCGCACCTGCTGATGCTGAACTCACCTCTTGGCCAACTGCCTGTCGCTTCGGAAAGGACTATAAGAGACCCCTCGAGATGGCCCAAATTCTGAGATCTCCCCACGGACAAAGACGTGTCTCTTGGTCATCCTGCACCACGAGGACTCCGTCTCTCCGTTGGTAGCTATACCCCTCTTCTCTCTCTCTCTCTCTCTCCTTATCCCTCTCCCTCTCCCCTTCTCTCTTCTCTCTCCCTCTATCGCGTAGAGTGCTGTGTGCACTTCATAAAGTGTACTGCTGTTGAGCAAATTATACTTGTCCCCTGCTGTGTCTTTAGCGCTCTGAGATCACTCGAACCATCACGGTGCCCACCTGCATTAGCGGGTCATGAGAACCCCAGATCCAAGCTCCCCCTCTGCCGAGCCCTCTGGGGAGGGCAGTTCTTAAATAAAGGTTGGATTCAAGCGGGCTGGGGCACAATGACAGCATGTTTGACTCAGCTCTTGAAATACGATCAACACCAGCTGATATGGGAGTTAAAGATTTAGGTGATGCTTATGAATTTTTCTTTTCTCTTGGATTCCTGCTTTTGTTGTCATTTTCTGGCAATGTCACCATTGGTGTCCCCCATACCTGTAAACCTGGACAAACTCACTTTGCCTTTCATTTCCCCATTCAATAGGGGAGGATAAAAATGCTGCTAATTTTTTCCTAAGTCTATTCTCAATGAAGGAAGAGTGAATGAAAGACAAAGCGGGTGCACGGAATAAACTGTCATTGATGTCACCTGCACAGGTCCTGCCGTGGGCACCATGTGGGTGGGTGGGTGTGGGAGAGGCTGGACATGACCCCAGAGGTGGCCTGGGCTGAGCCCCAGCGTGGGCAGCAGCAGCTCCGGGGGGATCCTGGCCCTGGGCCCCGCTCAGGTGAGACCCCACCTGCAGAGCTGGGAGCCCCCCTGCAGGATGGGGAGCTGCTGGGGCGAGCCCAGAGGAACTGGAGCCCCTGCGGAGCCGGGCTGGGAGAGCTGGCAATGTTCACCTGGGGAAGGGAAGGGTGCAGGGAGAGCTGCGAGCCCCTGGCAGGGCCTGAAGGGGCTCCGGGAGCTGCAGAGGGAGCGGGAGCACCCGGAGCTGCTCCCAAAATCGCGGGGTGGCCTTGGCCCCGCCCCGCCCCAGCCCGGCCAATCAGATGGCTCCGCGTTGTTGTCTCCGCCTATGGATTGTGACGTCACAAAGGGCGGTGATGCTCCGCCCTGGGCATCACTGCGCTCCCATTGGCTGTCGCTGAGAGGGCGGGGCTTGTCCCGAATATAAAAGGTGCGCAGCCGCGGGGCTCTGGCGGCATCTGCGATGGGAGCCCGGCACCGGAGCCCCGGGGCCGCCCCCGCTGCGCCCCCGGCCTGGCGGGAGCTGCGGGTGCCCGGGAGGGAGGGAGGGAGGGAGGTCCGAGCGGCGCCCGCGTGTCTGCGCTCGATGGTGTTGTGGGCCTGTGGAGGGGGAGGGACGGACAGCCGCCGGAGCATCCCCCGGGGTGAAGACGGCGAGGACAGCAAGCCCCCCGGGCAAGGAGGACGGACACCGGCTGGAGCATCCCCCGGGGCAACGATGACGGAGACAGCCCCGGGCTGAGGCAGACGGACAGCGGGGCGAGCAGCTGGCAGGGGACGAGGACGAGGGATACCGGCGGAGCACCCCCCGGGGCGAAGACAACGGAGGCGGCGCGCCCCCCGTGCCGGCAGCAGGGCGAGGAGGACGGACACCGGCCGGAGCAGCCCCCGCGGGGAAGAGGACGGACACCGACAGAGCATCTCCCCGGGGCGGCGAGGACGGTGCCAGCATCGGGCGCAGACGACAAGCGACACCCGCCGGAGCATCCTCCTGGAGGCGCGGACGACGGACACGGACAGAGCATCTCCCCGGAGCAACGACGATGGACAGCAGCCAAAGGTAAGGACAAAATAAAATTGGCAAAAATCCCATCAAATGCTGTCAGCGATCTTTGCTTGCCCAGCGACGCCGACAAATGACAAAGGCCCCGCCCTGGCCATGGCAGAGGAGCACGGAGGGCCCGGGCTTGTCTCCGTCCCCCTCCTCCTGGGGCACTCCGGGGGGGTCTTCAGCCTCTCCCGGCGGGGAACGATCGGGGCTGGGGGGTCCCGGTCCGTGTCACACCGGGGGATTCTCGGGGATTCTCTGGAATTCCCTGGAACTGATGGAATCTGCCCTCATCCCGGTGTCCGAGGAGCTCCCAGCCGCAGCCGGGCCAGCGGGTTTCTGCCGGGCTGCTGCCTTTGGCCACGGCCGGGCGGGGCTCGGAGCAGCCCGGGGCAGGGGGAGGTGTCCCTGCCAGGGCAGGGCTCGCACTGGATGGGCTGGAAGGTCCCTTCCAACCCAAACCGTTCCCGGATTCTCCTCCTGGCATTCTCAACGTGTTTAACTCAGCTCTTGGAATATGATCAACACCAGCTGATATGGGAGTTAAATATTTAGGTGATGCTTATGAATTTTTTTCTTTGCTCTTGGATTCCTGCTTTTGTTGTCATTTTCTGGCAATGTCACCATTTGTATCACCCACACCTCTAAACCTGGATGAACTCACTTTTCCTATCATTTCCCCATTAAATAGGGGAGGATTCAAATGAGGCTATTTTTTTCCTAAGTCTATTCTCAATCAAGGAATATTGAATGAAAGACAGAGCAGGTGCACAGAATAAACTGTCACTGATGTCACCTGCACACCTCCCACCAAGGGCACCATGTGGGTGGGTGAGAGGCTGGACATGACCCCCAAGGTGGCCTGGGCTGACCCCCAGCGTGGGCAGCAGCAGCTCCGGGGGGATCCTGGCCCTGGGCCCCGCTCAGGTGAGACCCCACCTGCAGAGCCGGGAGCCCCCCTGCAGGATGGGGAGCTGCTGGGGCGAGCCCAGAGGAACTGGAGCCCCTGTGGGGCCGGGCTGGGAGAGCTGGGAATGTTCACCTGGGGAAGGGAAGGATCCAGAGAGAGCTGTGAGCCCCTTGCAGGGTGTTCTAGGGTGACTTTATGATGCTTGTATCCCCAATCCTCTGCTCAGCTTGTGCTGTACATTCAGTTCTGTACCTTTAAAATGGTTCTGGGAGCGAAGGGGGAGAAAGAAGCAGCCGCAGTTTGTTTTGAGAAAACTGCCTGACTCCCACACGTCCTTCTCCGGCGTTGGTCTGAGGCATGGACAGCGCTGGGACAGAGATCTCCTGTGCTCTGAGTCAGTTTGAGCTGCCTGAGGCAGAGAAGTTCCCTGGGATGTTTTTTTCTTTTTCTTGGGACTGTTTAAATCTGCTCTGGACTGACAAACCCAGAGGAGCAGCGAGGGCTGGCACCTGTGGGTCCTGGAGCTCCGGAGGGAGTGGGGCTGGAGAGAGACTGAGTGAGCTGAGCTACACCCAGGGCAAGGACTGGCTCAGTTTGCCATCTCTCTTCGGAGCGGCCAGAGGTTTTATTGTTTCATATTATTCATTCCTTGTGCTTGTGGGCGCCTTGTTTGTTAAATAAATAGTTTTTTCTACTTTTCCCCGAGGAAGTTCTTTTTTCCTGGACTAGCTGGGGAGAGGGGCCGTTTGGGTTTTGCTTTCCAGGGGAACCCCTTTGGAGGTTTCCTCCCAAATTTGCCCTAAACCAGGACAGTCCTGCACACACGGGGCTGCTCCAGGAGATGGTTCAGTCCGGCTGTCACTTCATTAAGGGCACCGAGCGGGCGAGGTTCGTGGAGAGGAACATCTCCAATCGGGAGCAGCTCCTGCACTCGGGCAGCGATGTGGGGCTGTACGGGGGGGACACCTCCTCTGGGGAGAAGCTGCCAGGTCCTGGAGCAGCGACCCGGCATGGAGGGAGCACAGACGGGCTGCGCTGGACAGGCACTGCCGGCACAGCTCCGAGTTGTCCACCCCGTTCCTGGTGGAGCGCAGAGCTGAGCGTGGGGCAGAGCGCGTCCCCTCGGGCCCCGGCCTGGCAATGACCCTGGAGCGCCTCCAAACCTCCCTGCGAATCCCCTCAGCCCTCCTTGGGGCCATCCCCGGGGCCTCCTGTTCCTCCCAGTGACCTCCGTGGCTCTCCCGGTCCCTCCCAGTCCATCCCAGTCCATCCCAGTCCCTTCCCCGTGTCCATCCCGGCCGTGTGTGGAGCGGACGCCTCTCAGCCAATCAGAGCGCGCGCTGCTGATGACTCATCAGTTGCCAGGCAGACCCGCAGCGCCCAGTGCCCCTCTCTGGGCTCGGCCTCCCAGCGCCGCGCGCTTCATTCCCAGTTCCTCCCAGTCCCTCCCAGTCCATTCCCGCTCCCTCTCAAGCCCACACCAGGAGCTCCCGGGGCACGTGGTGGCCACCGCCGTGGTCCCCAGCGGGGGACTGGACCCACCAGCTCCTGGTGCTGCTGGAAACCCCCCGAACACGGCGTCACCTCCAGCTCCAGGTGGGGCACGTCAGCCTGGAGCAGCCCCTGAGCGGCACTGGGGCACGGGAGAGGCACTGGGGGGACTGGGAAGGGGATTGGGATGTGCTGGGAGGAACTGGGAGGGATTGGAGTGAGCCTGGAGGGGCTGGAAGGAGGTTGAAGATTGGAAAGTGGGGGTGGGAAGGAGGTTGGTTGTTCTGGGAAGAGACTGGGAGAGGGTTTGGGGGTCCTGGGGCAGTGGGGGGCAACTGGGAGGGGGTTGTGGGATCCTGAGAGGGACAGGAGGGGCTTTGGTGGGTCCTGTGAGGCCGGGAAGGGATTGGGAGGAGGTTTCAGGGGGTCCTGCATGGGCTGGGGGAGACTGGGAGGGAACTTGGGGTGTCTGTGAGAGGTTTTGGGGGTCCTGACCCCTGCAGACCCCCAGAGATGCCGCTGGACGCTGCCCACAGCGAGATGCTGACGGGGATCGGGGGCTTCGTGTTGGGCTTCGTCTTCCTGGTGCTGGGGCTCAGACTTGGGGGGACCCTGCAGGGGGACTGTGACTGGGGGGGCGGGGGCAGAACGGGCCCTGGGATGGATCGGGAATGGGGACCCCCGTGTGTCCCCCTGTGTCACCCCGCTCTGGGGACTCTGGGGATTTGAACCCCTGTGGGAGTCCAGGGCGTTCCTTTGGATACCCTGGACAAACAGAAACCTGTACAGGGGGGTTTAAAACCTGGACAGGGGGGTCTGGAGTTTGTACAGGGGGGTTGGAGACCCTGGCACAGAGCCCAGACAGGCAAGGGCCTTGACTTCAGTCCATGGGAAAGGTTGCCAACATGAAGAGAGGAATTGCAAGCCTCCAAGGGTCATAAAAGATAATATTATTTTCACATTTGGGGTTTTAGAATAGGGATGACCAGAGACAAGATGGAGGATTTTGGGCGGTGCCCTGAAGTCTTCTCCTTCTTCTTCGCCTCCATCTTTTGCAGTGAGGATGGCACCAAGTAGATTTAGAGGGATTGGATTAGTGTAGAAATAACCTGTTCAGTGTAGAGTGTAGATATTGGTTTGTAACTGTAAATAATGTACACACAATTATCTGTATAAAAGATGACGAGCCTGGGTCAGAGGAGGAGTCGTCACCTGTTGCCCGTGCTGCTCAGACCTCTGCCAGGCTCAGAGAAAAAGAACTGAGATAAGATAAAATAAACAAAAGAAACAACCTTGAACAAGAACTTCTGAAGACCTCGTTTGTTCGGGCATTCGGCCTGGGGCTCCTCTGAGGGCAGAAGGGCAAAGACCACCCTGATCTCGGGTGAGCAGAGACCCCGAGAAACCCCGACAAGGCACCCAGTGAACCCCAAAAGGCACCAGGACCCCTCTCAGCTGCCAGGGGAATTTGAGGAGGGGGCTCATGGGGGGTGCCCAGGCCGGGCCAAGAGCCCAGCACTGCCCCAGCCCGACCTGCCCTGGCTCCATCCCAGGGATTAGAAAGGAGGAGTGGGATCCCTCCCAACACAATCCCCAGCCCCCACCCCATCTTATGGGGTCCCAGACCCCTCTTTTCCCTTCCTCTTCCACCCCTTCCCCACTGCCCCCTATTCCACCACCCCTCTCACCCACGCTTGGTTTTGGGGGTTCCCAGCCCATCCAAGCGTTACCCCAGCGTTGGATATTTTTAAAGAGATGAAGAGAAATGAAAAGCAAATCAAGGCCAAAAGAAAAGGATTTTTGTGTCCGTGCCAGCTGAGGATCCACGTGCTTGGGTGGGAGGGAAGAAGCTTTCTTGGAGGGGTTTCCAAAATCTTGGTCTTGGCCCCAGTTCATCATCATCTTCCTATGGAAGACACCCCTGGGCAATAGGAAATCAAAATCGTGGAATCCCTGAGGTTGGAAAAGACCTCCAAGACCATCCAGTATTCCTTGATGCCCCAGAAGATAGGATTGACCACAAAAGATTTTCTGGAGTCAAAAGTCAACAAATCCACTCTGCCCAAGGAATTCCCAATGTCGGTCTGTGTCCCAATGGATGTTCCTGCCCCTGCGTTCATCCAGGTGCCCACAGGGAGCCAGGAAGATTTGGAGCACCCCCAGCCAGGTGTCTTCCCAACACGGATCACCAGGACCACGGATCACCAGGGCTCTGCCCAACGGGGTCACTGGGGATCATCCAACGCTGATCCTCCCACAGGGGATGGAGCTGGAGCAGCGCACGAAGCTCTTCCTGCTCTCAGGGCACTCCCAGGGCTTCCCTTAGTGGCGCCTCCGTTGGTGTCTGGTCAAGGTTGAGCTCTGTGAGAAGCTCTTCCCACACTCAGGACACTCGTAGGGCCTCTCCCCAGTGTGGATGCGCCGGTGCCTGATGAGGCTGGAGTTGTGCTTGAAGCCCTTCCCGCAGTCGGGGCAGCGGAAGGGCCGCTCATCCGTGTGAATCCGCTGATGTCTGAGGAGAGTGGAGCTGGTGTGAAACCTCTTCCCACACTCGGGACACTCGTAGGGCCTCTCCCCAGTATGGAAGCGCTGGTGGTTTCTCAGGTTGGAGCTGCATCCAAAGCTCTTCCCACATTCCAAGCAGCTGTAGGGCCCTTCCCCAGTGTGGATCACCTGGTGCCGGATCAGGGCTGAACTTACTCTGAAGCCCTTCCCACATTCCCCACACTTGTAGGGCTTTTCCCCAGTGTGGATCATCTGGTGTTCCCTCAGCTGGAATCTCTGGCTGAAGCTCATCCCACAATCCCCACACCTGTAGGGCTTTTCCCCAGTGTGGATCATCTGGTGTTTCCTCAGGCCAGAGCTGTACCTGAAGCTCTTCCCACACTCCACACACTCACAGGGCCGTGCCCCAGTGTGGATCCTCTGGTGTTGTGTCAGGGAGCCCTTCTGGCTGAAGCTCATCCCACACTCCCCACACTTGTGGGGCCGTTCCCCAGTGTGGATCACCTGGTGCCGGATCAGGTGGCACCTCTTGCTGAAACCCTTCCCACATTCCCCACACTTGTGGGGCTTCTCCCCTCCATCAGGCTTCTCCTCCAGCTCTGAGCTCCGGCTGGATCTCCGGCCGCCCTCCTGGCACAGGGGGGGTCTTTCCTCCTCACAGCTCCCTGGGCTGGGTTTGCAGCCCCTCCTCCTGCGGGATCTCCGGGGCTTTTCCTCCTCCTCCATCCGGGCACTCCTTGGGAATGAAAAATCCTGGTTTGGGGAAAAAACAAGAGGAGAGCGCCTTAGGCTGGGGGTTCCTCCTTGCCCAAGCTCCTCTCAGGAAATCATTGGGCACCTTGTGTCTGTAAGAAGCTCCAAAACACCAAGATTCAGCCCAAAAGTCCTCCAAACATCAAGACACAGATCAAAAACTCACCAAATATCCAGACTCAGACAAAACCTCTTCTAAACCATAAGGATGTCCCACAAATTGGGGACCCCCAGGGAAGGAAGAAGAGGAAAGTGTCTTTACAAACAGATGCTGGGAATCTGCTTGGAGATAGGGCCAGGCACTTGGACATATGGAAGGGACAGAAGAAGCCCTCAGTTCCAGAAAATGTTATTCACTGACAACACAGACTGCTGCTCAGCCAAGGTCCTGCTCAATTCATGAACTTTGAGAAGAAGAACAAAGACTGAACAGAGCTGTGAATATCCCTACCCAGACAGAAGTGGGGTGCATATTAAGGGGGGTATGTGGGAGGTGCATTGGGAAGTCTGTACCTCTCAAGTACTTCAGCCAGTGGGGAAAGGGAGAGGGAGATGCAGCCAGGAAAATCAGGATGAAGAGGAGGCTGCGTCCTCCAACAACTGGAGAGACACCATGGGAAATGTCCCATGGCCTCTCCCTCTTTTTATGAATGAAATGACTTGTACAGGACTCCTCTGCCTTCTCTGTGGACACAAACCTCTGGTGATGGGAATTTTCCCACACACCTTGGGGCTGGTCTGGAATTCCTTCCACTGCCTGGGGCGGCGGGCAGTGAGTGGAGCTGAAGGTGCCTCACCCAGTTTGGGTGATCGGCTCCCTTGGGTGGCGGCGGCACCGGGGATTGACTGGGGACCCGAGAGTGTCCAGGAGACAGACGAGTGACAGATCGGGGGGGCTGTGAAGCCAGCAGAAAATGTGTTTAGGGATGGGTCTTCAAGGGCAGCAGAAGGGAAAAGAGTTACAAGACATGCTGTTATTTAGGAAAGGGAATCTGGCAAAGCACAGGTTACCACCCACATGGTCAGCTCAACCGGCAGAGCTGTGTGTGCTTGTGAGAGCCTGGGACTGAAATGCCCTGAGCAGGAAGGCTTAAATATCTTCTGCCAACACCATGTCACCTAACAGGGTGGTAAAAGCAATTCTGACTGCTTCAGCAATCACTGGATCACTTATTAAGGTATTTCTAAAACAAATAATTCCAAGAGAAGGGATTGTGGAAGCAATAGTCTCAGATGGGGAACTCATTTCACAGGAAAGATCCTTCAGGGGGTTATGGCAGCTTTAGGAACACAATGGGACCTCCACAACCCCTGGCACCCCCAGAGCTCAGGTCAGGTAGAAAGAATGAATGGGGAAATAAAGAAACACCTTTGGAAGCTGGTGACAGAAACCAAGATGCCATGGGTACCGCTTTTGCCATTGGCTTTGGCAAGAATAAGAGCCAGATCCAGGGCAGATATTCAATTATCTCCCTTGGAATTGGTGTTTGGAATTCCTTACTCTGGTAACTCTCCACTACGTGCAGGGTGCAGATAAGGGATGCATATTTCAAGCAGTCTGTGGCCAGAATCCTGTCTCCTGTGAAATCTCTCCCACAGGAAGCTCAGCTGGCACAGACCCTGCCTTGGGACTTTGCTGCTCACAACATCCAACCAGGACATCGGGTCCTGCCCAAGGAGTGGGAAGAAGCACCACTGGTGGCCAAGTGGCCTGGCCCATCCCAAGTGTCCCTGAGCACAGAAGCAGCCCCAGCACAGCTGAACACGGGGGGACCCCTCACCCTGGGCTCAGGGTCTCTGAAGCCCCCGAGATTTGAACTTCCCGGCTGCAGGAGGAGGATGGGAGGCTGCGACTGCCCCTGCACTGAAGGCAAGGGAGCAGCAGCCAGGGCTCCACAGCCCCGGGGGAAGCCCCTGTGCCTGCCCACAGATCCTCTGCTGGAATGCTCTGCCTGGGCACCCTCCCTGGGCATCTCCAGGCACTGCGGGCCAATCCTTGCTGCCACTGCTGCAGCTTCAGTGCTTTCTGTGCCTGCACTGCCACAGGGGCTGGGGAGACAACGGGACAATTCCACTCTGGGGCTCAGGCAGACTCACACACGGGGCTGGGTGGGATTAGATGGTTGGAAAATAGACCGACTTTAAAACTGTTTTTTATTTTATTTCTCCACTCAGGCTTGGTTTGCCTTTGCCCAGGGGAAAGGAATTTTAAAGGTTTTGTTTTAAGGGATGTTACACCACTCAACAGAGATGAGTTGAACATCTCACCAGACTGGGAAGAGCCCAAAAGATCCCCACAGAGAGAACGACCATCAACAAAACATCAACGACCATCAGCAAACAGCAACCAACACCCACCCCAGACACTGCCCCTGGAAGAGCTGCAGACACCTGGTCTGGAAAAGGCTGAGAAGGAAATCCAGGAGTGCAGACCTAATTAACATCAGAGGCAAAGAAATCAGGGAGGGTTCAACAGGAAATCAAATACTGAGAACTCAGCAACTTGGAAGCAATGAACATCAAACCAATGGATTTCTATGGGTTCAGACTGTAAAAAGTTTAGGAAAAATCCAGTAAAACTCACATGTCATGGAATGATTTTCTCTGCACACCGGGCTATGTGTGGATGAAATGATTTCTGTTGCCCATCCTGGCCCAAATCAAGTAATGCCTTGACTCTCTAACACTAAAGATATTGTTGGAACGTTTTTGTTTTTCCCACAGTTTTTGTGACAAGATGACACCATTAAAATATTTTTTTTTTTGTAATACACCTTCTTTTATATTGTGAGGTTGGAGCCAGGGGGTGTTGGAATCAATTCTTAGTCCTAGAAGAGGAAGTAGAAAAAACCTTGATTGCTTTGGAATGTTTTTGTGTATGTTTGTGTGTGGCTCTCAGTGATCACAAAATATTGGTATATGGCTTTTTCAAAGTTCACCTTTAAGTTCCATTTTGGAAAAACCGAAGAGCTTTAAAAGTGACACTTTAATTCGAAAACAGCTAATAAAATATACTTGAAAAAAAAGAAAAAGGCAAAAAAAGAAAAGCAGATTGTTGGGAGGAGGCACATGTGAGTCATTCCATGGCTGCTCTGGAAGAGAAGCTTCCTCCCAGGCAGCCAGGAGAGGAGCTTTAGAAATGCAAATTAACACTGCTGGGAAAAGAGTGCACAATGCACCAGGGGCTTCTTGCCTGGGGCAGGAATTGGGCTGATTCCCTCTGTCCCTCAGCCCAAGCTCTGCCTGCTTGCACAGATGGAATTGGCACAGCCAAGGGCAGAGCCCAGAGGGAGGATCTCTGACTCTGCAACAGAAATTGGTTCAGCTGCAAAGGGAAACAGCAAATGGAGAATGTTGGGAAAGCTTCACTAAAATCAGTGGGGGGGAATCATCCCTCTCCCCACTCCAACATGTGCTGTCACTGCCTGTGTCACACAGGGAGCATCAGACCACTGGGGGGATTCTGCTACTGAAAGAAATACAAAAACCCAAGCTGTATACTCCCAAGTTGTAATGTTAAATAGTTTGATTGTAATGTTAAAACAGCCTATTAACTCGCCCGGCCTAAAGAGAAAAGGCCGAGAGGCGAGCCCTGCCCCCAGGGGCTGTCTGCGAAGGCTGTCGGCAGCCAGAAAGAATGTTTTGCTGTAAAATGGAAGATGCAATGTTACTTACCTATTTAAGCTGTTCAAATTGAATGTATCCCTAAAATTTTTACTTGTTGTACCCTGAGTTTTATACCCTTTCTCCCCTGGGTCTCGGGGTGCCCCCACCCGGGGGGGATTCCACCCTTTTTCCCTGAGTCACCGGGCTGTCCCCACCCCGTCGGGGGAGAATCCTGTACCTGCTTCCCAGTGGGGGCTGCTGACCCCGCCCAATATGGAGATTAGGACACCCTGCTCCCAAGATGCACTGATTCAGCCAGCTGAACCCCAGAAAACCCCCTAAAACAACGAGTCAACACAAAAACTGGACCTAAGGAGGATAATACTGTGCAATGCACAAGTCCAGCTACCTGCAGGTAGCAGGTATTTTTGGTTACCTTCTCGCCATGACCTGAAGAGAACTGGAGAGAGGTGACCCCCCGAGAGCACACGAGCAAAAGGGAGATTCTTTGGAAGCTCCTGCGAGGGCAAGAATCCCGACTCTGCAGCACCAGCAGCAGAATCGTCAGCACCTCCTCCTCCACGGTGTCTCCAGGGAGCAGCGGCGGCAGGCGCAGCCCCCGAGCCCCCTACCCAGAGCTGATTTCTAATAAAGGCCTTTTCAAAGGAGCTGGTCTCCTGGCCCATTAATTCATAACAATTTGGGGGCTCCTCCGGGACCTGACCACACCCAGAGAAGACGGAGGACGGCACGGCCGGCCGCTCTTTGGCTCTCTGACAGCTGGTCACACCGGACCCAAGGAAAGCAGCCTGGGATTGGACAGCGCGGAGGAGCATCGGTAAAGTATAGCCGGTGGCGGGAGTGGAGACGAGTGAATGGTGTGTGAGTGAGACGGGGGCCGGCAGCTCGGACCCCCGAAGTGAGTGTGGACCTCCTAGTACCACGGTTCTGAACTTCCGCGAGGGAGTCAGCTGGGAACGGAGGGAAGCGAAAGGAGAACTGAGTGAGAGAAGCGTCTCCAGGGGCATAGGGGGCCCCCCTCTGGGCGTGCAGAGGTAATTTAGAGAGTGAGTGGCACGTCATAGAGTGAATGAGGAAATAGGCCCGCCTCCATTCTAAAATCCACAGAGGTAGGCTGCTCGGGCTGATCCAAGCATGCGGAAAGCCTAGAAGCTGTGTGAAGCATGCACCGCATTGGCTGAAGTTACAGCCCGGGGTGTCTGAGTGCTGGCTGGGAGTAGTGGCCGAAACCCTAAGGGCGGGTTTTCCGGGCTACTTTTCGGGGGCTCTGCACACTGGCTGGGGTAGCTTATCGGGGTGCGGGGAGTGAAAGAGGGTACTGGCCGTGCTATGGCCCGGGGTGTCCAGGTAATGATGCACCGCATTGGCTGAGGTCACGGCCCGGGGTGTCCAGGTGAGGAGACACTGGCTGGGGTGGCTTATCGGGGTGCGGGGAGCGAGGACCTACTTGAGACACTGGCTGGGATAGCTACCGGGGTACAGGATTGGGCGCACTGGTTGGGGGTACCTAGAAGTGAGAGGTATGCGTTCCAGGTGCGGTGAGCCTACAGGGCCGGGGGTCTTCTGAGCCAAGGGTTGCCCAGAAGTGAACTTATCCGGGTGTAGGGTGAATGAGAGTTAGGGAAGTCCCAAAAGTGCGAGGGACTTAACAATAGGGAGAGTGAGTGTGTCGCACACTGTATGTCCAAGTCTAGCTGTGGTAGTGACTGCAACTTTGGGCCCAGGTTTACCGACTGCTTACGGAAACTTGTCTGACGTACAGGAGAGAAAGAGGGGTGCTGGCTGGGAGTAGTGGCCGAAACCCTAAGGGCGGGTTTTCCGGGCTACTTTTCGGGGCACTCAGAACACTGGCAGAAGTGGTGACTGGAGCCACTAACGGGTGTTCATAGAGTGAATGAGGGGTGCTGGCTGGAAGTAGTGCTGAGACCCTAAGGGCGGGTTATCAGGCTACCACGGGGCACCCAGAACGCTAGCAGAGGTGGTGCCCAGACCTTGAGTAGTGGCCAAGACCCTAAGGGCGGGTTTTCCGGGCTACTTTTGTTACTGGGGCCACTGACAGGTGTTCATAGAGTGAGTGAAAATTACCAGTGAGAATGGGAGCATACATAAGTAGACAAGAACAGCCTGAGAAAAAAGAAAAGGAGAAGATAAAAAACATTCCTCCAGATAGTCCACTAGGACAAATGTTAGAACTATGGAGTACTGATGAAGCCACTAAAAGTTTGAATAAAGTTAAAATGATTCATTATTGTATAGAGGTTTGGCCCACTTTAAATTTACCCGAAAAATGGCCATGGTGTGGAACTAAAGACCCTTGGATGTGCTCCCAATTAAACCAGTATCTGAAATCTCGAAAGGATTCAGATTCTGAGCAGATCCTTTATGCTGCCTGCTGGCAGCCACATAGAACCGAAGGTGAAACAGCTAAGATTTGTAAGCTACAAGAGGAAAAGAAAAAAAATGAAAAAGAGAAAAGAGAAGAAAACAGTCATAATTGGGACCCTCTCGATCATTTGCCCCCTCCTCCAGTCTACCCTGGGATACCCCAAACTATTTTTGCTAACCCTCCAGCTTTACCTGTGAACCCCTCCCCATCTCTCCAAACCATAATCCCTACTCCTTCTCCAGCTTGCACCCCAACAGGATTACCCCCGACAGCTCCACCACCTCAATCTAACCCAACTATCTCAAGTACTAATCCCTTCTACCCTGCAGCCCTGTCCTTAACCTCTCCTAACACTAGCCTAGGCCACTCCCCTTCACCATCTACCATCCCTGCACCCCCACACAACTGGGAGCTGGACTTGCCAGCCAATGAGACTAATTTTCTAGAAACCCCAAAAGGACCCTACTGTGGCACCAGGTCAAAAACAAAACTCTTCCCCCTAAGGGAAGTCCCTATGGGTGGAGTAGCTGGAGGAGTAGGGTTTGTGAATGCACCTCTGACAGCTTCAGAAGTTAGAAGTTTTAAGAAAGAGCTGGGGAATCTAGTTGAAGACCCTGTGGGGATTGCTAAGCAAATAGATCAGTTCTTAGGCCCGAGCATTTATACGTGGAGTGAGTTAAATTCGATATTAAACATACTTTTTAATCCAGAAGAAGTTCGGCTGATTAGAACAGCTGGCATACGAGTTTGGGAAAGGGAAAATAGGATGGGCCTCCCAGGAGACCAGAAGTTGCCACTGGTTGACCCCAGGTGGAACCCAAACATGGGGGAGGGTATACGAAATATGGAAGATTACAGAAACTTGATGATAAGAGGCATCAAGGAATCAGTCCCCCGGAGTAATAACACAAAACTAGCCTTTGATGGAGCCCAGGAGAAAGATGAGACCCCAGCAGCCTGGTTAAACAGACTGAGAAAGAACTTCCAGCAGTATTCTAACTTGGATCCAGATAGCCCCGAGGGACAAGTGTTTTTAAAATTACAGTTTGTTACAAAATCCTGGCCAGATATAAGGAGAAAACTAGAAAAGGTGGAAGACTGGCAGGAAAAGGGGATAAATGACTTATTAAGAGAAGCTTTAAAAGTTTATCTGAGGAGAGAAGATGAAAAAGCAAAGACAAAAGCTAGAATTATGGTAGCTGTGGCCAAAGAAAGCGTCAGAGATAATAGAGACTTACAAGAAAGGAGAAATGTAAAACCTCCATCAGAGAGAGGCAAAGAAAAACTGCTATTGCCTTGGAACACCCCTCTGAGACCAAAAGAAACCCGAATATGCCACTACTGTGGCGAAGTGGGTCACATAAGGAGATATTGCAAAAAGGTACCCTTGGACAATGCTATTATAAAAGAGCAAGAGGCATTGGAGAAGTTCTTAAAAGGAGAAGGTAATGGAGATTAGGGGTGTCATGAGCTCTATATATTAGGGGACCCAATGAAACATCAAGAAGAGCCCATGGTAAAATTTGAAGTAGGTCCCCATCATGAAGAATTTGAGTTTTTAGTAGATACTGGTGCAGACAAATCTAGTGTTAATCAGCTTCCAATTGGAATTACAGTTGGGAAACGGACATGTGATGTCTTAGGAGCAGAAGGGAAACCCTTCCGGGCTTCTGTCTTAGAAAATGTGGAGATCAAAGGAAATTCAAAAAAATGTGTCACTGATCTCATATACTTGCCTAAATTGGACAGTAATTTACTCGGAAGAGACTTGCAAGTTCAGTTAAAAGTAAAGATTCTTCCTAAAGAGGGTAAAATGGTGGTCCAGATGATGAAAATAACTGTTAAAGATTTGAATGAAATAAATCCAAAAGTATGGGCTGAAGAGGGGAAGTATGGATACCTAAACATCCCACCTATAAGAATAAAGATGCAAGAAGAAATACCCCCTATAAGAGTGAAACAATATCCTATTTCTATAGAAGGTAAAAAGGGGTTAACACCAATTATAAATCATCTGTTAACTGAAGGAATATTAGAACCCTGTATGTCCCCCCATAACACCCCCATTTTGGCAGTAAAAAAGACAGAAAATAAATTTAGGCTTGTGCAAGACTTAAGAGAAGTAAATAAAAAGACAATTACAAGATACCCAGTGGTATCAAATCCCTACACCCTTTTAAGCAGAATCCCTAGAGAACACAGCTGGTTCACTGTAATAGACCTAAAGGATGCTTTTTGGGCCTGCCCCTTAGCTAAAGAGAGCCGAAATTAGTTTGCCTTTGAGTGGGAGTGCCCCGAAAGTCAGAGAAAGCAGCAGCTAAGGTGGACCCGACTTCCCCAAGGTTTTACTGAGAGTCCAACTCTATTTGGACGAGCTCTAGAAGAGCTGTTAGGGCAATTCACTCCTGGAGATAACGTACAAATCCTACAGTATGTAGATGACCTCCTACTATCAGGGAAGGAGCAAGATAAAGTAAGAGGAGCCAGCATTAAACTCCTAAATTTCCTAGGGGAAAAAGGCCTTAAAGTATCTAAAAACAAATTGCAGTTTGTAGAATCACAAGTAACCTATCTTGGACACCTCATTGGGGAAGGGTATAAAAAACTGAGCCCTGAGAGAATCTCAGGTATACTGTCCATCTCAGCTCCAACCACGAAAAGAGATGTAAGAAAACTATTGGGACTATTTGGCTATTGTAAACTATGGATAGAAAAATACTCACAAAGTGTCAAATTTCTATATGAAAAACTAGTCCAACCTGAACCTGTAACATGGACAGCTGAGAATGAAGAACAGTTAGAAAATCTAAAAGCCAAGTTATCCTCAGCCCCAGTTCTTAGTCTTCCTGACCTTAAGAAGAGGTTTGACTTATTCATAAATGCAGAAGAGGGAACAGCCTATGGGGTGTTAACCCAAGAGTGGGGAGGACACAAAAAGCCTGTTGCATACCTTTCTAAGCTCCTAGACCCAGTTGCAAGGGGATGGCCAGCTTGTCTTCAAGCTGTGGCAGCTACAGCAGTCCTTGTAGAAGAAGCACAAAAGCTAACACTACAAGGAAAAATCATTGCACACACCCCCCACGATCTCAGAGCAGTGTTGAGTCAAAAAGCCCAACAATGGTTAACAGACTCAAGGATCCTAAAATATGAAGTAATTCTGACAAATGCTGAAAATCTAGAATTAATCACATCCAAAAGTTTAAACCCTGCACAATTCCTCTCAGGGGAGCCCATACCCGCCCTAGAACATAATTGCTTAGAAGTCATAGACCTGCAAACAAAAGTAAGGGAGGACCTTAAGGATGTACCCCTGCCATATGGGAGGGTGTTGTTCATTGATGGATCATCTAAAATAGCAGAGAGAAAAAGAATATCAAGTTATGCAATAGTCGAAGGTATCAACAAACAGAGTTTGAAAGTTATAGAGAAAGAAAAATTGCCCCCAAACTAGTCTGCTCAATGCTGTGAGGTCTATGCTCTAAAAAGAGGATTGGACCTGTTAGAACAAGATCAAGGTACAATTTACACTGACTCACAGTATGCCTTTGGAATTGTGCACACATTTGGAAAAATTTGGGAAGAAAGAGGATACCTAAATTCCAAGGGAAAAGATTTGATACATAAAAAACTAATTAAGTTGGTATTAAAATCCCTTATGAAACCCAGGGAAATTGCAATAGTGCATATCAAGGGACATCAAAAAGGGAATACCTTTGAAGGAAAAGGCAATCAAGCAGCTGACCAAGCCGCCAAGTTAGCAGCCCAAAACCTGGGGGAGCCAATAAAAATTTTGACTTTGACTAATTTGCCAGCTGATAAAGAACCAATATATGATGATTATGAATCAGAAGAAATAAAAAAGTTAAAGCTGCACCAAGGGAAACAAGGGGAATGGTTAACACCAGATAGACGAAAGTTTTTAAATAAAGCCCTGGCTCGAAAAATGCTAACAGAAATACACAGTCTGACCCACTGGGGCACCCAAGGGTTATGTGATCACTTTTTAAGAGAGTATTTATGTATCGGAGTATATAATTTGGCCAAAGCAATTACTGAAGGATGCCTTATCTGCCAAAAGGTGAATCAAAAAGCAATGAGAAAGAATACCCCAGGAGGAAGACAAATAGCATTAAGACCCTTTCAAAATATACAAATAGATTTTACTGAAATGCCTCCAGTACAAGGGTACAAATATCTACTAGTTATAGTTGATCATCTAACCCATTGGGTGGAAGCCTTTCCTACAAAAAGAGAAACAGCACAAGTGGTAATAAAAATATTATTAGAACACATCATCCCCCGGTATGGGCTAGTGAATAATATTGATTCAGACCGAGGTCCTCATTTTGTAGCCAAAATCCTACATGATGTCATTAAAGCCTTAGGAATCAAGTGGCAATTGCATACACCCTGGCATCCCCAAAGTTCAGGGAGAGTTGAGAGGATGAATAAAACCCTCAAAAATGTATTAACCAAATTGATAACCAAAACAAGAATGAATTGGCTCAAGTGTTTGCCCCTGGCCCTTCTGCGAATCCGGGTCCGACCGAGATCCGACATAGGGGCTTCACCATATGAAATGATGTTTGGACTCCCCTTCTTACTAAACCCCTATAGCACTGGGAATTATTTGGAAGGAGAGG
Source organism: Phylloscopus whistleri (assembly GCA_017589585.1). Taxonomy (NCBI): domain Eukaryota; kingdom Metazoa; phylum Chordata; class Aves; order Passeriformes; family Phylloscopidae; genus Phylloscopus; species Phylloscopus whistleri. Next base: position 42,794 of record JADMLD010000526.1, read on the forward strand.
CCGCTACCCAAGAATATGTAAAAACAATTGGAAAGACATTGGCAGATCTTAAAAGAAGAGGGTATCTTCCTCAAACCTCTCCCTTAGACACTGACATGCACCAAATAAAACCAGGAGACTGGGTTTTAATTAAGTCCTGGAATACCACCCCATTAACCCCTAAATTTGAAGGTCCGTTCCAAGTTCTACTCACTACTCATACTGCTGTGCGAACCCAAGAAAAGGGTTGGACTCACATCACCAGAGTGAAAGGACCATTACCACCCCCGAGAGATCCCTCTAACCCTGCAACCCCAACAAGAGTTCCCTCTGAGTGGACTGTCATTCGAGATCCAGACACCCTCAAAATAACTCTCAAGAAACAACCGAAAGCCAGTTAAAAACAATAAGGGACAATAACAGTTATTACAAGTTGTTGTTACCATTGTTGAAAATCCACATTGTTATAAGAAGTTAAAAAAGTGTTAATATAGAAGTGTAAAATAATAGTTAAATGCAAAGTTATTGTAATGAGTCACAGAGTGTTAATGTAAAAAAATGATAAGTAGCAGTAATTCTAAAAATTAAATCTCTCATAGGGCACACCCAAAAGGAACTAAATAAAACTAAGAAAAAAGTGGGAATAAACAAGAGAGGACTCCACAAATCCAGCCTAAGAAATCCCCAAACCCAAGAGGCAAGACCAGGTGAGACCAAAGAGACGGGGCCGGTTCATACTGGACTCTTGGAGGGACTGATAATAGTCCTGTTGATATGATGAGGAGAAAAAACTCTCCGACCCAAGAGGCAAGCCCAGGTGAGACCAGAGGGCCCACAAATAAAATGGTTCATACTGGACTCTTGGAGGGACTGATAGTAGTCCTGGTAATAAGCAAATTTGCAGATGGAGCTTGCTCCAAATGCCATGGGGAGAATCTACAATCCCTTATAAGAGTTCACACCCATGTGAATCCCACATGCTTTAACATGACCCAATTATCCACCTGTCAAAAACAATACTGGATTGGAAAAGCTGCTATGTTTAAGCAGTGCCTGACTGGAGAGTGCCCTATCAGAGAATGGTTCTGTTTTAAAGAGTTGGAAAATCCAAAAAGAGTCGCAAATCTAATAAAAGAAAAACCACTGGTAGTAAAAAAGAGTGAAATAGATGAACCGGAGAAATATTGGTCTATTGAGAAAAGAAAATCAAAGTGTGTCTATAATAAAAGTTATGATCCACATAACTGCATTAATAAAAAAGGCAATCCTTTTTGGAGAATCAGAGAGACTTCAAAATATTGAGAACCCTTATATAGCAATTTAAAGAGAAATAGCCAAAGAAAAAGAACTGTAATTAGTATAAGCAACACCCAAACATGGGAGAATAAAATATGGACACCAAAAGAAATAGAAAAAATATATAAACCAGCAACTTGGGCACAAGATAAAACATGGGGGGTACCAAACTCCAATTTACATGTTGAATAGAATTATCAAATTACAAACAGTATTAATAAGAATCAGTAGTTAATCAACTTAAACTAGCAGTCAATTATGAGAGTAAAGCAATAAGAAATATTTCCAAGGAAATAAAAAAAAATTGCAAGTACCCAAGAATGGAAGCCCCTAATTAATATAGACTGGTGGGACAACTCATGGTGGAAAAAAGTAGTGTTCATTGCAATTAGTGCCTCTGCCAGTCTCCTACTCTTCCACTGTATGCAGAAACCCACGAATACAATTAAATTAAAACCCCAAGAAGAACAACTAAGTACAGCAAAAAGAATTTATAACCAATACCAAGAATTAAAACAAAGTTATTCCCTTAAATCAGAAATAGCCAATTGATGCGGACAAAAGCCCGATCAAAGAATTAGAGGGGGGATTGAAAGAAATACAAAAACCCAAGCTGTATACTCCCAAGTTGTAATGTTAAATAGTTTGATTGTAATGTTAAAACAGCCTATTAACTCGCCCGGCCTAAAGAGAAAAGGCCGAGAGGCGAGCCCTGCCCCCAGGGGCTGTCTGCGAAGGCTGTCAGAAGTAATGTTTTGCTGTAAAATGAAAGATGCAATGTTACTTACCTATTCAAGCTGTTCAAATTGAATGTATCCCTAAAATTTTTACTTGTTGTACCCTGAGTTTTATACCCTTTCTCCCCTGGGTCTCGGGGTGCCCCCACCCCGGGGGGGATTCCACCCTTTTTCCCTGAGTCACCGGGCTGTCCCCACCCCGTCGGGGGAGAATCCTGTACCTGCTTCCCAGTGGGGGCTGCTGACCCCGCCCAATATGGAGATTAGGACACCCTGCTCCCAAGATGCACTGATTCAGCCAGCTGAACCCCAGAAAACCCCCTAAAACAACGAGTCAACACAAAAACTGGACCTAAGGAGGATAATACTGTGCAATGCACAAGTCCAGCTACCTGCAGGTAGCAGGTATTTTTGGTTACCTTCTCGCCATGACCTGAAGAGAACTGGAGAGAGGTGACCCCCCCGAGAGCACACGAGTAAAGGAAGATTCTTTGGAAGCTCCTGCGAGGGCAAGAATCCCGACTCTGCAGCACCAGCAGCAGAATCGTCAGCACCTCCTCCTCCACGGTGTCTACAGGGAGCAGCGGCGGCAGGCGCAGCCCCCGAGCCCCCTACCCAGAGCTGATTTCTAATAAAGGCCTTTTCAAAGGAGCTGGTCTCCTGGCCCATTAATTCATAACAGGGTGGGGTGTGGAGATTCCTCCCTGGAGTGGGGACACCCCTCAAGGTCACTGCCTGAGGCTGAGCTAAAGAGATTTGCCCACAGTCGTTGGTCTGGGGGAGTGACACCCATCCCTGGTTAATAACTGGTTTTGCTTTAATACAATTGCTTCCAAATTGCTTCCTAGAGCACTATCTTAAAATAGATGTTACAGCTCCTATACTGTGGAGTAAATCATTCTGACTAAGACCTTTTTGTCTAATCATGATCACAATCAGTCATATCTATATGTCCATAAATACTTCTGGTTTGTCATCCTTAATGTTGTGGGACAAAGTTGTACAAAGGTTCAATTCCACCTGTATAATCCTTTAGGAATAAATCCTTGAGAAAGTCTGGGGCTGGGATTGGATCCAGGCACTGCCAGGATCCTCTCCCAGAAGGAATTTAGAAAGCCTGGGGGTCCTGGTTTGGGTCCTTTGTGAACCTCGTGACCCAACAGGAGCTTCTCTAATAAACTTTGCCTGAAGCTGCCACTCTGCCCATGGCAGGAACCCCTGTGGGTGTCTGTGACATCCCAGCTCTTTGGCAGCCTGGACACTCCTGGGATGTCCCCATGGAGCCCCTGGGAGTGTCTGTGACATCCCAGCTCTTTGGCAGCCTGGACACTCCTGGGATGTCCCCATGGAGCCCCTGGGAGTGTCTGTGACATCCCAGCTCTTTGGCAGCCTGGACACTCCTGGGATGTCTCCATGGAGCCCCTGGGAGTGTCTGTGACATCCCAGCTCTTTGGCAGCCTGGACACTCCCAGGATGTCCCCATGGAGCCCCTGGGAGTGTCGGTGACCTCGCTGTTCTTTAGGAGCACAGGGATGTCACCACTGGACTCCTGCCACTGCCTGGGACAAATTGGCTCCTTGGCAGGGTACAGACACCTCTGGTGTCACTGTGCAGCCCTGGGACTGTCACCTCATGACCCTTAGGAAGATTAAGGAGCCCAGGGATGTCACCACAGAGCCCCTGTGACTGAGGGTGACCAAAGAGATCTTCAGGAGCCCAGAGACCCCTCAGATGCCACCATGGAGCCCCTGTGCCTGCACGTGAGCTCACAGCCCTTGAGCAGCTGGAAACCCCTGGAATCTCTTCAATCTGCTCTGCTGAGGATGGAGCCTCAGCAACTTGGAGGTTCCCTGATGAATTTTGGCTCTCCAGAGGCTTGTTCAGTCTTCAGCTCTTCAGTTCAGGAATTCGGTGCCAAAGGCTCATTAACATTCCAAAGCACTCTAACAAGAAAAGCCCCTGGGAATAATTTAATTCCAAGTCTTCCATTCTTCTGTGGTTCATTGTACAGATTTCAGAAGTGGATTCAAAGAGAATATACGATATTTTTTTAAAAATGAAGAGTTTTATTGTTTTGGGTTTTTTTTCCTCTTTAGTTTGATTTTCCTGTTCGTAGATTGATATCATCAATCTCCAGTTGATATTGATCCCCAGCACCTCCTAAGGTGCTCTGAATAGATATGAACATCAAGACCCTTCATGGCTGACAATCAATCACACTCTGTCCCTATCCCCAGCCCACCATTTCCCTCATCCAGCCCCTGGCACTCAGAGCAGCCTTGTGCAAATCTGAGCTCCCTCCACTCCAGGCTGCACCTGCAGCTTTCAGCTCCTTGGCACCAACTCCCACCTGCTTTCCTTGCAGAAGGAGCTGCCCGAGACACAGAGGTGTAGCCTTGGTTCATGTCTGAGATGTTTTGGTTTTCTGAAAGTCTTTTCCCAGAGAGTATTTTGTTAACAAGAAACACGGTTTTTTACCTGTAACCTTTGTTTACATTCCTTTCCCTAAAAGGGACTTCTTCTTGATGTCCCTCTAGTTTGACCAATGTGATTGAAAAAGTTTGTCTTTCTTTCACCAATTAAGTTGTTCTCTGTAAAATAGTATAAAAGAGAAAAAATTACCAAAAATAAACACAGTCATTTATCAGCCTTCTGAAGTCAGAGTCTGTGTCTTTGTAGTCTTTTACAGCATCACAGAGGGATGTTCATTTCTTGTCAGCCAACAAAGCCAAGGGAAGGCACAGCTCCATGGAAAACACAAGTCCAGCCAGTGACACTGAGACATAGACTTTAAAGAATATAGGATTTAAGGAAATTAAGATTTTAGTTAGAAGCAGGCCTTGTGTTTTTGGAGTTAATTAAAAGCTTTGTGGTTATTTAAGGAAGACTAGGCTTGAGTTAACTTTTTCCAAATAACTGATTGCTTGTCAACTTTATGTTTGCTTAGCTGTGCTTGCAACAATAAATAGGGAACCTGATAAATAGGTTTGGGGATACAGGACAATTACAGTGACTTCCAAATTCTGAAACTTATTTAAAGTCACGTACCTAAGGAAATGGGAGTCCTACCAACACTCATTTGTCACATTTGCATTGAAAAGGTAAAAAGTTCGGAGCGATGAAGAGTCATTTTACTTCATCATTTGAAACCCACTCCTCTTGAATGGGACCACCGACCCATTTCAAATGACAAACTACGCATGCTTAATTGCTTTTTTGCTAATTACCATACGAAGCGGGGAATGGGATGTACCAGGGTTATGAATATGCATTTGTATTTTGGATATTCAACAGTTTTGTAAATAAAATGACTCTGTGATTTTCTGTAAGGTGCGGTACGCTTTTGGGGACTACCCCTCGTGCTGCCCAGCGCTGTAATAAACATACACTTTCTGACTTTAAACTGTTAGAGAGTTTTTGTCCGTCTCAGTTGGATATCGGTATTAGGTTGATATTCATATTTTTAATAAATCATGGGAGACAGCAGGGAAACCCCTCAGGTTTGTGGTGGCCTCTGAAGTCAGAGCCAGAAAGTTTGTTCCCATGAGCTGGGAGTTTCCTGTGCCACTGCAGACGTGGCTCAGAGCCAGGGCTGCCTGGCAGCCACCCCCAAACTGCCCTGACCATTTCCTTTGCTTCACCTTGGCTTTCTTTACTCGTCACTGGTCCTGATTTCTTCCTATTGCCCATTCCTCTTCCCTCCCCTGCAAACAGCCCATCATCCCTGGTTGCCCTTGCCTCTCTGGCCCCACTCCCCAGTTCAGTTCCTCACTTGGCACCATGGGAACGTCCATTGCGGAGCAGGATCATCCTCCAAGTGCTTCAGGAATTGTCTGCAGGCTCCTGCAGTGCCTCCTGCTGCTCCCTGGCCAGAGGCACCCCAGGCCAGGGGGGCCCATCTGGGCTGCTGTGTCTGGCTGAGGGGCTCCCTGTTGTGGGCAAGGAGGAGGAGCTGCAGAGGCTCTGCAGGACTGACAGGATGGGCTTTGGGGCTGTGAGGAGAAGCTGAGGCACCTGGGCTGCTGCACCTTCTGAAGAGGAGGCCCAGGGCTCCTCCTGCAACTGCTGCAAGGGTGGTTTCATAGAATCACAGAATCAGCAAGGTTGGAAAAGACCTTGGACATCATCAAGTCCAACCTGTGCCCTGACACCACCTTGTCTCCCCTGAGCCTCCTCTTCTCCAGGATAAACAACCCCAGCTCCCTCAGCCACTCCTCACAGGACTTGTGTTCCAGACCCCTCAGCAGCCTTGTTGCCCTTCTCTGGACACGATGGGTCCTAGAACTGGACACAGCACTCGAGGTGCTGCTCAACCAGTGCTGAGCACAGGGGAAGAATCCCTGCCCTGCTCCTGCTGGCCACACCATTCCTGATCCATAGGAGTGCCAGGGGCTGGATGAGGGAAATGGTGGGGAAGGAGTGGGGACAAAGTCTGATTGATTGTCAGCCACGAAAGGTCTTGATTTTCATATCTATTCAGACTGCATTAGAGTGTGCTGGGGGTCAATATCAATTGGACATTCCTGATAGCTATCTATAAAGAGGAAAAGAAAACTTCACAGGACAAAACAGTTCTCTCTGCCTTGTTTCCAACACAGGATATTCCATTTGAATACACTTCTGAAGTCTGTGTAATTGATCACAGAAGAATTGAAAACTTGATTTTCTTCCCAGGGGCTTTCCTTGTTCAGATGTTTTGAACAAACGTTTATGAGCTTTTCTCACTGAATTCCTGAACTGAAGAGCTCAAGAAATAAGAGGCATTTGAAATAATTTACCAGCAGCCTCCAAGGGGTTGAGGATCCATCCTCATCAGAGCAGCAAGGAACAGAAATGGGCACAGCTTTCTGGCTGCCCTAGCTTTGGGATGGGCCCTGGGCCTGCAGCAGGAGCAGCTCTGGAGGGCCCCAAGGCCGGGGCTGTTGTGCTGGCCTGGGCAGATGGGATGGCAGCAGGGGCTGCAGAGCTCTCAGGAGCTCAGGGAGAGGGGAGCAGGGCACCCAGGGAGCCTGGTTTTCCCTTGGGCCAGCACCTTGCCCATGGCTGGGGCTGAGCCCTCTGGGAGCTGCAGCTGCTGCTGTGCCCTTGCCAGGGGCTGAGGCCATGGGGCCCCTGCCCAGAGCAGCCTGCCCTGAGCAGAGCTGTAGGGCCAGAGCCGGCTGGGCTGTGCTGGGGAGAGGCCCTTGGTGCTGCCGAGAGCTCAGGGCAACTGGCAGAGCTTGCAGGGAGCTGGGCTGGGCTGAGAGAGCCTGGCAGAGACACCATCAGTGTCCATCTCAGCCTGGGTGAGCGTGCAGGGGCAGGACTCAGCCCAGGGCTGGTGGGGCAGGGCCAGCGCCTGTGGAAGGCATTGAAAACAGGCAAGTGGCCGAGAGAGGAGGCTGCTCTGTGCCCTTGGGGGCACGCACAGAGCAGGGAGGGGGCCCAGGACATTTGTCAGCCCTGCCAGCCTCTGTCCCCAGGCGTTGGCAGCCCTGGCTGCTCAGCCCAGGTTTTTGGGGCACTTTGGCTGTGGCCCAGCTCCATCCTCCTGCGGGGCTCAGGGCCTGTTCCCAGCCATGGCCAGCCCTGCACGGCCTCTCTGCTGGCCCAGAGCCCGGCAGAGCCCGGGGCAGGGCTGTCTGTGCAGGCCCACAGGTGCCAGGGGCTGTGCAGGAGCTGGCAGAGGCTGCCCAGCAGGGAGGCCATGGGGCACAGAGCCCCAAAGCTGCTGTGGGCCCCACGGCAGAGGGGCCGTTCCCCCCGCAATGCTCCTGTCCTGCCCTGGGCCTGCACAGGCCCTGTGGCACCATGGCTGGGCCAGCGCGGCACAAAGGGGCCACGCAGCCGCTGACAGCCGGGGCTGACAGCAAGGCCAGGCACACACAAGGGATTGCTGCCATTGCCTGGCCTGGGCAGGGCTGCCTGTGCCAAAGGCACAGCTCAGCTGCCCTTGGGGGCTGCAGGAAAAGTGCAGAGCCCAAAGAGCCTCCATGGCTGTGCTGGAGACCAAGGCTGGAGGAGGGAAAGGCAGGGCTGCTGTGGGATGGGGAGGGGATTGAATTCCAGCAGACACTGATGTGAGGCTTAGGAAGGCTTAGAGAGAAAACAAGCTTTAGAAGTCTCAAAGTGGGGGATGTTACCAGATAAATCACCATCTCTGCCTGGTGATCACGCACAAAGCTTGTTCTTCAAAACCCACTGTCCCATGGAACTGCACAATGCCCAGTTTGTAAGAAGGAGAATTTGAAAGCAACCAGCTCCAATTGTGCCAGCTTTTAACAGTCCACCATGCAGTCAGGTGTGACTCTGCCATCACCAACCTCCAGAGACCACCAAAGAGACCCCCAGGGCAGAAGAACACATCTGTGAAGGGAAGGGAAAATATTTTAACAATTTCAGGGAAATGATTATCCTATCTAAGTTTGTTCTGTGACAATCACTGAAAATATATTTAAAATACAGTCTGTAAGCAGGAACTTTCCTGTACTCAGCATGCACAGCTTTGGGAGGAGCTTTTCTCCTTTTGCATCTGGCTGAATAAGGAATGCTGCTTCTCATTGCTCCCTTGGTGGTAAGCCGTTTCTTTTTTATCCCCATTTCTGGCAGCAGCGTCACAATGGCCCCTCGCTTCTATGATGCCCCATCGTGTCACAATGGTCACCTTGGTTCCATGGGGCCCCAAAGTGACAAAAAGGTTTCTTGGTTCCACAAGACCCTGTAGTGTCATAATGATCTCCTTGGCTCTGCAGTGTCACAGTTGGACTCCTGGTTGCATGAGACCCCAAAGTGTCACCATGGATCCTTGTTTCCATAAGGTCTCACTGTGTCACCATATTCTCATCAGTTCAATCAGGCCTCACAGTGTCCCAATGCTCTGCTTGGCTCTGCAGTTTTAAAATGGCCCTTGGTTCCATGAGGCCCTGCAGTGCCACACTGGCCCTTGGTTATACAAGACCCCACAGTGCCACAAGGATCCCCTTGCTTTCAGGAGGCCCTGAAGTGTCACAAGGGCCCCTTGGTTCCTTTTGCCCCTCAATGTCACCATGGACCACTTGGTTCCATTGGTGTCCCCTGTGTCACAAGGGTTCCTTGATTCCATGAGCCCTTGCAGTGCCACAATGCTCTCCTTGGTTCTGTGGGGCCCTGAAGTGTCACAAAGGCCCCTTGGTTCTATGGGGCCCTGAAGTGTCACAATGGCCCCTTGGTTCCCCAGTATCACAAAGGCCCCTTGGTTCCATGAGGCCCTAGAGTGCCACAATGGCCCCTTGGTTCCCCAGGATCACAAAGGACACTTGGTTCCATGTGGCCCCTTAGTGGTACAGTGGATTCCATGGTTCCAAGAGGCCCCACAGTGTAACAAGGGTCTCCTTGGTTCTGCAGTGTTCAAATGGTTTCTTGGTTCCTTGAGGCCTCAAAGTGTCACAATCGTCTCCTTGGTCCCAAGGGGATCTGCATTATCACCATGGACATTTGGTTCTCTGAGGTGCCCTGTGTCACAATGCTCTCCTTGTTTTCACAGTGTCACAAGGATCTCCTTGCTTCCATGGGGCTCTGCTGTGTCCCAATGGCCCCTTGTTTCCATGGGGCACCCCAGTGTCACAAGGGTCTCCTTGGTTCCAGAGTGTGACAATGCACCCTTGGTGACAGGAAGCCCTGCAGTGTCACCGTGGACATTTGCAGGGCTGGAACACCTCTGCTCTGGAGCCAGGCTGAGAGCTGGAGCTGTTCAGCCTGGGTGTGAGGAGGCTCCAGGGAGACATCAGAGCCCTCTGCAGCACCTAAAGGGGCTTGGAGAGAGCTGGAGAGGGACTTTGGACAAAGGCCTGGAGTGACAGGACAAGGGGGAATGGCCTTGAGGGGAAGGAGGGCAGGTTTAGATGGGATATTGGGAAGAAATCTTCCCAGTGAGGGTGGTGAGGCCCTGGCACAGGTTACCCAGAGAGACTGAAGACTCCCCACCTCTGGAGGTGTTCAAGGCCAGGTTGGATGGAGCAATCTGGTCCAGTGGAAGGTGTCCCTGCTCATGGCAGGAGACTGGAACTGGATGATCTTTAGGATTCCAACCCAAGCCATTCCATGATCCAAGATTTGCCCCTCCCTGCCCTCATTAGCAGGAGGTTGACAAGTTCTTTTTGCAGCCATTTACTGCAAACACAGCCACTGAATTCACTTTGCTTTGGATGTTGCCTGCAGCCTCAATCAGGTCCACCCAAGCTTTGGCTTTCCTAAACACATGAACACATGCTCAGGTCAGATTTGTGAATTCCTCCTCTGTAGCTTGTCCTCACTTCCACCTCCTGGCCGTTGTGTTGTGGCTCATCCCTGTCATTTGTCCCTGAGGCAGCACAGCCCCCCTGCCCAGCACAGGCCCCACATCCCCCCCATCAGACACGGCAAAACACAGGGTGTGTTTGGGGTGGGCAAATGTTCCCCACCAGAGTGTCCATTCCAGACCTCAGTGTCCAGTTCCAGCACCCACATCCCATGCCAGGGTTCCAAGAGAGCCCTGCCCTGGGGTCTGCCAAGGGCTGGGTGAGGAGGGAGCCTGGGCAGGGCTGATGCTGCCCCTACACTGGTGCTGAAATCGGCAGGAGGAAGGAGATAACCACAGAACAAACAGATCAATGAACTGGGGTGAGTACCCAGGTCTGGAAGTGGCTGATGGAAGAGGTTGGAGGGATGGTCAAACTCTTGGGCATCTTCTCAGGCTGGCCATGGCACCAAGGCCACAGACCAACCTCCTCAGTGCTGCACCTGCCTGTCTGAGATCCCTGCCAGGGGACTGGCACAGCACCACATACCTGCTGGAACGTGTCCTGGCCCTGCAGAGCCACACAGCTCAGCTGACATGGGTGGGTTTGATCTCCTGGGCACTTCCCAGTCTAGCCCAGCTTCTGTCCCTCTCTGCCCACCTCCCCTGCCCTCACCCCAGCCCAACGCAACCCAGCAACCCATTCTGGGTGAGCCCCATGGCAGTGCCTGCTCTGGGGTGCTCCAGCATTGGGTGCACTCACCCCACAGCCCTGGCCCCCTGGAAGGGCTCAGCAGCTGCTGAGGGGCAGAGAGGGAGGTCAGCCTCCACATCAGCCCTGGGGCTGGAGCTCCCCATGGCAGGGGAAATGGAGCTGAGTGACAGTGCAGAGCTCCTGGTCCTGGCTCCAGGAGATGCCCAGCACAGGCTGCCTCTACCCACTCAGTGCCAGCCCCTCTCCCCAGGCCAGCACAGCAGCCCTGGGCAGGGGAGAGAGGGGCCTGGCCAGAGCTGGTACCTGCAGCAGCAGCTTCCTCTGCATTCCTCCCTGCAGGCACAGAAACCTCCCTTGCTCTTCTCCCTGGACATCCCTTTCCCCACCTGAGCGTGTCCTGGCTGGCCAGGCTGGCTTGTCCTGCTGCCCCAGGCCCTGCTCCCCACAGGGCCCTGAGCTGGCACTGCTGCTCAGGACACTCCAGGTTCTGCTGCTGTCCATGGCCGGGACTGCAGGGAAGTTGCAGCTCCAGGGGGAAGGTTGCAGAAAGGCTCTGGGCACTGAGGCTGAAAGGGGCACCCCAGGGTTCTCTGTGTGTGGGAGCTGAGCTTGTGACCCCTTGAGCCCTCCCAAGTGCTGGGGCTGCACCTCCAGCTCCAGAGGAGATGGGACAGATGGGAGCAGAGACAAGTAATTCCAGCTGGATCCTTTATTGTGTTTGCTTTTACAAAGGACATGGATCCATATTGTAGAGTAAGTGTTTTGTGTCAGATAACACTGAAAGAGTGATAAGAATAATATTTTTTAACTGAAAATAGTATTTCATGCATAATACACAATGAGAAAAAAAAGACACATATGATCAGAAGAGCATCTGAGTTTTTCAGAGGATGAGAGACTCATTTATGTTCCAGCAGTCAAACCTGTTCAAATCCTTTCCTCAGGGATTCCTTGAGATGAGATGTGACCAGCAGAGGCCAAGGCCAGCCAGAGCTCTCTGGCCTGGCAGCTTTTGTCTGGGGGAAACCCTTGCATATAGGGAACTTTTCAGGGGCAGTATCAATTTTGGCCGTGGGCACCTGGAAAGATGGATGGCTCTTTTCCTTAGGAAGGAAAGCACAGAGCCTCAGTGTTTGAAGGCAGGTGAGACTCAGCTTTCAGGAAGACAAGGTCAGCCAGACTTGTTGGTAATGGCAGCTTTTGTCTGGGAGCAATCCCTGGACAATGGGAAATTTGCAGGTGGAATCCCATTTTGCCCATGGATGCTTGAATGAGAAGGGCAGCTCTTTTCCATTTGAAGGAAAGCCCAGAGCACCAGTGTTCCAGGGGTACATGAGAAGAGACCCTTGACGTGTCAAGGTCAGTTGGACCAGACAGGCCCAGCCAACCAGACTTGTTACCTGTTCCCTTGGATTCATGGAGCCCTGCAGTGTCACAGGTGCCCCTTGTTTCCATGGGGCCCCACGGTGTCACCATTGTCCTTCGCTTCCACGAGGCCTTGCAGTGTCATAGGGGTCTCCTGGGTGCCACAGTATCACAATGGACCCTTGGTTCCTTGGAGTCTCAATATATCTGAAGGGTCTCCTTGATTCCTTGAGGCCCTGCAGAGCCACTTGATTCAACAAGGCCTCAAAGTGTCATAATGGGCTCCAGGATTTCATGAGGCCCCGCTGCGTCACAATGGACCTTTGGTTCCATGGTGTCCTGAACTGTTACATGAATCCTCAGTTCCATGGGGCCCTGTAGTGTCACAATGGACTCCTCGGTTCAATGTGCCACACAGTGTGACAACTGCCCCTTGGCCTGCGAAGACGCCAGTGTCACAATGGTTCCTTGTTTCCATGAGGCCTTGTAGTGTCACAAAAGACCATTGGTTTCATTGAGCCACACAGTGTCACTATGGCCCACAAGGCCCCGAAGTGCTACAGTAGCTCTTTGGTTTCTCAAGGCCTCAAGGTGTGCAAATGGCCCCCAGGGTTTCATGAGGCCCTGCTGTGTCACAATGGACCTTTGGTTCCATGATGCCCCATAGTGTCACAATGGTATCCTTGGTTCCACAGTGTCAGAATGGACCCTTCATCCCATGGGACACCCACAGTGTTCACTGTAGCCCCCTTGATTCCATGAGGCCATGCCATGTTATAATGGCTCCTAGGTTCAAGTGGGTCCCAAAGTGTCAGAATAGTCTCCATTGTTCCATAAGACCTTACAATGTCACTGTGGTCCCCTTGGTTCCACAAGGCCCTGCAGTGTAACAATGGACTCTTGGTTCCATGAGGTTCCTCAGTCACAATGGCCCCTTGGCTCCATGAGGCCATGCTGTTTCATAGTGGCTCGTGGTTCCATGAGGCCACACAGAGTTGCAATGGACACTTGGTTCCATGAGACCTTGCTGTGTCACAATGGAATTATACTTCCATGAGCTTTCATGTCCCATTGTGGGACCTCATGGAACCGAGGGTCCCTTATGAAACTGCAGAACCAAGGAGAATGTTGTTGGTAGTATGAAAGCTCATGGAACCAAAAGTCCATTGTGACATTGTGGGGGCTCATGGAACCATGGAGACCATGATGACACTTCAGGACCCACTGGAACCAAGTGGCCATTGTGACACTGCAGGGCCTTGTAGAACCAAGGGGCCATTGTAGCACAGCAGGGCCTGATGGAATCAAGGGCATTGTAGTGACACTGTGGGGCTCCATGAGACCATGGGGCCATTCTGACTCTCTGGAACCAAGGACACCATTGTTACACAATAGGGCATCATGGAACCAAGGAGGCCATTGTGAACCGGCAGGGGAATCCAGTGAGGCTGTTATGACATTTCAAGGCTTTGTGACACCAAAGGGCCCTTTTGGAACTGCAGGGCCCCATGGAACCAATGAGACCATTGTGACATCACAGGGCTTCATGGGAGCGAGGGGACATTGTGACAGTCTGGGGCCTTCTAGAACCAAGGGGCCATTGTGGCAGTGTGTGGCACCATGGAACCAAGGAGACCCTTGTGAACAGGGAGCCCCAGACACAGCAGCCCAGATGTGCCCCTCTGGCCTGGGGTGCCTCTGGCAAGTGAGCAGCAGGAGGCACTGCAGGAGCCTGCAGACAATTCCTGAAGCACTTGGAGGATGATCCTGCTCCCCCAAGGGATGTTCCCATGGTGCCAAGTGAGGAACTGAAATGGGGAGTGGGGCCAGAGGGGAAAGGGCAACCAGGGATGGGCTGTTTGCAGGGGAGGGAACAGGGGTGGGCAAGAGGAACAAATTTGTAGCAGGGAAGAGTCAAGAAAGCCAAGGTGAAGATCAGGAAAAGGTCAGGGCATTTTGGGAGTGGCTGCCAGGCAGCCCTGGCTCTGAGCAACAACGTCTGCAGTGGCACAGCAAACTCCCAGCTCATGGGAAGAAACTTTCTGGCTCTGACTTCAGAGGCCACCACAAACCTGAGGGGTTTCCCTGCTGTGGCCCAGCCCTTTCTGGCCCCAGGGGCCGTTGGCATTTGTGCTCCCTCAGGTTCATCTCCCCACACCAACCCCATGGGGGTGCTCAGGCCTGCTCTGGGCAGTGCAAACAGGGGCTCCTGAGGCAGTGCTGCCGTGTCTGTGCCTGCAAGGCTGCGGCAGCTGTGTGAGCTGGGGGAGAGGCCAGGGCTGCAGAGGGGGGATGTTGTTGGCAGGTGCATGAGGAGGCTGTGGGACGCTGCCCTGGGATGTCCAGCGCAGTGGGGATGGGTCAGGCCCTGCTCTGCTGCTCCTTGCCGTGTGCCCCAGGGCCCTTGCAGAGCCCCAGCCGTGCTGTTTGCCCCCAGCCTGCCCACGGCCAGCCTGGGGCTGCTGCCGGGGCTTTTCTCTGCTGAGCATTGGCCTGGGCAATGTGTTGTGGAGAGAGCCTGGGCAAGGAGCCTGGAGCCCCCAGGCCCTGGGCTGAGGCCTCAGTGCTGCTGTGCCAGCAGTGCCCATGGGCTGTCCCTGCTGCAGCCCTGGCACTGCCACCCCCAGCCCTGTGCCCGGCCCCGAGAGCACTCAGGCCCTACAGCAACACCAGGGCCAGGAGGGCAGCGGGGCAGGGCCACGGCAGCAGCACTGGCAGCACCAAGTGCTGCTGCTGCTGCTGGGCACAGCTGCTGTGCCAGCACTGATCTGCCCCCAGCTCTGCACACAGACATTGCTGCTGCAGCTGCAGAGAAGGGAACCAAAGGGGCATCTCTGCAGAAAACTAGGCTGGGAAATCCCTGAGTTCCTTGAAAGCCACCAAGAGCACAGCCCCTCATTGACACAGTCTGTGGCCACAGGGGAGGTGGAAACAAAACAAGAAAGGGCCTAAATAATGGCCTTGTTTTGTGAACATTACTGAAAACTAAAAGAAAAAAAAAAAAAACAACAAGCAAGAAACAAGTTCTATCAAAGATGGCTTTTATTACAAGTGATTTTCAGAAATTCAAAACCTATTTAATGTTTCTGAAATTTTCCAGTTATCAGTGTCCGAACTGCAGCCTTGGGCTCCTGGTTCCTCAGGCTATAGATGAGGGGGTTCAGGGCTGGAGGCACCATTGAGTACAGAACTGACAGAGCCAGATCCAGGGATGGGGAGGAGATTGAGGGGGGCTTCAGGTAGGCAAATGTGCCAGTGCTGATAAACAGGGAGAGCACGGCCAGGTGAGGGAGGCAGGTGGAAAAGGCTTTGTGCCTTCCCTGCTCAGAGGGGATCCTCAGCACAGCCCTGAAGATCTGCACATAGGAGAAAACAATGAATACAAAGCAACCAAAAAATAAATAGGCACTAACTGCAAGGAGTCCCAGTTTCCTGAGGAAGGATCTGGAGCAGGATAGTTTTAGGATGTGTGGGATTTCACAGAAGAACTGGCCCAGGGCATTGCCATGGCACAGGGGCAGGGAAAATGTATTGGCTGTGTGCAGCAGTGAATAGAGAAAGGCACTGGCCCAGGCAGCTGCTGCCATGTGGGCACAAGCTCTGCTGCCCAGGAGGGTCCCGTAGTGCAGGGGTTTGCAGATGGACACGTAGCGGTCGTAGCACATGATGGTCAGGAGATAAAACTCTGCTGATATGAGGAACAGAAAGAAGAAGAGCTGTGCAGCACATGCTGTGTAGGAGATGTTCCTGGTGTCCCAGAGGGAATTGTGCATGGCTCTGGGGACAGTGGTTAGGATGGAGCCCAGGTCGGTGAGGGCCAGGTTGAGCAGGAAGAAGAACATGGGGCTGTGCAGGTGGTGGCCGCAGGCTACGGCGCTGATGATGAGGCCGTTGCCCAGGAGGGCAGCCAGGGAGATGCCCAGGAAGAGGCAGAAGTGCAGGAGCTGCAGCTGCCGCCTGTCTGCCAGTGCCAGCAGGAGGAAGTGGCTGATGGAGCTGCTGTTGGACATTTTCTCTGGCTGGGCATGGGGACCTGTTCATGGAGAAAAGGTCATTGGGAACTGCCATGGAGAAAAGGACAGTGGAGAGTTAGAGGAGATACCTGGAACTAAAATCAAAGCCATTTCCCATACACCATGCCCTGGAACACACAGACACCCTTTTGTGTTTAAGACTTCTGCAGATTTCTTTATAAGCTCCCCCCATGTCTCTCCTGGCATTCTTGGATATCAAACCCTCAGCATTTCTTCTGCCCCCAGGGAGAACAGAGCAAGTTCTGTGAGGCAAAGTGATGAGTGGCGAGTGAGGGGACATGGTCTGTCATTCTGACCTGCTCAGAGCTTCTCTGGGCTTTAGCCTTTCTCAGGTGGAGAGGGATCAGCTTCCTATGTTTCCCCTAAAAAATCCCCAGGTCCTGCTGCGAACAAATGGATCCACCACAGTCCAGCCCCACTTCTGTATCCAAGGACTCACGTTGCTCATTTCACCAACCCAACAGCATTTCCAGTGTCAGAACACCTCTGCCTTTCCCCGTGGGTCTTTCAGATAACACAAAGATGCTGCAGGACAGGTTTGCATCCTGGATTGAAGCTCCCAGCTTGGACTGAAATCTCCAGGAGACTTCCAAGTGTCCTTGTGCTGGCATTGGACTGAGGGAGATGCAGCTCCTGCCCTGGCTGCACTGACAGCATTGCCCAGAGCCGGACACTGGGGACAGTGTCACCCTGAGCCAGCTGTGCCCCCTCCCAGAGCCCCCCAGGGCCGGGCAGCTGCTCCCAGCCCTGTGCTCTGCAGAGGGAACTGGGCCCGGGGCTGCAGAGCTGCCCCAGGGCTCTGCGGCAGCTCTGCCTGCACAGGAGGGGCTTCAGGCCTTGGAGCCCCGGCCCTGAGGGCAGAGGCTTGGCTGGGGGACAGGAGGGAGGGGGCTTGTTCAGAGCCAGGGGCTGCACTGGAGGGGCTCCTGTGGAGATCTCTCAACTCTCCCTGCCACAACATTGCTGGGGTTTGTTTTCTCTCATTGCCTCATCTTCTCTCTGCTTCCTGAAGATTTTCCTCCTGCAGGGGTTTCCCTGTGCCTGAGCTCTCCCTGCTAGGACTCCCAGACCCCAAATCTCTGTGCACTCTCCTTGGCCCTACAGAACCCTGCCTGTTTGCAGGGCACTGGCTGGGGCCAGGTTCTGTTGGCAGCCTGGAGAAAGGAGAGCTCAGACTAAGCCTGATGGGCCCAGCCAAGGTGATGCTGGTGCTGTCCATGGGCAGAGGAGTGGCTGAAAGCACATCAGGGATCTCCTGCACACCTGCTGATCACTGAGAGTTCAGATGTCCCAGGGACTTGTCAAAATTAATGATACCCTCTTCATTTGTTCTCCCACTCTCCCATTATCTATTATTAAAAACTGAAAACAAAGCCTCAGGAAATGTCTTCATTTTAAAACAAATACTTGTCTTGGAAATATTTGGGGAGTGGGCAGAAGCTCTCAGTGTGTCAGAGCTTCATGAGCATTTCACCTCCCCTGCACCAGAAATACTCAGAGTTGTACTCACAGAGTCTGTAGGCATTGGGCTGTTCCAGCTTGAGGAGATCCCTGCAGGAGCTGCAGCTGCATTGTCCTGCAGCCAGAGGTTCCTGTGCCAAGGGCTGGCAGTGATTCTCCCCCAGTCTCTTC
Source organism: Phylloscopus whistleri (assembly GCA_017589585.1). Lineage (NCBI taxonomy): Eukaryota > Metazoa > Chordata > Aves > Passeriformes > Phylloscopidae > Phylloscopus > Phylloscopus whistleri. The sequence goes on from JADMLD010000526.1 coordinate 60,785, forward strand.
TCAGCACCTTCCCAGCCCTGAGTGATTGAAGCTCTCTGTGCCTCTGTGCTGTGCTCGGGGTGGCTGCAGGCAGTGCCCCAGCCCTGCTGGGCTGGGAGAAGAGCTGCTCAGCAAGAGAAATGTCTTTTGAAGCTCTTCTTGATTGCCAGAAGCTGCCTCTGTGCCAGGAGCTCAGCCCAGCTCAGCAGCACAGACACAGCACAAGGACTTTAATGACCCTCTTGGGGCTTGTGCTCAGGCCCTGAACATCAGGGAGATGAAGAAACCTCTCAAGAACTCCAAGTCAGAATCCAACTCCAAAGTTTCTGGAAGTTTTAATGGGTCCCACTGAGGGACACAATAGAGCAAGTGTTCCCAGACCCCAGGCAGAGCAGAGAACTGGAGGCAGTGATGCCAGGAGGGGACAAAGAGAAGCCAAGTCTTGGTGCCCTGGGGCACAGCAGGGTCTGTGCCACCAAGGGCTGTCAGGAGACACCTTGTCCTGAGGCCGTGGGGCCTCCTGGCACAGCCCCAGCAAGGCTGGGCACTCTCAGCCCTTTGTCCTGCCCTCAGCATCCCCCTGACAGCCCAGTGGTCTCAAGGATCTGCTGGAAGGAGTCCCTGGGGAGCCTTGGTCAGGAATGGCCCTGGGGGCTCCTGAATGCTGCCAGGCACTGCAGGTTCTTCAAAGGACTTTGGGTTTGGTTTTTGCCTTGGAGTTTCTGAGAGGTTTCTGCAACCATGGCCTCCAATTATCTGCTGTAATTAGTCCCTGGAGAGGCTTTGTCAGTACCAACACTCAGTGGGGCTCATTAATGCTTCAAGGTACTTCAGTTATTTGAAGGTACTTGGTGTTTCCCTTTTAAATCTGATTCTGTGAGAAAGATTGTGCAATCCTGGCCCCAAATATCTACTTTAACAAGTCCCTTGGGATTCTTAGCCAGTAAAAACACTCAGTGGGGCTCATTAATACTTTCAGGTACTCAAAGTTTCTTAAAGAACTTTTTTTGACACTGAGTCTGAGAAGTTTGTGAAATTATGGCCTCCAATTATCTGCTTTAATTAGTCTCTTGGGATTCTTAGCCAGTAAAGCACTCAGTGGACCTCATTAATACTTTAAGGTACTCAAAGTTTCTTAAAGAACTTTTCTCTGGCACTGAGTCTCTGAGAAGTTTTTTGTGTGATCCTGGCCTCTAATTATCTGCTTTAATTAGTCCCTTGAGAGCTTTGCACTGACACTCAGTGGGGCTCATTAATACTTTAACATACTCAAAGTTTCCTAAAGAACTTTTTTTTGGCACTGAGTGTCTGAGAAGTTTTTGTGGGATCCTGGCCTCCAATTATCTGCTTTAATTGGTCCCTTGAGAGCTTTGCATTGACACTGAGTAGGGCTCATTAATACTTTGAGATACTCAAGGTGTTTAAGGTACTTTGGATTTTCCTGCCCACACTGAGTCTCTGAGAGGTTTTTGTGCAATCTTGGCCTCCAATTCTCTCCTCCAAGGAGTCCATGAGGAGCCTGTGTTGGAGATGGACCTTAGCAGGACCCACTAATGCTTTTAGACACTTTGTATTTTATTTCTGACTCGGACTCCAGAAAAGTTTTGTGCAATGTCCTCTCAGGCCCTGAGGTTCAAGGGCTCAGCACCAAATGCACCACGGGGCTCATTAGGATCAAGCAAGTCCTGACAAACCATGGCATTGCCTTGATTTCTCTCTGGTCTGGTGCAGTTCATTAGGAAGTCTTTTTTTCGTAGAGTTATGAAGAAATATTTCAAAGAGCTTCTACTAAATCCACATTCATATTTTCAAAGGTGAAGTTTTCTCTTTAGAGAAGTGGTGATTGCAGCATTGTGTGTCTGATACTGATCCAGAGTCTCTCCCAAGGAGATCTGGCCAGCTCAGAGAAGCTGTGCCATGAGAAGTGTGGAGAACCTTGCTCTACATTCCCCGAACCCATCCTGTCTCTCCTCACTCACCTTGGAACTGCTTTGCTCAGAGAACTGGCTGCACTCAGCCAAAGAGGGTTTTTTTTTTTTATTTTATTTTAGCAATCTAAACTCCTGAGTTTCAGACAATCTCCTCAAGTGTCTGCCTAGCCCAAGGTGCCTCCAAGGAGGTTCCCCTTCCCTAAGGCAGAACCATGCAAGGAATGTTTTAGACACACAGGAAGTTCTACAAGAAACACAAACCCAGAGTTGGCTGAAGGCAGAATTGGACCAACTCCTGAAGGACAGACAAGCTTTGAACCCCTTGCAGCTGAAAGTTCCAGGTGGGTTGTTGGGAGGTGTGTGAGTGAGCCAAGAGTGAGGGAAAGGGAAATGCAGAGAGGCCTGGAAGTGCTTCAGTGCAGACAGGCTGTGGGGAAGGGCACTGCAGCCCTGTCCTGGGCCAGGAGTGAGGGTGGATCATCATCCCAACCTGCCCTGGGCCATTGCAAGGGGCTGTGGCCATGGACACTGCCCTGACCCCACTGCTGGCTTTGGGTGCCACAGCAACCCCCATCATTTTCAGTTTCCTTGGAAAGCACCCCAAGGAGCCATTTCTGCAGCCAGGTTCCATGGCCACTTGCATGCAGAGCTGTTGCTGTCCTGGGCTGCCATGGCACCCCTCAGGACACAGCGGTGCCGGGGCTGTTCCAGGTACAATTGCACTGACACTCGTTGGTGCCCTCAGGTGCCACGGCAGCGGCCACAGGGTCCCGTTCCTTGGTTTGGGGCCATGGCAACCAAGGCCTGGAGCCCTTGTGATGGTTGGTTGCCATGGAAAGCTGCCCTGGGCCCTTTGCTCAGGGCTGGTGTCACTGCCCAGAGACAGAGGGGATCCCTTTCTGGGGGCTTGTGCCACGGCCACCTGCCCTGTGCCCCGCTGGCTGCTCGGGCACCGTGAAACCAGCAGCAAACGCCACTGCAAGGGCCAAAGGACAGCTCAGCCAGACAGAAAGGGGCAGTGCTGGCCACTGTGTCCATGGCAACCCTCACTGGGACACCACACCTGGGTCACCTGTCCTGGCAATTGCCATGGAAACCCAGCTCATTGGGAATGCAATGGTGGACAAAGGTTTTAGTGGGGCCTGTCACAGTAGGACAGAGGCTGGTGGTTTTAAACAAAAGGAAGGGAGATTCAGATAAGGAGAGATAAGGAGAAAATTTTTGATGGTGAGGTTGGTGATACATCAAGACAGTCAATGCCCCATCCCTGGAAACATTCCAGTCCAGCTGGGACAGGGCTCCGAACAACCTGATCTGGTGAAAGATGTGCCCTGGGATGTCACCATGGAATGGCTGTGACTGCCTCTGACCACAGCACTTTTGACCATCCCCAGAAACCCCTGGGAGGTGTCCATGGAGCCCCTGTCTGTGCCTGTGACATTCCAGCTGTGGAACAGCCTGGAGACTCTTGGGAAGTCCCCATGGAACCCCTCTGAGGGCCTGTGACAACTCGGTTCCTTAGCAGGCAAACATCACCAGGCCCTGTTACTCTGGAGAGTTTCCATGGCAACCACCACCAGCCCCCTATTGCTATGGTCAGTCCCTTGGCAGCTCCATGCAGACTCCATGCCAGGGGTGGTTGCCAGGGCAGCCAGGGCTGGCACCAGCTGGGATGCTCAATTTCTACGGGCTGGGCTTTAGGATTGGGATTCCCCAATTTTCTGCTCCCACTAAAACTGTGTCACCCCTCACTGCCCTCCAGCCTCTCATTGAAAGGACAAAAGGCAAAGATCCCAGGCTGGGATAAGCACAATTTGCTGGGAACAGCAACAAGATAAGCAACAAATAGGAACAGAAACATTACTGATAACAGAAAGGATAAGACAAATGATATACAGGGAAAGCTACAACAACACCGACTGGCTCTTCCTGGCCATGTATTTCCTCTTGCCTGGAAAGGGCATCCTTCTCCTTGGGGGGTCATTGGGGTGGGCAGTGGGGTGGTCATTCGGGTGTGGGCAGTGGGTTAGTCAGTGGGGATTGGTCAGTGGGCATGTCAGTGGAGTTTTCATTGGGGTGGGCAGTGTGTTTGGTCAGTGGGTGTGGTAAGTGGGAGTGGTCAGTGGGGTTGTCATTGGGATGGGCAGTGGGTGAGGTCAATGGGTGCGGTGATTGTGGTAGTCAGTGAGGTGATCAGTGTGTGTGGTGAGTGGGTATGATCAGTGGGGTGGTCAGTGGGGAGTGGTCACTGATTTGTCATTGGGCGTGCTCAGTACGGTGGTCATTGCGGTATTCAGTGCATGTAGTCAATGGGTGCAGTCACCGGAGTGGTCAGTGGGTGTGGTCTTTGTGGTAGTAAGTGGGTGTGGTCAGTGGATGTGTGGGCACTGGGTGTGGACAGTGGGGTCTACTCAGTGGGTGTGATCAGAAGGGTGTTCGGAGTATTGTCAGTTGGTGTGGTTAATTGGTGTGGTCAGTGGGGTGGAAACTAGAGTGTGGTCATTGGGGTGGTCAGTGAGGTGTGGTCATTGGGTTAGTCAGTGGGGAGTGGTTAGTGGGCATTCAGTGGGGAGTGGTCAGTGGGTGTGGGCACTACGTGCTGTGACTGGGTGTGGTCAAAGGGTGTTGTCAGTGAGGGATGGTCAATAGGGGTAGTCAGAGGATTTGGTCAGTGGGTATGGTCAATGGGGTGGTCATTAGGGTGGGAAGTGGGTGTGGTGAATGGGTGTGGTCATTGGGTGTGGTCATTGGGTGTGATCAGCATGATGGGTGTGGTCAGTGTGGTCACAATGATGGGATCATTGGAGAGTAGGTGGGGTCAATAGGATGAGTGTGGTCACTGCAGCAGGTGTGGTCAATGTGGGTGTGTGGTCATTGGGATAAGAGTGGTCAATGTGAGGAATGTAATCAATGGAGCAGGTGTGGCCATTTCAGGGTGTTGTCAAAGGGGTGGGTGAGGCCATGTTGATGGATGTGACTGGATGTGATCAATGGGGTGGGTGTGGTCAGTGGGGTGTGTTCAGTGGGATGGTCAGTGTGTGTGGTAAGTTGGTGTGGTCAGTAGGTGTGATCATTGGGGTGGTCAGTGTATGTAGTAAGTGGGTGTAGTCAGTTGGTGTGGTCAATGGGTGTAGTCAGTGGGTGTGGTCTCTGGGGTGTGGTCAGTGTGCAATGGGCAGTGGGTGTGGTCAGTAAGCTGTAGTCAGTGGGTGGACACTGCATTGTAGTCAGTGGGGTGGTCACTGGGATGTAGTCATTGGGGTTGTGAGAGCAGTTGTTCATTGAGTTGGTCAGTGGGGTGGTCAGTGGGGAGTCATCAGTGGGTGTGCACAGTGGGTGTAGTCACTGGGTGTGATCAAAGGGTGTGGTCAGTGAGGGATGGTCAATGAGGGTAGATAGTGGGTGTCCTCAGTGGGTGTGGTCATTGGGTTGTCCTTGTGGTGAAGCTGGACAAGCTGGCAGCCCATGGCCTGGACAGGAGCACTCTCTGCTGGGTTCAGAACTGGCTGCATGGCCGGGCCCAGAGGGTGGTGGGGAACGGTGCTGCATCCAGCTGGCAGCCAGGCACCAGTGGTGTTCCTCAGGGGTCTGTGCTGGGGCCAGCTCTATTCAATATTTTTATTGATGACATGGATGAGGGGATTGAGTCTTTCATTAGTAAATTTGCAGGTGACACTAAGCTGGGAGTGTGTGTCAATCTGTTGGAGGGTAGGAGGGCTCTGCAGAGAGACATGGAATGGTTGGATGGGTGGGCAGAGTCCAATAAGACGAAGTTTAATAAGTCCAAGTTCCAGGTCCTGCACTTGGCCACAACAACCCCCTGCAGTGCTACAGGCTGGGGACAGTGTGGCTGGACAGTGCCCAGGCAGAAAGGGACCTGGGGCACTGATGGACAGCAGGCTGGACATGAGCCAGCAGTGTGCACAGGTGGCCAAGAAGGCCAATGGCTCCTGGCCTGTATCAGGAATGGTGTGGCCAGCAGGAGCAGGGAGGTCACTCTGCCCCTGTACTCGGCACTGGTGAGGCTGCACCTCGAGTGCTGTGTCCAGCTCTGGCCCCTCAGTTCAGGAAGGACATTGAGTGCTGTGTCCAGTTCTGGGCCCCTCAGTTCAGGAAGGACATTGAGTGCTGTGTCCAGCTCTGGGCCCTCAGTTCAGGAAGGACATTGAGTGCTGTGTCCAGCTCTGGCCCCTCAGTTCAGGAAGGACATTGAGATGCTTGAGTGTGTCCAGAGAAGGGCAGCGAGGCTGGTGAGGGGCTTGGAACACAAATCCTGTGAGGAATGGCTGAGGGAGCTGGGGTTGTTTAGCCTGGGGAAAAGGAGGCTCAGGGGTGACCTTATCACTCTGTACAACTTCCTGAAAGGTGGTTGTGGTCAGGTCGGGGTTGGTCTCTTTCTCCAGGCAGCAACTGACAGAAGGAGAGGACACAGTCTCAAGCTTCATCAAGGGAAATATAGGTTGGATATTAGGAAAAAGTTTTTCATGGAAAGGGTGATAAAGTTCTGGAATGGCCTGCCCAGGGAGGTGGTGGTGTCACCATCCCTGGATGTGTTTAACAAAAGACTGGATGTGGCACTCGGTGCCATGGTTTAGTTGAGGTGCTAGGGCCTGGGTTGGACTTGATGATCTTGGAGGTCTCTTCCAACCTGGTGCTTCTGTGATTCTGTGATCTCCCAGCAGCCCTGCTCTGTCTGTGAACAGCAGCAGACAGAGCTTTCCTTGGCAGTGGGAGTGTTACCAAAACTTCAGTAAAATCAAAAACTCCTTAACCCCAATGTAGCATTCAGAAGCAGCATTCTTTATTCAGCTGGATGCACGGGGGGATAGCTCCTCCAAAGCCGTGCGTGCTGAGCAAAGGAAAGTTTCTGTTTATATTCTGTATTTTGGATACATGTTCATTGCTTGTCCCAGACTAAACAGACATATGATAATCATTTCCCTGAAATCATTAACACATTTCCCCTCCCCTTTTGCATGTCCTCTTCTGCCCTGGGGGTCTCTCTGGTGGTCCCTGGTGGTCACAGACCCCAATGTTCCAGTGGGCCTGGCTGAGCTGGCAGGACACTGAGGCTGCTGAACTTCCAGTTCCCCTTCTTACACCATGGGCATTGTGTGGTTTCCATGGGCCATGGTTTTGGAGAAGGAGCATTGTGTCAGCTCACCAGGTGCAGACCATTGATCATCTGGAAACATGAGGTGACAGAGTGGGCTGTGACATCTCAGAGTGGGTTATGTGAGGTCATCGAGGAGCTGTAGCATCATGGGCCATGTCTGTGGCATCACAGAGCCAGCTGTGACATCACAGGGCAGAGGTCTGACATCATAGAGCAGGCTATGACATCACAGAGTTGGCTGTGACATTACAGGGTGGCTGTGTGACATCACAGAGTGGGTTGTGACATCAGAGACCAGCTGAGTGACATCATGGGGGGCTGTGTGACATCCCAGGAGGGCTGTGTGAGGTCACTGGGTTGGTCACTCTGCCCCAGCTCCCCCTCACAGTTTCCCCAACAAGTCCAATGCTGTTCATACCCAGAAGGGTCCCCTGTCCCCTGGAATCCCCCCAGTGCACCTGGAGCCACAGCCTCCACCAAAGGATGTTCCACAGGATCGACCCCAGAGCCTGACACGGGGACAAGGGGCTGGGCTGTGTGACCAGGACATCAAGGACGTGGATTCTCCAGGTCTCTGTGGCCTGGGTTGGGTTGCCCAGGGCAGGAACGATGTCTGGCAGCTGCAGCAGGGTCAGGGAAGGGCTCCAAGGTGGGGCTGCAGCCCTTGGGCTGTCAGGAGAGGCTGAGGGAGCTGGGCTTGTCCAGCCTGGGGAGCAGGGAAGGCTGAGGGGCTCCTCATCCCAGCCTGGCAGTGCCCCTGAGGAGGTGATGGAGAACACAGAGCCAGGCTCTTCACCGGGGAGCCTGCTGGGAGACAAAAGACAATGAGCAGAGGGTGAAAGAGGGGAGGCTCAGCCAGGACAGGAGGAAACCTTTGTTCCCATGGGCTCAGCCAGCTGATGAGATGCTGCCCCCTAATCCCTGTCCCTTGGGATTTGCCAATCCAGACCAAATCAAGCCTTGAACCACTTGGCCTGACCCAGTTGCTGACAGCTTGGGCTGCTGAATTGCTGAGCTCCTTTCCAATTCAGCTCTCTAATGCTGCTGGGAAAATGCTGGTCCCTGTTTTAGACTGGAGCAGAGCAGATGGGACAGGAGCCCTGCAGGGCTGTAGGGGACCGGCAGCTTGCGAGGTGCACGAGCACATCTTCATTAGCTGGGTCATTGGAGCACTTGTAAGAAATGTCCAAGTTTTCCCACCAGGAGAGATCAGAAATTTCCTGAAACTGTACAATGGTAGGAGAAGAAATCCTGATCTTGCCCTCTCTTTTTGTCACTGCCTGGAGTTGTGTTTTTCATGGAGCTGTGCCTTCCCTTGCCTTTGTTGGCTGACAATGAATGAACATCCCTCTGTGTCTCGGGCAGCTCCTTCTGCAAGGAAAGCAGGTGGGAGTTGGTGCCAAGGAGCTGAAAGCTGCAGGTGCAGCCTGGGGTGGAGGCAGCTCAGATTTGCACAAGGCTGCTCTGAGTGCCAGGGGTTGGATGAGGGAAATGGTGGGGTGGGGATAGGGACAGAGTGTGATTGATTGTCAGCCATGGAGGGTCTTGATGTTCATGTCTATTCAGAGCACCTTAGGAGGTGCTGGGGATCAATACCAAATGGAGATTGCTGATATCAATCTATAAACAGGAGAATAAAAATAAACAGGACAACCCCTGCCCCTCCCCCCACCCCGCATTTTAAAAAATTAGTATATTCTCTTTCAATACAATTCTGAAATCTGTACAATTAACCACAGAAGAATTGAAGACTTGAAATTACATTATTCCCAGGGGCTTTTCTTGTTAGAGTGCTTTGGAATGTTAATGACCCTTTGGCACTGAATTCCTGAACTGAAGAGCTGAAGACTGAATGAGCCTCTGGAGAGCTAAAATTCATCAGGGAACTGCCAAGTTGCTGAGGATCCATCCTCAGCAGAGCAGATTGAAGAGATTCCAGGGGTTTCCAGTGGCTCAAGAGCTGTGACCTCACGTGCAGGCACAGGGGCTCCATGGTGGCATCTGAGGGGTCTCTGGGCTCCTGAAGATCTGTTTGGTCACACTCAGTCACAGGGGCTCTGTGGTGACATCCCAGGGGTCCTTAATCTCCTTAAGGGTCATGAGGTGGCAGACAGTCCTAGGGCTGCACAGTGACACCAGAGGTGTCTGTACCCTGCCAAGGAGCCAATTTGTCCCAGGCAGTGGCAGGAGTCCAGTGGTGACATCCCTGTGCTCCTAAAGAACAGCGAGGTCACCGACACTCCCAGGGGCTCCATGGGGACATCCCAGGAGTGTCCAGGCTGCCAAAGAGCTGGGATGTCACAGACACTCCCAGGGGCTCCATGGGGACATCCCAGGAGTGTCCAGGCTGCCAAAGAGCTGGGATGTCACAGACACTCCCAGGGGCTCCATGGGGACATCCCAGGAGTGTCCAGGCTGCCAAAGAGCTGGGATGTCACAGACACTCACAGGGGCTCATGGGGACATCCCAGGAGTGTCCAGGCTGCCAAAGAGCTGGGATGTCACAGACACTCACAGGGGCTCCTGTCACGGGCAGAGTGGCAGCTTCAGGCAAAGTTTATTAGAGAAGCTCCTGTTGGGTCACGAGGTTCACAAAGGACCCACACCAGGACCCCCAGGCTTTCTAAACTCCTGGGAGAGGATCCTGGCAGTGCCTGGATCCAATCCCAGCCCCAGACTTTCTCAAGGATTTATGCCTAAAGGATTATACAGGTGGAATTGAACCTTTGTATAACTTTGTCCCACAACACTAAGGATGGCAAACCAGAAGTATTTATGGACATATAGATATGACTGATTATGATCATGATTGGACAAAAGGGTCTTAATCAGAATTATTTATTCCACAGCACAGAAGCTGTAACATCTATTTTAAGACAGTGCTCTAGGAAGCAATTTTGAAGCAATTGTATTAAAGCAAAACCAGTTATTAACCAGAGATGGGTGTCACTCCCCCAGACCAATGACTGTGGGCAAATCTCTTTAGCTCAGCCTCAGGCAGTGACCTTGAGCGGTGTCCCCACTCCAGGGAGGAATCTCCACACCCCTCCCAAGAAGGGAAATGTCAGGAGATGCTGCAGTTAAAATTTCAGATGGGGCTTTTCTAGTCTGAAGTGCTGCCCTGTCAGTCAGATGTGCCCAGGCTGTGCCAGCTCAGCAGCTCTGCAGAAGCTCTCAGTGGTGTCACTGGGTTGTTGCTTTCTCTGGGGATTTTAGCAGCTCTGCCACAGCTTCAGCTCCCTCTCAGCATGTGGAACTTTGGGATGGAGTAGTCAGGCTGCTTTCAGCATTCTTCACCCCCAAAGCAGCATGATCCCCTTCTTCATTTCCCACTGGGGGCTTTGCAAACAGGGCCTTGTTGGAGTTGTTTGAGCCCATTGCAGGCAGAGCCTCCTGCTCCAGCAGGAACTGCCTTTCCTGTGCCAGGACCAGGGCAGATCCCACTGCAGGAAAAGCCCCAGGCCAGCCCCAGCAGAGTGAAGGGCTCGGGCACAAGTGCAGAGTGCCGTGCTGGGAGCTGTGCCAGGGAGAGCCTGAGGCACCAAAGGCCCCTGGGCAGCAGCAGCTGCTTCCAGGGCATGGCCAGAAGCCTCCCTTGGCCACCCGGCCTGGTGGCCACCACTGCAGAGCTGCTGGCTCAGGGCTCATTTCTGCCTGGGCTCTGCCCCAGCCCACAGAGTGTGAGCTCAGCCCTGACTCTGGCACAGCCGCTGTGCCTGAGCCCTGCAGAGCCTCAAGGTCACCTGTGCCAGCCTGGTGCCCATCCCTGGGTCTGGCACTGTCACTTCTGTGCTCGCTGCTGCCTCCAACACTGAACCCCCTCATCTACAGCCTGAGGAACCAGGGGCTGGAGGATGCCCTGAGGAATGTGACCACTCTGTGCTTTTCAGAAACAATCAGGTGCCTCTTTGTTTGTGCACAGCATTCTGAATGGAACTCATTCCAGACCCAGACTGCTTTGTGCCATGTATCTTGTTTGATATTCTATTTGGTGTATTAATCTTTTCTTTTCTTTTCTCTTTTCTTTTCTTTTCTTTTCTTTTCTTTTCTTTTCTTTTCTTTTCTTTTCTTTTCTTTTCTTTTCTTTTCTTTTCTTTTCTTTTCTTTTCTTTTCTTTTCTTTTCTTTTCTTTTTTTGATAATATTTTCCATAAAGTGCTGCCATTAGGCCTAGTATTGCTACATCAGTATCCACCGTGCCTGTGTTAAGCACAGACAGTCAGGAGCCCTGATCACTGTGCATTGATGTCAAATAAAGTCTCCTGCTCTGCCCTGGGTGCCCAAGATGTTCCCTCAGCCCCTCTCTGTCTCTGCAGGGGCAGTGCCTGTGAGCAGAGGTGGAGGGCAGAGACTCCCAGCACAGCAGCACAGCCAGGGACAATGGCCCTGCCTCTTCCCACAGCTGCTCTTCCCAGCTCCAGCCTCTCCTTGCCAGCCCTTCTGTGGCTGTAAGGCCGCAGTGCTGTGGCAGCTTGGTCACTGTCCTGCTGCGTGTCCGTGCTGTGAGCACAGGCAGGGCCAGGCCATGGGCACTGCTGGGACACAGCTGGGCTCCAGCACAGCAGCTCCAGCAGCAAAAGGCATCTCCTGAGGGCAGCCCAGGAAGGCTTTGCTCTCCCTGCACAGTCCCTCTCAGCAACAGGCCCAAGGAACAGACTCTGAAGAGGCTCCTTGTGTTCCTTGTTCTCCCAGGGCTCCGTGGGATGAGATCAGGGTCCCAGGGTGGCCTTCAGGGGACTCAGGTCTGGGTCAGGCTCTGCTTGTTGGTGGCCAGGGCCCATCAGATGGTGAAGGGTCTGTGCTGAACCTTCCTGGGGCTCTGCAGCTTGTGCCAGGGCTGATGGCAGGGGAATGTTTGTCTGGAGGGCCTTGAGCTGCCAGGAGAGCACAGGGCACCTGCAGGGACCGTGTGTGCCAGGGAGCAGCAGGGAGTGGAGCTCCCTGGGCACAGGCCTGGCCAGGCTGGGGTCACCCCAAGGTCAAGGACTGAATGTCTGCTGTGAGCCAGGAGAGCTCTGCAGCCCCAGGGGACACAGCAGGCACAGGAAAGGAGTCTGGGCACTGAGTGCTCTGACCCTCAGGGAACTTCCCCAGGAGGATGCAGGGCAGCCCCAAGGCCATGTGGACGCCCTGGAACAAGGCAGGCACCTGTTATAAATACAAATAAACAACAAAATTAAAATTTATAACATTTTTTATAGTAATTTAAGGTAAAATTAAGCATATATAAAAATTTGGCAATGTTTAATTAAATCTGGTTAAGGTTCTGATAAGGCATAAGCAAAACTGACCGGTGTACGGGGAGGGCTTCTCACCCCACCTCACGTACAAAACAGAGCAATTCAGACTACACTGATATACTATCTGCTAATTCTTATTCATCAATGTTTCCTGTAACTTTCCTCCTATTTTCAATTCTAAAAATCTACGTCACTGTACTTCATGGTGCATGCTTCGCTTGTTGTTAGGGGCTCTTCTGTCTTCTTTTGGTGGTCTTTTGGATGAAGGCTCACAATCTTCCTCGTTGTCCTCTGCATAACCTTGCAGGTTGTGCATGCACCCCAAGCCTTGTGTTATATTAGCCAGCGTCATATTCCAAACATAAACCTTAAATAGAAACACAACTTAGATTCTGTACCTGGAACCATCCCAATTGTCCATCTCAAGGCCAATCTTCCAATTATTCCAAACCTATTCCATTTTGGGGTTTTACTTATCTCAAATTACGTCCTGTATCCTATTTTTTTCATAAACATCTGCAAATATCAGTTTTCTGACACTAATCATATATTATTTGTCTTTTTCTAAAATATTGGTACAGTTACAATTTAGTTAGCACAAAATCATGTTCATTTATCACAGGGCTGAGGTGCAGCTGCCCCAGCGGTGCCTCCGAGCTGGCAGGGCCATGGTCACTCAGGGTCAGTGGCCGGGCAGTTCTGTTGACTGGACACAGGTCTGGACACTTCCCTTGGAGCGTCTCCAGGCATGGAATGTTGGGGCTGTCACTGCTGTGGTGTCACAGAGAGGGGAACGCTGGGGCTGCCCTGCTCCTGCCCCAGCCCAGCAGCTCTGCCAGCTCCTCCTGGGGACAGAAAGGCTGAGCCAAAGGGTGAGAATTGCAGAAGGGGCTGAGCTGGGAGGGACCCATCGGGATCATGGAGTCCAACCCCCGGCCCTGCACAGACACCCCAAGAATCCCAGCCTGGTCATCCCTGGGAGCGATGTCCAAAAGCTCCTGGAGCTCCAGCAGCCTCAGGGCCGTGACCATTCCCTGGGGAGCCTGGGCAGTGCCTGAG
>JADMLD010000528.1:0-73649 GCA_017589585.1 Phylloscopus whistleri
CCAGCCCGGAGCAGGAGGCACCCGAGATGCCATGTGGCTCCTTGGGAATGATTCTCCCTGCTCAGCGGCGCCGGTTGGGCTTTAATTACAATTAAATCCAGATTTATGACGCTGTTAAGTCATCCTGTGAATGAACTGGCAGGATTGGAACCAGAGGGGTTTCCTTGGGTGGAATTGTGTGTCCCTACAGCGGCTCGAGGGAGTGAGTTCTGGTTTTTATCCTAAAATGTGAGCCGCAGCTCTGGGTGAGCTGGGCGAGGCCGGGACCGGGGAGATTCCAGTGGGAAAAGGTGAAAACGAGCTGTGATCCGGTTTGCTGGCCAGAACCGGGGAGATTCCAGTGGGAAAAGGTGAAAACGAGCTGTGATCTGGTTTGCTGGCCTGGGAAATGCACGGAAAGGGGAAAGACTGCCCCGAAGTGAGGCTTGGTTGGGAGCTCTGAGGTAATCCAGGCGGGATCACCCCACTCCGGGTGGGATTTGCAGGCACCAGGCAGGTTTGGTGGTGAAGTGGAAGCAGAGGATGATGATGATGATGATCTTCCTCATCCCCAGATGCAGAGGGGTCGGCGTTTTCCAGCGCTTTTCCATGGAGTTTTCCTTGGAATTACCGGGAGGCCGTCAGGTGCTGCAGGGCCGGGACTGAACCACTCAGGGACAAATCAGGATTTGAGTTAATTAATTTTGTTGGGTGCGGTTAATGACCCTGGCTGGAGCAGGTGCTGATCCTGCCCCTGTCCGTGTGGGAATGGCCAGGCAGTGTCCAGAGGGTCCCAGTTCCTCTGTTCTGGGGAACAAAGCACTGGAACTGGAACAAAAGGCTCCGCTGCCCCAGCTGGGGGCGGTTGCCACAAAAAGGCAGGAATTTGGTGTCACTTGGGCTGAATCTGTTGAATTCCAGGACTTTTGAGCTCTGGCTTCCCACCTGGATTTGCTGGGCTTATCCCGTTTCCTCCTAATAAACTCAGGGAAGAGGCTCTGTGCTTCCTCTGGACTGGTGTTGGTCCTGTGCAGTGGATTTGGGGTAAAACCAGGGATGTGGCAGAGGGATCCGTGCCAGGAGCTTCCCCTTAGGATCCCAGAGGGATCTGTGGGTCGTGGATGTGGCAGAGCTCTCTGCTCTGCATGTGAGCAGAGGGAAGGGGAGCCCACCTGGTTCTTCCCTTGTTAATTAATTAATCAATTGTCCCAAGGCAGCTGCTCCAGTGTGGAGAGGGGAGTTCTGTCTGCCTTGGAGACGGGAGCAGGAGCTTTGGAAAAAGTCCCATTTCGTGGGAAAACCTCTTGGGAGTAACAGGGAATAAGGATTGGATGCTCTGTGCTCCTCCATTGTCAGCGTCCAGGTTATAAATCCTGGGGAGCAGAAAGCTGGGCTTTGGCTAACGAGCTGGGATGTGTCTAATTGCTGTTCCTGCTTCCTCCAGCGTGTGCCCCAGGCTCCGGCTGCCCCCGGCTCACCCTCTCTCTGTCGCTTTCAGATCCCGGAACGCCGCGGTGCCGCGCCGCTCTGCTCACCGGAAAAATCCAAATAAACGCCTCGGAAACCTTCAGGCGGGCAGCAGAACACAAAAATGGTGAGGGACGGGGTGGATTCCCGGGGCGTGGGGTGAATCTCCCTGTCCCGGCACCCCCTAAATATCCCCAACCTCCCCTTGCTCGCAGCGCCCGATGCGGATCTTTGTGAACGACGACCGGCACGTGATGGCCAAGCACTCGGCCGTGTACCCCACGCAGGAGGAGCTGGAGGCCGTGCAGAACATGGTTTCCCACACGGAGCGGGCGCTCAAAGCCGTCTCGGACTGGATCGACGAGCAGGAGAAAGTCAGCGGGGAGCAGCCGGAGACGGAGTCCATGGAGACGGCGGCCGAGGAGGAGAACAAGGAAGGAGGGTGAGGAGTGTCCCAGGGTGACATGGTGCTTGTATCCCTGATCATCTGTTCTGCTTGTGTTGGATGTTATGTTTGGTACTTTTAAAACTGGTTCTGTACTTTTGAGACTGGTTCTGTACCTTTAGGAAGGTCCCTTTACCTTAAAGGTCCCAAGGTCCCTTGGTGGGACCAGTGCATTCCTGCTTTAGATCCCTACAATTTTACCTTTGAGACTGGTTCTGTACCTTTAGGAAAGTCCCTTTACCTTAAGGTCCCAAGGTCCCTTGGTGGGACCAGCACCATCCTGCTTTAGATCCCTACAATTTTACCTTTAAGACTGGTTCTGTACCTTTATGACCAGCAAAGCTGCTGGTGGGACCGGCACGGTTTTGCTTTAGATCCCTAAAATTTGCTTCTTCTGTACCTTTAAGAAGATCCCTTTACCTGAAGGTCCCACACCCTTGGTGGAACCAGCGTTGTCCTCTTTTAGATCCCTACAATTTTCTTGTTCTGTACCTTTGAGACTGGTTCTGTACCTTTAAGAAGGTCCCTTTACCTGAAGGTCCCTTTACCTTAAGGTCCCAAGGTCCCTTGGTGGGACCAGCACATTCCTGCTTTAGATCCCTAAAATTTGCTTAAATCCCTAAAAACCCCCTCTCTGGTGGTGCAAAAGTTGTCTTCCCTGGCTGGGGGCTTGAGGGGAGTTAACCAGGGCAGGGTTGAGGCAACTGCTCCAAGTTCCTGTGCCTCAGGGATCCATCCTCTCGGGTTGGGTGGGGTGAAATTTGGCCATGAATTTGGCCGTGGTGACCCTGTCCCGTGTTTCCCCAGGGATCAGAAGGCCACGGAGCAGCTGACGAGGACCCTGCGGGGGGTGATGCGTGTGGGGCTGGTGGCCAAAGGCCTCCTGCTGAAGGGGGACCTGGACCTGGAGCTGGTGCTGCTGTGCAAAGACAAACCCACGGCCAAGCTCCTGGAGAAAGTCGCCGAGAATCTGGGAGTGCAGCTGGCGGTGAGCCCTCCCCCAGGGAAATTCCCTTTGGGGTGGTGCTGGTCCCCTGTGTTTTGGCTTGGAAAAGTGTTCAGAGGCTCGTGGTGGCATTGCTAAACGAGCTTCTCCTCGTTAATCGTGGAATGGTTTAGGTTGGAAGGGGCCTTGGGGCTCATCCTGTTCATGGGCAGGGGCACCTTCCACAGGCCAAACTGCTCCAAACCCTGTCCAGCCTGGCCTTGGGCACTTCCAGGGATCCAGGGGCAGCCACAGCTTCTCTGGGAATTCCATCCCAGCCCTCAGAGGGAGAAATCTCTTCCCAAAATCCATCTAAATCCCCCCCTTTTCAAAGGTGAAGCCGTTCCCTCGTGTCCT
The DNA here is from genome assembly GCA_017589585.1 of Phylloscopus whistleri. Lineage (NCBI taxonomy): Eukaryota > Metazoa > Chordata > Aves > Passeriformes > Phylloscopidae > Phylloscopus > Phylloscopus whistleri. Next base: position 3,234 of record JADMLD010000528.1, read on the forward strand.
GACCCTCCATCGTTTGTCTCAAGTGCCTCTCCAGCTCTCCTGGAGCCCCTTTAGGCACTGGTAGGGGCTCCAAGGTCTCCCCAGAGCCTTCCCTGCTCCGTTCCCAGCTCTCCCAACCTGCCTCCAGAGCAGAGGGGGCTCCAAGATTACAAAATCACAGACTGGTTCGGGTTGTAAGGGACCTCACAACCCCTCCTATTCCAACCCATCTCCACGCCAACCTTGCAGGCCATCACCGAGGACAAGTACGAGATCATCCAGTCGGTGGGAGACGCCGCCATCATCATCAAGAACACCAAGGAGCCCCCGCTGAGCCTGACCATCCACCTGACGTCGCCCGTGGTCAGGGAGGAGCTGGAGAAGCAGCTGGCCGGAGGTACGGCCGGCCGGCGCCCGGCGTCCCGCGGCTAAACCACCGGGAAAGTGCTCTTCAGCTTCAGCCGGAGCCGCGGCAGCTCTTCCTGGCCAAAATCCTAAACCAAAAATTCCTTCATTTGAGCCGACCTCGCTGAGATCCCGGTTGTGGTTTATCCCGGACCGAGCTTCCGAAGCTGAGGAGCACCTTTCACACCGGATTTTGCTCTCTATTTTTTTTTTTTTTTTTTTAGTTTTTATTATTATTATTTTAAGTATTATTATTTTATCCTTTCTTTTGGTTCCACACTTGGGCCTTTAGTTCACTAATTCATCATCTCGTTGTATTACTCGTGGTTTTGTCCCCCGGCCATGTCAGTGCAGTGACATGAAAATAAGAAACCAGATTTGTTTAAGAAACCCAAAAAAAAAAAAAGAAAAAAAAAAGAAAAAAAACCCTCTTTGAAGGCTTCTTGTCCGAGGAGTTGCATGTCCATGAACCGGGATGTTCCGGGATGTTCCCCCGGTGTGTGTTGCAGCAGAACCGCCGGGTGCTCGGGGCTCCTCCCGTGGCTCTTGCGGCACCTCAGGTTCAGAATTCCGGAAAGCCATCATGCAGAGTTTTGGATAAAGTTAGCTTCTCCAAAATTCCCTTTGGAATCAACAATTCCAGCAGCTGCTGGTTTGTCCGCTCCAATTCGATGGGCTCCGTAGGGCCGGCGGTTCCCCCGCTCCGCACTAGCCTTATCTAAAACCCTGATCTTGAGCAATTTTGGGCGATTTTCAGGCCTTTCCTCAGTTTTGCTGCAGCACAAACCGGGGACCTCTTTGTGCTCTTGATTGTTGATCTCTGGTGTTGATCTCTGACCTCGTCTCCGAGCCTTCTAGTTTGTCGATTTTAGGGACGCTGGACCTTTGACCAACAGGACGTTCTCTGTCGCGGGCCGGGGCCGGGGCAGCCATCCTTCCGGGCGGAGGGTTCCCTGGATCCTCTCCGAGCCTCGCCCTTCCCTCCTCCCCCACCCCCGGAGCTCTCCAGCTGCGGAGCCGGGGGTCTCACCCCCCTCAAATTTCCCCATCACCGGCCTCGCCGCCGCCTCTTCATCCATCCAGGATTTATATCTGTGCCCTCCACCGAGCCTCATGCCCGGTCTCCTCTTCCTCCTCCTCCTCCTCCTCCTCCTCCTCCTCCTCCCAGCACACATTCCAGCCCATCCCTCCCATCAGGGAATTGAGCTTCCCCTGCGTCCAGGCGAGGCCGCGCGGCGGCGGCAGCGCCGCAGCCCCTTTCCCTCCCGCTCCCAGCATCCCAGCAGGATTTTTTTGGGAGCCTCAGCTGCCCGTTAGGATGCTGCCTCATCCCCCTCGGCCCGACAGAAGCCCCTTGGTCAAACCGTGCCTTGTCTTCTTATTCCATCCACGACTAGAAACGCTCTCAGTCACCGACTCCCCGGACGTTCTGGACAGGCAGAAATGCCTTGCTGCCTTGGCGTCTCTGCGCCACGCCAAGTGGTTCCAGGTTTGCATTTTGTTCTTATATTTATCTTTAAGTAGAAGCGTTGGTAAACTTCTTGTAAGGGGCTGAGTGTTTTTTTTTGGAGTTGGAAGTTTCAAGTGGCCGCCGGCCGCTCGGAGGTGCCGGACTGTGGGCGCTGGAGTGACTTTAGGAGCCTTTGTACGGAGCAGCTGCGGAGCTGCTGCTTTGTGTGAGGAGTAACGTCCCCCTTGGCCAACACCTTAGCTAAGACCTTGGCCAACCTCTTGGCCAACCCCTTGGCTGAGACCTTGGCCAACCCCTTGGCTAAGACCTTGGCCAACCCCTTAGCTAAGACCTTGGCCAACTCCTTGGCAAAGACCTTGGCCAACCCCTTGGCTAAGACCTTGGCCAACCTCTTGGCCAACCCCTTGGCTAAGACCTTGGCCAACTCCTTGGCCAACTCCTTGGCTCAGGCCTTGGCCAACCCCTTGGCTAGGACCTTGGCTAAGACTTTGGCCGACCCTTCTTGGCCAAGCCTTGGCTGTGGCGGCGCGGCTCCGGGGCCCAGGCTCCGGCTTTCCCCTCGGCAAAGCAGCACCTGGAGGGAGCGTCGGCGGCGCGGGCGGGCGCTCGGTGAACCCCCTGTCTGGTTTGGTTCCGCTTCCAGGCCAGGGCCAACGGGCTGAAGTCGTGCGTCATCGTCATCCGGGTGCTGCGGGACCTCTGCACTCGCGTTCCCACCTGGGCCCCGCTCAGAGGATGGGTAATTCCCCCTTTTTCCCCTTCCCAGCCTTGCTCCCAGGCCTGCTCTGCTCTTTCCCAAGGTTCCAGGGCACGTCCCCTTTCCCAGGTTGGGGATTTCTATGGATGAGCGGCTTCTCTGCACCTCAAATCACAAATCTGTCTGTGGTGCACGTGGGTTTGTCAGTTGGCAGCTGACCTCGCCTTACTGATAACGAGCTCAGGTTGTTATCAAATTGGTAATGAGTTATCAGCTCACCTTTATACTGAGTTGCTTTATCAGTTATCAGCTCAGGTTGTTACTGAATTATTGAATACTGAATTTATCAATTATCGACTTGCTGTCGAGTTGTTTTATCAATTATTTAATCACGTTTTTATCAAAACGTTTTATCAGTTACCAAATCACATTATTGTCAGTGTTATCAGTTATCAAGTCTATCAAGCTGTCAAATGCTTTATTGGTTATCAAACCACATCGTTATCATTATCAAATCGTTTGAGAAATTATCAAATCAAGTTATCAAATATAAAGTATCAAATCATGTTATTTTACAATACTTTTATAAATTTTCAAGTCTTGTTATCAAACAGTTCTATCAATTATCAAATCACTTCATTGGTTACCAAACCATGCTGTCCTCAAATACCATCATCAGTTTTATCAATTAACGGATGGTTTTATTCGTTATCAAACTGCTTTATCTTATCAAATCACATCATCAGCTGGTTTTATTAATTACCAAATCACGTTGTTATCAAACTGTTTTATCCATTCACGACTTCCACAGCCTGGCTGCTCTCCTCCTGTGGGAACCAGAAGCTGCTCCCAGATGGGTCCCTTCCCTGGAGTCCTTCCTTGGATCCCATTCCAGGGATCCCTTTTCCCGGGGCGTTTCCTGGGCTCCCTCTCCCAGGATCCTTTTCCAGGAGTTCCGTTCCAGGGGGTCCCTTTGCCAGCATCTCTTTTTTGGGGCCCTTCTCCCAGACCCCTGTCCCAAGGTCCCTCTCTGGGATCCCTGAGGGGTCCCGTTTCCTGGCTTCCCTCTCAGGGATCCCTTTTCCAGGGTCCCTTTTCCAGGATCCCTCTCCCAGGCCCCTTTCCAAGGGTCCCTTTCCTGGGATCCCTCTCAGGGTCCCTTTTCCAGGGTCCCTTTTCCAGGGTCCCTTTCAGGGATCCGTTTTCCAGGGTCCCTCTCCCGGGGTCCCTTTCCAAGGGTCCCTTTCCTGGGATCCCTTTTCCAGGGGTCCCTCTCCCAGGCCCCTCTCAGGGATCCCTTTTCCAGGGTCCCTTTTCCAGTGTCCCTCTCCCAGGCCCCTCTCCCAGGCCCCTCTCCGGGCTCCCTCTCCCCTCTCCCTGCCCTCACTCCCCTCCTTCCCTTGCAGCCTCTGGAGCTGCTGTGTGAGAAATCCATCGGGACGGCCAACCGGCCGATGGGCGCGGGCGAGGCGCTGCGCCGGGTGCTGGAGTGCCTGGCCTCGGGCATCGTCATGCCAGGTGAGCTCTGGGCAGGTGAGCTCTGGATGGGTGGGCTCCGGCCAGGTGAGCTCCCAGTGAGCTCTGGCCAGGTGAGCTCCAGGTGAGCTCTGGCTGGGTGAGCTCTGGCCAGGTGAGCTCCGGGTGAGCTCCAGCTGGGTGAGCTCTGGCCAGGTGAGCTCTGGGCAGGTGAGCTCTGACCAGGTGAGCTCCGGCCGGGTGAGCTCCGGCCAGGTGAGCTCCAGGTGAGCTCCAGCCAGGTGAGCTCCATCCGCGGCGTTCCCGCGGGAGCGGAGCCGGGAGGAGCGCGGGGGGTGCCGGCGGTCGGGAGCCCCTCGATCCCCACAGGCAGGAGGATTTCCTGGCCCTCCCATCCCCTGGAGCCACCCCAGCCCCCCCAGAGAGAGGCGCCAGCGGGATTTGGCTCCCGGGGATCCCACAGGAATCCCGGCAAATCCGCGCCTTCCCAGCCGCCCCAGGGAATTTAGGGTAGAGACCCGGGATAATTCTCTGCATATCTTCCTTGTTTCCTGCCTTCAGATGGTTCTGGTATTTATGACCCTTGTGAAAAAGAAGCCACTGATGCTATTGGGCATCTAGACAGACAACAAAGGGAAGATATCACACAGAGTGCTCAGGTATAGTGTGACCTCCATCCGGCCCTTCCCAATCCCCGGCTCGCTCCGCTCCCGGCTCCCTTGGCCAGCAGAGATCAGACCAAGTGGGTCACTTGGCACCCTGGTCACTCAGCAGTGGTCACTCGGCACCCTGGTCACTCAGCAGTGGTCACTTGGCACCCTGGTCACTCAGCAGTGGTCACTTGGTGCCCTGGTCACTTGGTGCCATGGTCACTTGGTGCCACGGTCACTCCACCAGGCCACTCCACAGTTTGGTCACCCAGAGCAAAGAATCAGGTGTTGAGTAGCGAATTGTCCCGATGCCCCTTTTATTTTTGGCTGAAAGTCCCCCCCCCAAAAAAAAACATCTCAACCCGGAGAGCCCCGTGAGGATGGATGGGTGCAGGGGGGGCTGTGTGGGGCAGGGGGGCAGCTCCCGGTGACCCCCCGCTCCTGTCCCCAGCACGCGCTGCGGCTCGCCGCCTTCGGCCAGCTCCACAAGGTCCTGGGCATGGATCCCCTGCCCTCCAAAATGCCCAAGAAACCAAAGAATGAGAACCCAGTCGATTATACTGGTAGGTACTGGGGAGGGGCAGGGCACTGCCATCCCATCCTGAGGGGTTTGGGTGGAAAAAATGGCATTTAGGGAGGGTTTGGGGTGGAAAAAACGGGATTTAGGGAAGGTTTGGGTGGAAAACGGGGGATTTAGGGAGGGTTTGGGTGGAAAAAATGGGATTTAGGGAGGGCTTGGGTGGAAAAAATGGGATTTAGGGAGGGCTTGGGTGGAAAACAGGGGATTTAGGGAAGGTTTGGGTGGAAAAAACAGGATTTAGGGAGGGTTTGGGTGGAAAAAATGGGATTTAGGGAGGGCTTAGGTGGAAAACGGGATTTAGGGAAGGTTTGGGTGGAAAACGGGGGATTTAGGGAAGGTTTGGGTGGAAAAAATGGGATTTAGGGAGGGCTTAGGTGGAAAACGGGATTTAGGGAAGGTTTGGGTGGAAAACGGGGGATTTAGGGAAGGTTTGGGTGGAAAAAATGGGATTTAGGGAGGGTTTGGGTGGAAAACAGGGGGTTTAGGGAGTGCCTGTGCTCGTTGTTGCAGTTCAGATCCCGCCCAGCACCACGTACGCCGTCACCCCCATGAAGAGGCCGATGGAGGAGGATGGGGAGGAGAAATCCCCCAGCAAAAAGAAAAAGAAGATTCAGAAAAAAGGTATTGAGTTAACGAGAGGTAGGTACGGCCTGGGGGGGAAAACGGGGTGGAAATTGGGGGTACAGAGCCAAGGGGTGCTCAGGTGTAGGACTGGGGGCTTGGGGGGCTGTAGGTAGCGGGGTAGAGGGTGTGGGGATGGCGAAAATAACTTAAAACTGAAGTTAAAACTGGGAGATTTTGTGCTGGGTAAAACTGAAAGCAAGGAGGAAAAATCCAGGACTTGTCTGGGATTGGAAAAGACTGATGGGAGCTGGTGTGAAATAGGAAAAGACTGGTCAGAACTGGTCTGGAATTGGAAAAGATCAATGGGGACTGGTCTGGAATTGGAAAAGATCAATGGGGACTGGTCTGGAATTGGAAAAGATCAATGGGGACTGGTCTGGAGCTGGAAAAGGTCAATGGGGATTTGTCTGGAGTTGGAAAAGATCAATGGGGACTGGTCTGGAGTTGGAAAAGACCAGTGAGGATTTGTCTGGAATTGGAAAAGATCAATGGGAAATGGTCTGGAATTGGGAAGGGTCAATGGGAACTGGTCTGGAATGGGAAAAGACCAGTTTGAACTTGTCTGAGATCAGAAAATAGTGGTTGGGACTGGTTTAAAATGGGAAAAGACCGGTCAGAACTGATCTGCAGTTGGAAAATACTGGTGGGAACTGGTCTGGAATGGGAGCAGACCTGTGGGAACTGGTCTGGAATTAGCAAATGCCCATCAGGACTGGCCTGAAGGGAAAAAATACCAATTGGAACTGGCCTCAAACTGGAAAATACTGGTCTGGAATCAGTTCTACTTCTTCAGAGGAACCACCAAACATGTGCAAACTCTGGGTTTTGTTTTTTCCCCCGCGCAGAGGAAAAGCTGGAGCCTCCTCAGGCCATGAACGCTCTGATGAAGCTGAACCAGCTGAAACCAGGGCTCCAGTACAAACTGGTGTCCCAGACCGGCCCCGTGCACGCCCCCATCTTCACCATGTCCGTGGAGATCGACGGCAGCACCTTCGAGGCCTCGGGGCCCTCCAAGAAAACGGCGAAGCTGCACGTGGCCGTGAAGGTGAGGGGGAGTGGGAGTGGGGAATGGGGAATGGGGAATAGGGAATAGGGAATGGGGAATGGGGAATGGGAGTGGGGAATGGGGATGGGAAATGGGGAATGGGAAATGGGGAATGGGAAATGGGGAATGGGAAATGGGAATGGGGATGGGAATGGGAATGGGAAATGGGGATGGGAGTGGGGATGGGAAATGGGAGTGGGAGTGGGGAATGGGGAATGGGGATGGAAGTGGGAAATGGGGAATGGGGATGGGGAAATGGGAATGGGGATGGGAATGGGAAATGGGGATGGGAGTGGGGATGGGGAATGGGAGTGGGGAATGGGGATGGGAGTGGGGATGGGAAATGAGAGTGGGGAATGGGGATGGAAGTGGGAAATGGGGATGGGAAATGGGGATGGGAGTGGGGATGAGGAATGGGAATGGGGAATGGGGATGGGAAATGGGGAATGGGAAATGGGAATGGAAGTGGGAACGGGAATGGGAACAGGAATGGGGATGGGGAATGGGAAATGGGGAATGGGGAATGGGGAATGGGGAATGGGGATGGGGAATGGGAGTGGGAGTGGGAATGGGAAGACTGCCAGAACCTCCAGGATGGGCTGGGAGCAGCACCAGGAGCTCCCAGCCTTGAGTGTCCCCTGGAGTTCCTGTGGGTTTCAGGAATGCCAGGCACCAGAGAGAGCCAATAAACGGCCTGGAGCAGCTTCCTGAAGCGTTTTCCCAAACCGAGTGGTGCTCGAGGGCAGCTCCTGACCTCCCTGCTGCCCTCCAGGTGCTGCAGGACATGGGTTTGCCCACCGGAGTGGAAGGCAAAGACTCCGGGAAGGGCGACGAGTCGGCCGAGGAGACGGAGACCAAGCCGGTGGTCGTGGCTCCTCCACCCGTGGTGGAAACGGTGTCGACACCCACGGCGGCCTCGCCCCCCTCGGATCAGACCCCTGAGGTGGGTGGGGGACGTGGCAGCAGTGCTGGTGGTGGGTTTGGGGTCACGCCTGCCTGAAACAGGAGGTGGAAGTGGCTCCTTTGGGGGGGTCCTTCCCAAAAGGGTTGGGAAGCAGCCCCAGGTCTGTCGCACTCGACACAAAGAAATGGCACTTACACTTTGAGATGTCCAAGGCTGGAAAGAGGCAGTTTATTTACAAATTTTAACGTTTATAGCTGAGATGTCCATGGCTGAAAAGAGGCAGTTTATTTACAAATTTTAACATTTAGAGCTGAGATGTCCATGGCTGAAAAGAGGCAGTTTATTTACAAATTTTAACATTTACGGAATTCCAGCAGTGACCATGGACTGGAGGAAGAAAATCTTCCTCTTCAACCACACTGGGCAACCCAACAGCCCATCAGTTCTCTCCTCCTTAGGAGAAGAATGTAAACGTGGTTAGACAGTTACAATAACGAGAAAGTTGTTGATGTAAAACCCTGTCTGACTGCATTGCAAAAGCCAAGCACAGAAGGTTAAAACAGAACTTTAGAAAAACTTCTTACAGAGACAGAGGAGAACAGCAAAAACCCAGACACCACAGGTCTGCTGGGGCTGAGCTTTTTGGGGCTCACCCAGCCCTTTGCCCACCTGCAGAACGTGAAGCAGCAGGGACCAATCCTGACCAAGCACGGCAAGAACCCGGTGATGGAGCTGAACGAGAAGCGCCGCGGGCTCAAGTACGAGCTGATCTCGGAGACGGGCGGCAGCCACGACAAGCGCTTCGTCATGGAGGTGAGGGGGCACTCCTGCCCTCCCCAGCAGCTCCAGCCCAGAGCCCTGAATAGCTCAACTCCCAGAATTCCCATTGGGAATGGCTCCCCTGTGCCTGAAATTCCTGTTGGGAATGGTTCCCTGTGCCTGGAATTCCTGTTGGGATTGGTTCCCTGTGCCCAGAATTCCCATTGGGAATGGCTCCCATGCCTGGAATTCCTGTTGGGAATGGCTCCCCTGTGCCTGGAATTCCTGTTGGGAATGGTTCCCTGTGCCCAGAATTCCCATTGGGATTGGCTCCCCATGCCTGAAATTCCTGTTGGGAATGGCTCCCCTGTGCCTGGAATTCCCGTTGAGATTGGTTCCCTGTGCCTGGAATTCTCGTTGGGAATGGCTCCCTGTGCCTGGAATTCCCAACAGGAATGGCTCCCTGTGCCTGGAATTCCCGTTGGGAATGGCTCCCTGTGCCCGGAATTCCTGTTGGGAATGGCTCCCCGTGCCCAGAATTCCCATTGGGATTGGCTCCCCATGCCTGAAATTCCTGTTGGGAATGGCTCCCCTGTGCCTGGAATTCCTGTTGAGATTGGTTCCCTGTGCCTGGAATTCCCATTGGGAATGGCTCCCTGTGCCCAGAATTCCCATTGGGATTGGCTCCCCATGCCTGAAATTCCTGTTGGGAATGGCTCCCCTGTGCCTGGAATTCCCATTGGGAATGACTCCCTGTGCCTGGAATTCAGGGCAGGAAAAGAGCTTGGGAAGCCGCCTCATCCCCTTCCCCAGAGGTTTAAATCCTCAAATCCAAGCGGTTTGGGTCGGGAGGAACCTTTCAAAGCTCATTAACAGGGCTTTAAACTCATTAAGTGGCTCCTGAACATTCCAGAACCCTCCATGGGGTTATGACTTCCCCCTCTGGCATCGTGTCCACGTCACTCGGGTTTCCCAGAGCCCTCATGAATTTGGGAATGACCCCCCCCCAAATTCAGGACATCCCTGTGACACTTCCAGCTCTGGGGTTCCCTGGAGGTCTCCAATCTTCTCCTGCCCTTCACCCACCTCAACCTCGTGTGGTTCCACCCCTTCCCAAGGTGGAGGTGGACGGGCAGAAGTTCCAAGGCGCCGGCTCCAACAAGAAGGTGGCCAAAGCCTACGCGGCGCTGGCCGCGCTGGAGAAGCTGTTCCCCGACGCTCCCGTGGCCATCGAGCAGAACAAGAAGAAAAGAGCCCCCGTCCCGGCCAGGGGCGGCCCCAAATTCCCGGTCAAAGTGAGTAAAATCCACAAACCTGCAGCTCTGGAGTGGGAAAGGGCTGGTGGGAACTGGTGTGGAGTGGGGAAAGAGCGATGGGAACCAGGCTATGGGCAGAAAATACGGATTGGGACTGGTCTAAACTGGGAAAGACTGATTGGAACTGGTCTGGAATTGGAAAAGATCAGTGGGAACTGGTCTGGAATTGGAAAAGATCAGTGGGAACTGGTCTGGAGTGGGGAAAGACCAGTGGGAACTGGTCTGGAGTGGGGAAAGACCAGTGGGAACTGGTCTGGAATTGGAAAAGATCAGTGGGAACTGGTCTGGAATTAGAAAAGATCAGTGGGAACTGGTCTGGAATTGGAAAAGATCAGTGGGAACTGGTCTGGAATTGGAAGAGACCAATGGGAACTGGTCTGGAATTAGAAAAGATCAGTGGGAACTGGTCTGGAATTGGAAAAGATCAGTGGGAACTGGTCTGGAGTGGAGAAAGGCCAGTGGGAACTGGTCTGAAATTGGAAAAGAACAATGGAAACTGGTCTGGAATTGGAAAAGATCAGTGGGAACTTGTCTGGAGTCGGGAAAGAGTGATGGGAACCAGGTCATGGTCAGAAAATATGGATTAGGACTGGTATAAACTGGGAAAAGTCTGATTGGAACTGGTCTGGAATTGGAAAAGATCAATGGGAACTGGTCTGGAATTGGAAAAGATCAGTGGGAACTGGTCCGGAGTGGGGAAAGAGCGATGGGAACCAGGCTATGGTGAGAAAATATGGATTAGGACTGGTCTAAACTGGGAAAAAACTGATTGGAACTGGTCTGGAATTGGAAAATATCAGTGGGAACTGGTCTGGCACGGGAACAGACCTGGGGTTGACTCTGGGGTGTGACTCTCTGGCCACTGGCTCTGAGGTGTGACCCTTTCCTGGGAAAGGGAGCAGAGCAAACGGCTTGGAAGCACAAACCCCATAAGGTTTTACAGCACAAACCCCATAAGGTTTTACAGCACAAACCCCATAAGGTTTTGCAGCACAAACCCCATAAGGTTTTGCAGCAAACGCCCTCAGGATCTGGTGGGGGCTGAATTTGGGATCCACCTCGGTGTTTTGTTTTGGGAAAGCTGCATCCCGGGGCTCTGTTGGGAGAATTTTTTTGGGGAAATCCCTCCCCCCGTGCTGCAAGTGACGCCTCTGTCCCCTCTCCTTGTCCCCTCAGCAGCACAACCCAGGCTTCGGGATGGGAGGGGGCCCCATGCACAACGAGGCCCCCCCGCCCCCCAACATGCGGGGCCGCGGCCGGGGCGGCAACATCCGGGGCCGGGGGCGAGGCCGGGGCGGCTTCGGCGGCAACCACGGCGGCTACATGAACACAGGTGAGGGCCAGCAGCTCACCTGGGGGGCTCAGAGCCCCCTGCCCCACCCCTGGGCGTCAGCCTTGCCCACCCTGGCACCTGGAGGTTCCAGAACATTCCGTGGGGGAATGATCCCCCCCACCTTGGCATTGTGTCCGTGGCTCCTGGGCATTCCAGAGACCCCAAATCCCCCTCTGGCATTGTGTCCGTGGCTTTTGGGCATTCTAGAGACCCCAAATCCCCCTCTGGCATTGTGTCCATGGCTTTTGGGTGTTCTAGAGACCCCAAATCCCCCTCTGGCATTGTGTCCGTGGCTTTTGGGCATTCCAGAACCCCCAAAACCCCTCTGGCATTGTGTCCGTGGCTCCTGGGCATTCCAGGGCCCCCCAAATCCCCCTCTGGCATTGTGTCCATGGCTCCTGGGCGTTCTAGAGACCCCAGAACCCCCTCTGGCATTGTGTCCATGGCTTTTGGGTGTTCTAGAGACCCCAAATCCCCCTCTGGCATTGTGTCCGTGGCTCCTGGACGTTCTAGAGACCCCAAAACCCCCTCTGGCATTGTGTCCATGGCTCCTGGACGTTCCAGAGACCCCAAATCCCCCTCTGGCATTGTGTCCATGGCTTTTGGGTGTTCTAGAGACCCCAAATCCCCCTCTGGCATTGTGTCCATGGCTCCTGGACGTTCCAGAGACCCCAAACCCCCTCTGGCATTGTGTCCATGGCTCCTGGACATTCCAGAGCCCCCCCAAATCCCTGTGAAGGAACAAATCCCACCCTGGCATTGTGTCCATGACTTTTGGAGGTTCCAGAGCCCTCCATGAGGGAATGACCCCCCCCAAATTCAGGACATTTCTCTGTTTATTCCAACAATTTTCTTCCTCTCCAGGGGCTGGCTACGGCAGCTACGGCTACGGAGGGAATTCCGCCACCGCTGGCTACAGTAAGTGCCCTTTTCCCACCCAAAATCCCAACCAGGGGGCCAAAAATTCCCAGGGAAATGCCAAAAATTCCCAGGAAAATGCCAAGAATTCCCAGGAAAACAGCTCAAAGGAGCAGAAGCTGGATTTTATGGAAAGCAGCCCTTGGATTTTAAGGAAACCAAAGTGTTTTCATCCCCTTTTTTTTTATTTTTTTCTTACAAAATCCAAGAAATCCCAGAGATTGGGTCAGACCCCCCTGGGACTTGGGAAGATTTTTCCACGTGGATCTGGTCCAGCCCAGCCTGTTAAAGATGAGGAATTCCCTGATTTTGGCTGGAATGATTGGATTTGCCTGTGGAATCGTGTGAATCCATCGAATTCTGAGCGTTTTGGTCCTTTGTTCCTCGTGGTTTGGGTTTAAAAGTTGGGTTTTTTTGCTGGATTTGGTGGCACCTTTGTTCCTGTCTTAATCCCATAATTTAACCAAAAAAAGAAGGAGGAGGAAGCTCCAGGATTAAACTGAATGACTCCAAGGGGTTCAGCGGATCCTTAAAATATTTGTTATAATCATTATCCCGTTTTTTTGGGAAAAAACATCAAAAAGTTGGAGATCCTGACTCTTCATCCAGGGGACAGATCCCATCCTGGATGATCCACAAATGATCCTTGAGATCCCTCCCACCCCAGCCTCTCTCCCAGGTGGAAAAACTGGATATTTCTGAGCTTTGATCTGGGGAAAATCGCAGCTCATCCCGTGAAAGCTTCGGAGCCAAACTCGGAATGTTGGGATCAAGTGGAAAATCTGGGAACACCGAGGTGGGAGAGCTCCACTTCCAGCTCTGCAGCCTGAATCCCCGCGCTCCCTCCGGATCCAAATCCCAGGATTTCCCCTCTGGGATGGCCCAAGGTCCAGCACAGACAGGTTTTGCTCCAACCTTGGAGATAAATTTATCCCAGAGCCTGGTTTCTGCAGAGTGAATCCGGGATTTTCTGTGGAAGAGGAATAAAATCTTCACATGGAGGAGGATCCACGAAAGGAGCCCAGGATTGGCAGATCCCAGAATTTAAAGGCTCCAGGAGCTCCTGGCAGCACAGCCACAGGATTTGGGGATTCACCTGGGATCAGCCTGGCTGTTCCACGCAGAACTGAAGCACCTGGAATTTCACCCCTTGGCTCCTTTTTAACCAAATTCTGCCCCGTCTTGTGGCTGGCAGATCCCTCCCAATCCCACAGGGTTTTGGTGGGATTCCAGTGGCTTTGATTCCTCAGAACCAGATGCCCCCAGTTTTCCATGGAATGGGGCAGGAAAGGAACCACTCCGGGTTTGGCTGTGGCACCTGAACAGAGGAAACCAAACCCGGATCAATTCCGGATCCCAGATGGAATTACCCGGATCCCAAGGAGATAAAGGTGCAGCCACGTGCATTCCTCATTCCTGGAGCAGGATTCTCCCAAATTCCAGAGCATCTCTCACTCCGGGATGGGGTCTGGGCTTGGTAGGGTTGAGGGACGCCCGGGATGGATCCGGACACAGGGATGGGTCCTGGTGGAGTCAAGGATGGATCCAGACAGGGATGGATCCTGCTGGAATCACAGGGATGGATCTGGATGGATCCTCCTGGAGTCACAGGGATGTATCCAGATGGGAGATCCTGCTGGAATCACGGGGATGGATCCTGCTGGAATCACAGGGATGGATCCTGCTGGAATCACAGGGATAGATCCTGGTGGAATCACAGGGATGGATCCTGGTGGAGTCACAGGGATGGATCCTGCTGGAATCACAGGGATGGATCCTGCTGGAATCACAAGGATGGATCCAGATGGGAATGGAACCACAGGGACAGACCCACACGGGGGGATCTGCTGCACTCACAGGGGGTCCCACTGGGATCCCAGGGAGCTGAGGGCTCTTCTTCCATCCATCCACTCCAGATCACGCCCGGCCCCACAGAACCTCAACTCCCCTCCCCTGAAACACCCCCCAGGAACATCCTCAGCTCTCTGAACCCCCTCTCTCCACCCAGGCCAGTTCTACAGCAACGGTGGCCACTCCAACTCCTCCCAGGCAGCTCCGGAAGGGCTGAAACCAGAACTTCATCCCCCTCCTCTGCCAGGCAGCTCCGGAGGGACTTAAACCCCTCTCTAGGAGCAACTTCTCCTCACTGACTCCTCTCTCTCCTCACCCAGGCCAGTTCTACAGCAACGGCGGCCACTCCCCCAGGCAGCTCCGGAGGGGCTGAAACCCCCCTCTAGCACCAACCTCTCCTCTCTGACCCCCCTCTCTCCCCATCCAGGCCAGTTCTACAGCAACGGTGGCCACTCCAACTCCTCCCAGGCGGCTCCAGAGGGACTTAAACCCTTAAACCCCCCTCTAGCACCAACCTCAGCTCTCTGACCCTCCTCTCCCCACCCAGGACAGTTCTACAGCAACGGCCACTCCAACTCCTCCCAGGCAGCTCTGGAGGGACTTAAACCCCCTCCCAGGAACATCCTCAGCTCTCTGAACCCCCTCTCTCCATCCAGGCCAGTTCTACAGCAACGGCCACTCCAACTCCTCCCAGGCAGCTCTGGAAGGGCTGAAACCAGAACCTCATCCACCTCCTCTGCCAGGCAGCTCCGGAGGGACTTAAACCCCTCTCTAGGAGCAACTTCTCCTCACTGACTCCTCTCTCTCCTCACCCAGGCCAGTTCTACAGCAACGGCGGCCACTCCAACTCCTCCCAGGCAGCTCTGGAGGGACTTAAACCCCTCTCTAGGAGCAACTTCTCCTCACTGACCCCCCTCTCTCCCCACCCAGGCCAGTTCTACAGCAACGGCGGCCACTCCAACTCGGGGGGCGGCGGCGGCGGCGGCGGCGGCGGGGGCTCCTCGGGCTACGGCTCCTACTACCAGGGCGGGGACGGGTACACGGCGCCCGCGGGGCCCAAGCACGGCGGCAAGAAGCAGCAGCACGGCGGCGGCGGCGGCGGCCAGAAGGCCTCGTACGGCTCCGGCTACGCCGGCCACCAGGGCCAGCAGCCCTACGGGCAGGGCCAGTACGGCGGCTACGGGCCCGGGCAGGGCAAGCAGAAGGGCTACGGCCACGGGCAGGGCGGCTACTCCTACTCCAACTCCTACAACTCGCCCGGCGGCGGCTCCGACTACAACTACGAGAGTAAATACAGTGAGTGCTGGAGGGGAGAGGTGTGGGGTGGGAGAGGGGAGGTTTGGGGTTGAGGTTGGGTTTGGTCCCAAAAGGGCTTTTGGGTCAAAATCGTTGTAGGGGTGTCCCTGTGACCCCTCATAGGAGAGAGAGGAGGAGTTGTGGGTGGGGAGTGGGAGGTTTGGGGTTGAGGTTGGGTTTGGTCCCAAAAGGGCTTTTGGGTCAAAATCGTTGTAGGGGTGTCCCCGTCTCTGGAGGGGACCCTGGTGACCCCTCATGGGGAGAGAGAGGGGGGTTGTGGGTGGTTTGGGGTTGAGGGTTGAGGTTGGGTTTGGTCCCAAAAGGCTTTTGGGTCAAAATCATTGTAGGGGTGTCCCCGTGACCCCTCATAGGAGAGAGGGGGAGTTGTGGGTGGTTTGGGGTTGAGGGTTGAGGTTGGGTTTGATCCCAAAAGGCTTTTGGGTCAAAATCATTGTAGGGGTGTCCCCATGACCCCTCATAGGAGAGAGAGGAGGAGTTGTGGGTGGTTTGGGGTTGAGGGTTGAGGTTGGGTTTGATCCCAAAAGGCTTTTGGGTCAAAATCGTTGTAGGGGTGTCCCCGTGACCCCTCATAGGAGAGAGGGGGAGTTGTGGGTGGTTTGGGGTTGAGGGTTGAGGTTGATCCCAAAGGGCTTTTGGGTCAGAGTTGTTGTAGGGGTGTCCCCATCTCTGTAGGGGACCCTGGTGACCCCTCATGGGGCAGTCATGGAGCTCCAGGGGGTTCTTCACTCCAACTGGGAGCTGGAGCTGGGAATAAGGGGAGGTTTGGGCTAAAAGGGATTTGGGGCTGGAGCTGGCGTGTCAGTGACAGGGTGAGGGGACAGAAACCCTGGGCACATTCCTAGAGGATAATCCAGGGCTCAGAACGGCCCTGGCAGGGTTGGGTAAAGATCCCAAATCCTCCTGGAATTCTCAGGAATCTTGAACCGGGTGCCCTGAGGGTGCCAGGAGTCTCTGCCCAAGATCCCTCTGAACCCAAATCTCCCTGGAATTCCTGGGAATCTTGAGGGGGGGGGGGGCTCGGCTCAGTTGAACTGGATGCCCTGAGGGTGCCAGGAGTCCCTGCCCACATCCTCACCCCCATTTTTTGGGGGTGCCAGGATTCCCTGCCCACATCCTCACCCCTTTTTTCCCCCGTTCCCAGGTTACAGCGGCAACAGCGGCCGCGGCGGCAGCGGCAACAACTACTCCGGGGGCGGCTCCTACAACTCGGGCTCCCACGGGGGCTACGGGGGCTCCGGGGGCGGGGGCTCCTCGTACCAAGGTAAGGCAGGTCAGTATGGACACCCCAGCGCCGCCGCCGGGTTTGGGGCCCTGCTCCAGCTCCACGGTGAGGCTAATGTCTTCCTCTTCTTCCTCTTCCTCCTCCTCTTCCTCCTCTTCTTCTTCCTCCTTTTCCTCCTTTTCCTCCTCTTCCTCCTCTTCTTCTTCCTTCTCCTCTTCTCCTCCTCCTCCTCTTCCTCCTCTTTCTCTTCTTCTTCCTCCTCTTCTCCTCTTCCTCCTCTTCTGCTCTTCCTCCTCTTCTTCCTCCTCCTTGTCCTCCTCTTCCTCCTCCTCCTCTTCTTCCTCCTCTTCCTCCTCCTCCTCTTCCTCCTCCTCTTCTCCTCCGCCTTCTCCACCTCCTCCACCTCCTCCTCTTCCTCCTTCTCCTCCTCCACTTCTCCTCCTCTTCCTCTTCCTCCTCCTCTTCTTCTTCCTCCTCTCCCTCCTCTTCTTCCTCTTCCTCCTCCTCTTCTCCTCTTCCTCCTCTTCTGCTCTTCCTCCTCTTCTTCCTCCTCCTCGTCCTCCTCTTCCTCCTCCTCCTCTTCTTCCTCCTCTTCCTCCTCCTCCTCTTCCTCCTCCTCTTCTCCTCCTCCTTCTCCACCTCCTCCACCTCCTCCTCTCCCTCCTTCTCCTCCTCCACTTCTCCTCCTCTTCCTCTTCCTCCTCCTCTTCTTCTTCCTCCTCTTCCTCCTCTTCTTCCTCTTCCTCCTCCTCTTCTCCTCTTCCTCCTCCTCTTCCTCCTCCTCTTCCTCTTCCTCCTCCTCTTCTTCTTCCTCCTCTTCCTCCTCTTCTTCCTCTTCCTCCTCCTCTTCTCCTCTTCCTCCTCCTCTTCCTCTTCCTCTTCCTCCTCCTCTTCCTCCTCCTCTTCTCCTCTTCCTCCTCCTCCTCCTCCTCCTCCTCCTCCTCCTCCTCCTCCCCCCCTCACAGGCGGATACTCCTCCCAGTCCAACTACAACTCCCCGGGGTCCCAGAACTACAGCGGCCCCCCCAGCTCCTACCAGGCGTCGCAGGGCGGATACGGCAGGAACGAGCACAGCATGAGTTACCAGTACAGATAAACCCCCCCTGCCTCCCCTCCTCGTGTCCCCCCCCGCGCCCCCAGACCCCGGGACCCCCCGGATTTTATCCCAATTTTCCCCCCCACCCCCGTTGCTCTGTGTGACCCCGTCACCGGCGGCCGTCCCGCGCCCCTGGGCCTCTATTTAATGGGTCGTAGTTGCCACGACGACTTTGGTCTAAATAGGATTATTATTATTATTTTTTTGGGGGGGGGGGTGGTTATTTTTGGTTTTTGTTTCGGTTTATTTTTTTCTCGTTTTTTTGGGGTTTTTTTTGTTTTTTTTTTTTCGGGGAAGTCGATCCGATTCTGGAGCCTTTTCCCAGGCCCCGGCTGGGGGACGGGCCCTCGTTGTTCTGCTTTTGTGAAGTGCGTTAAAAAGGAGCTTTTTTCGGTATTTTCTGGCTTTGGTGGTTTCAGTTTTTTTGGGGGGGAAGGCCTTGAGGGGTGGGGGGAGGTGGAGGAGGTGAATAAACCCAAAATTTGGGATGGTTTGGGCTCCAGATGCGTCGTGCTGCTCCTCCGAACTCACAGATTTGGGGGATTCTCATAAAAAAAACCCCCGAAATTCCGAGTGTTTGTCCCTTAAATCCCTTAAGTTCAGGATACTGGGGCTGACTTGGAGCTGAACCGGGGCCGAACTGGGGCTGAACTGGGGTTGAACTGGGGCCAAACTGGGGGCATTCTGGGTTTGAACTGGGGCTGAATTGGGGGGCCAAACTGGGGGCATTCTGGCGTTGAACTGGGGGCATTCTGGGGTTGAACTGGGGCTGAACTGGGGGCATTCTGGGGTTGAACTGGGGCCTCGCGGCTCCTTTGGCCGCAGCTGACACGGGTGAAGTGCCGGGAGCGGCTCCTGGCACGCGGCACACCCTGGCAAACACCGGGAGCGCTGCCCGGGGCGTTCCAGCGCCGGGGCCCCTTCCCCCCGAGCCGGATCCCCGGGGACGGCGGCGGCAGCAGCAGCAGCACCCAGCAGGCTCAGCCCTTTTATTAAAAACATCGGAGATAATTTAACGTGACGCGGCGGATCCTGGCGGATCCCGGCAGATCCCGGTGGATCCCAGCCCCAATCCATCCTGAATAACCAAGAACAGCTCGGCCAAGGGATGGAGCTGATCCGGCACCGGATCCGGCGGCTCAGAGGGACGGGAACGGCCACGGGAGGATCCCGAGGCTCAGCGGCTGCTCCGGCACCGGGACCGGGCAGAGTCGGTGACACCGAGAGACCTCAGTGACACCAAGAGACATCAGTGACACCCGGGGATCCCAGTGACACCCGGGGATCCCAGTGACACCCGGGGATCCCAGTGACAACGGTGGATCCCGGTTACAGTCAGCGGAAGGTGACACTGGGAGCTCCCAGTTACAGTCAGTGGATCCCAGTAACACCAGGAGGTCACAGTCACAGTCAGCGGAAGGTGACACCAGCAGATCCCGGTGACAACAGCGGATCCCAGTGACACTGGGAGGTCACAGTTACAGTCAGTGGAGGTGACACCAACAGACCCCAGTGCCGCCAGCAGACCCCAGTGCCACCAGCGGATCCCAGTGCCACCAGCGGATCCCAGTGCCACCAGCGGATCCCAGTGACACTGGGAGGTCACAGTTACAGTCAGTGAAGGTGACACCAGCAGATCCCAGTGCCACCAGCAGACCCTGGTGACAGCAGCAGCCCCCAGTGACACCAACAGACCCCAGTGCCACCAGCGGATCCCAGTGCCACCAGCAGACCCCGGTGACACCAGCAGACCCCAGTGCCACCAGCAGACCCCACTGACACCAGCAGACCCCAGTGCCACCAACAGACCCCAGTGCCACCAGCAGACCCCGGTGACACCAGCAGACCCCAGTGACACCAGCAGACCCCAGTGCCACCAACAGACCCCAGTGCCACCAGCAGACCCCGGTGACAGCAGCAGACCCCAGTGACACCAGCAGACCCCAGTGCCACCAGCAGACCCCAGTGACACCAGCAGATCCCAGTGCCACCAGCAGACCCTGCTGACACCAGCAGACCCCGGTGACAGCAGCAGACCCCGCTGACACCAGCAGACCCCAGTGCCACCAGCAGACCCCGGTGACAGCAGCAGACCCCGGTGCCACCAGCGGACCCCAACAACACTGACACCCAACACCCGTCCCCGCCCCGCCCTAGGGACACTGGACGGACGCGTTGCGGAAGTGCGGCCAGACGCGGAGCAGCTCCTGGGGCCCGTAGTGGTGCACCATCACCAGCCGCCGGAAGCGGCACTTGTCGTACTCCAGCCGGTACATGCTGAAGGCGCCGGGCGGCGGCTCGGTGACGCCCACGCCCAGCGCGTGCAGGCAGATGCCCACGAAGGCGTCCTCCATGTTGATGACGGGCAGCGTCTGCGCCACGCCGAAGACCCGCAGCGCCAGGTCCCCCGAGAGCACGTAGCCGGGCCCGCCGCAGTAGGGCGGGTAGGTGTCGTTGGGGTACACCTCCCGCGGCACGAACCACTTGTAGGCGCGGTTCCGCAGCGGCCCCGTCCAGCGGTAGACGTAGCCCGTCAGGAAATCGCCGCGGGCCGGCCGCAGCAGCCCCGCCAGGTACTCCAGGTTGAGGAAGACGTCGTGGTCGGCCTTCATCACGTAGCTGGCGTTGGGGCAGAAGCGGCTGACCCACTCCAGGCCCATCAGCGTCTTGAGCGTCAGGTTGTTGTAGGTGTCCAGGAAGTCCTGCTGCAGCAGGTCGCCGTGCAGCTCGTCCTCCTCGCGCAGCACCGGCCGCAGCTCGGCCTCGAAGGCGGGGTGCCGGCCCAGCAGGAAGAGGCGCAGCACGCTCAGCCCCGGCACGGCGCTCTCGTCGCCCCAGGTGCGCCGCACGGCCTCGCGCGCCGCCAGGTCGGCCGGGGCCGTCACCACCAGCAGCACCAGGAAGGGCGTCCGCCGCCGGCACTTGTCGGGGTGGTTGATGAGGAAGCGGTAGGGGTACGGGTAGGGCGGCTGCAGCGGGTGCCGGGTGGGCACAGGGGGCCGGGTGGCGTTGCCGGGGCGCGGGGCTGGGCTGGGGGGCGCGGGGGCGGCGGCGGCGGCGGTGGCCGGAGGGGGCGGCGGGCGCTGGGTGTGCAGGGCCAGCAGCGCCAGCGCCGCGGCCGCCGGCAGCAGGAGCAGGCGGGAGCTGGGCGGGAGCTTCATGGCCGGGCGGGCTGTGGGGTGGGAGAGGGGTTGGGGTTGGGGTGGGCACCGGGGAGGGCACCAGGGAGGGCTGGCACCACCAGCCTGCTGGCACCAGAGTCCCACTGGCACCACGATCCCACTGGCACCAGAATCCCACTGATGGCATCCCAGTCCCACCCCAATCCCACTGACAGCATCCCAATCCCACCCAGATCCCATTGACGGCATCCCAGTCCCACCCAGTTCCCCTGACTGGATGTCCCAGTCCCACCCAGATCCCACTGGTGCCATCCCAATCCCACCCAGATCCCATTGATGGCATCCCAGTCCCACCCAGTTCCCCTGACTGGGTGCCCTAATCCCACCCAGATCCCACTCACTGGGCATCTCAATCCCACCCAGACCCCACTGGTGCAATCCCAGTCCCACCCAGATCCCACTGGGTGTCCCAGTCCCACCCAGTTCCCCTGACTGGGTGCTCTAATCCCACCCAGACCCCACTGGTGTCCCAATCCCACCCAGTTCCCCTGACTGGGTGCCCTAATCCCACCCAGTCCCCACTGGTGCCCTCCCAGTCCCACCCAGTTCCCCTGGCTCGTGCCCACCGGGCGCTCCCCGGCTGCCCAACCCCCCCTGCACCCTCAGCCCCCCACCCCCCTCGCTGGACACCCACCCTCCCCCCTCATCCCCGCCCCCTCCCCAAAGTCCCTGGCTGCCCCTCCCCATTCCAAAGGTGCTCCCCCTTCCCCTCCCCTCCCCACTCCTGATAAGGCTCCGGATGTGATAAGGGCGGGAGGCGCCGTCGGGGGCCCACCAGTTCCACCAGTCAGACCACTTTGGGGGTCCTGGGGCTGAGCCCAGCTCTGCCCAGTTCATCCCAGTGCATCCCAGTTCAGCCCTGGCTTTGCCACACCGCCTTGCCCAGTTCTGCCTTCAGCCCTTCCCAGTTCCCTCAGCCTTTCCCAGTCCCCCCAGTGGCTCCCAGTTCGTTCCAGGTGCCGCTCCTGCTCTTCCCAGTGACTCACAGTGACCCCCAATTAACCCCAAGTGCTGATCTCTGCTCTCCCCAGTGTCCCCCAATTAACCCCCAATTAACCCCAGGTGCCGCTCTCTGCTCTCCCCAGTGTCCCCCAATTAACCCCTAATTAACCCCAAGTGCTGATCTCTGCTCTCCCCAGTGTCCCCCAATTAACCCCCAATTAACCCCAGGTGCTGATCTCTGCTCTCCCCAGTGACCCCCAATTAACCCCCAATTAACCCCAGGTGCTGATCTCTGCTCTCCCCAGTGTCCCCCAATTAACCCCCAATTAACCCCAGGTGCTGATCTCTGCTCTCCCCAGTGTCCCCCAATTAACCCCCAATTAACCCCAGGTGCTGATCTCTGCTCTCCCCAGTGTCCCCCAATTAACCCCCAATTAACCCCAAGTGCTGATCTCTGCTCTCCCCAGTGTCCCCCAATTAACCCCAATTAACCCCAGGTGCTGCTCCCTGCTCTCCCCAGTGTCCCCCAATTAACCCCCAATTAACCCCCAATTAACCCCAGGTGCTGATCTCTGCTCTCCCCAGTGTCCCCCAATTAACCCCCAATTAACCCCCAATTAACCCCAGGTGCTGATCTCTGCTCTCCCCAGTGTCTCCCAGTTATTCCTGGTGGTTCCCGGTCCTTCCCTGTGGCTCCAGTTCACTCCCAGTGGCTCCCAGTAGTTCCCAGTTAACGCCAGGTGCTGCTCTCAGCCCTTCCCAGTATCTCCCAGTTGCTCTTGGTGGCTTCCCAGTGGCTCCCCGTGTGTCCCAGTGACTCCCAGTTCACTCCAGATGCAGCTCCCAGCCCTTCCCAGTGCTCCCAGTAACTCCCAGTTGTGTTGCAGTAACTCCCAGTTGTGTCCCAGTGTGTCCCAGTGACTCCAGTTCACTCCAGGTGCAGCTCCCAGCCCTTCCCAGTACTCCCAGTAACTCCCAGTTGTGTCCCAGTGGCTCCCAGTTCACTCCGGGTGCAGCTCCCAGCCCTTCCCAGTGCTCCCAGTAACTCCCAGTTGTGTCCCAGTCACTCCCAGTGACTCCAGTTAACTCCGGGTGCAGCTCCCAACCTTTCCCAGTGCTCCCAGTAACTCCCAGTTGTGTCCCAGTCACTCCCAGTGACTCCAGTTAACTCCGGGTGCAGCTCCCAACCTTTCCCAGTGCTCCCAGTAACCCCCAGTCACTCACAGTGTGTCCCAGTGGCTCCCAGTTCACTCCAGGTGCAGCTCCCAGCCCTTCCCAGTGCTCCCAGTAACTCCCAGTTGTGTCCCAGTGGCTCCCAGTTCACTCCAGGTGCAGCTCTCAGCCCTTCCCAGTGCTCCCAGTAACTCCCAGTTGTGTTGCAGTAACTCCCAGTTGTGTCCCAGTGTGTCCCAGTGACTCCAGTTCACTCCGGGTGCAGCTCCCAGCCCTTCCCAGTGCTCCCAGTAACCCCCAGTAACTCCCAGTTGTGTCCCAGTGTGTCCCAGTGACTCCCAGTTCACTCCAGGTGCAGCTCCCAACCCTTCCCAGTGCTCCCAGTAACTCCCAGTTGTGTTGCAGTAACTCCCAGTTGTGTCCCAGTGACTCCCAGTTCACTCCAGGTGCAGCTCCCAGCCCTTCCCAGTGCTCCCAGTAACTCCCAGTTGTGTCCCAGTGGCTCCCAGTTTACTCCAGGTGCAGCTCCCAACCCTTCCCAGTGCTCCCAGTAACTCCCAGTTGTGTCCCAGTGGCTCCCAGTGACTCCAGTTAACTCCGGGTGCAGCTCCCAGCCCTTCCCAGTGCTCCCAGTAACTCCCAGTCACTCACAGTGTGGCCCAGTGGCTCCCAGTTTACTCCAGGTGCAGCTCCCAACCTTTCCCAGTGCTCCCAGTAACTCCCAGTTGTGTCCCAGTGACTCCCAGTTCACTCCAGGTGCAGCTCCCAGCCCTTCCCAGTGCTCCCAGTAACCCCCAGTCACTCACAGTGTGTCCCAGTGTGTCCCAGTTCACTGCAGCTGCAGCTCCCAGTGCTCCCAGTCCCCCGCCCGCGGTGCCTCTGCGGCCGCGGTGCCCGGCAGGGGCAGAAATGTGCGGGCACAGGTGACGCAGGTGCCACACCTGGCCGGGGCCACGCCCCTCCCGGGGCCACACCCAACCCTCCTCAAACTTCCTCCTGCGGCCACGCAGCTGCCGCCACACGGATGTCACCGGGGTGCCACCACACGGATGTCACCGCGGGTGCCACCACACGGATGTCACCGGGGTCACGGGGGTGCCACCACACGGATGTCACCGCCGGTGTCGCCGCGGCCACCGCGCCGCTGCCCCGCACCCCGGGGTGCTGGCACCCGGCAGGGTCACTCCCCGTCACCCGCGGCCAGGTGGCAGCTGGGTGGGACAGAGGTCACCACGGCAACGGGGATGTCACTGCCGGGAACGGGCGGCGGGGATTCCCAAATAACCGAGTTCCTGAATTCCCAAATCCCCAAATCCCCAATTCCTGAATTCCCAAATTCCCCAATTCCTGAATTCCCGAATTCCCAAATTCCCCAATTCCCGAATTCCCCAATTCCCCAATTCCCCAATTCCCAAATTCCCAAATTCCCCAATTCCCCAATTCCCCAATTCCTGAATTCCCCAATCCCCAAATTCCCAAGTTCCTGAATTCCCCAAATTCCCCAATTCCTGAATTCCCAAATTCCAGAATTCCGAAATTCCCAAATCCCCAAATCCCCAATTCCCGAATTCCCGAATTCCCCAATTCCTGAATTCCCCAATTCCCGGCACCTCGGGGATCCCCCTGGAGCTGCACCCCATTCCTGAGTCCCCAAAATGTGCCCCCAGCCCCATTTCAGCCCCCCCCAGCCCCATTTCAGTCCCCCCAGCCCCATTTCAGCCCCCCCCAGCCCCATTTCAGCCCCTCCCAGCCCCATTTCAACTCCCCCAGCCCCATTTCAGCCCCCCCCAGCCCCATTTCAGCCCCCCCCAGCCCCATTTCAGCACCCCCAGCCCCATTTCAGACCCTCCCAGCCCCATTTCAACCCCCCCAGCCCCATTTCAGCCCCCAGCCCCATTTCAGCCCCCCCCAGCCCCATTTCAGCCCCCCCAGCCCCATTTCAACCCCCCCAGCCCCATTTCAACCCCCCCAGCCCCATTTCAGCCCCCCCAGCCCCATTTCAACCCCCCCAGCCCCATTTCAACCCCCCCAGCCCCACCTGGAACCACAGGAGCCGCTTCCCTTCCAGACTCTTTTATTTCCCACCCCTTAAAAAAAAAAAACCCCCAAAACGGTAAAAAACGCACGAAAAAAAAAAAGAGAAAAAAGTATAAAAATAAAACCCGAGTGTTGTGGGGGGCAGGGGGGAGGATCTGGGGGGGTCTCCCCAGGAACCCGGGGGGTCTCCCCTCACTCCAGGCTGATCCCCACCGACTCCAGAGCCTCCCGGGCCCAGGGGGGCGGCCCCCCCCGCCCCCCGTACATGGCGCCCATGAACTCCCGCACGAACTCGGGGAAGCGCTGCTGCAGGATGCTCTCCCTGATGGAGCCCATCAGCTTCATCTGAGGGGGTGGGGGGATCCCGGGGGGGGGTCAGAGGGGTGCTGAGACCCCCCAAAACCCCCCCAAAAATCCCCCCAAACCCCACCTGGTAGGCGATGTTGTGCAGGGTCAGCAGGTGCAGCGCGGCCGTGTTGGAGCGCAGCAGCGCGTGCAGGTACGCCCGGGAATACCTGGGCAGGGGGAAAAGGGAATTTGGGGAGGGGGTCAGCCCCGCCCTGGAGACCCCCCCCCCCCCAGAGCCCCCCCCAGGCCCACCTCTGGCAGGTGGGGCAGGTGCAGTCGGCGTCG
The DNA here is from genome assembly GCA_017589585.1 of Phylloscopus whistleri. Lineage (NCBI taxonomy): Eukaryota > Metazoa > Chordata > Aves > Passeriformes > Phylloscopidae > Phylloscopus > Phylloscopus whistleri. The sequence goes on from JADMLD010000528.1 coordinate 28,844, forward strand.
ATGGGGCGGAAATCTTTGGCGAATTGCCGGTTCTTCAGCTGCAGGGAGCCCCAGGGCACCAGGGCAGAGCCGAAACGCTGTGGGGGGGTTTGGGGTGGGTTTGGGGGGGCTCCCAGACACTCGGGGGGGTCCCCAAATCCCCCCAGACCCCCCCCCTTACCGCCGTGCGGGTGGGGAAGACGCAGTCGAACATGTCACAGCCCAGGGCCACGCAAACCACCAGGTCGGTGGCGTAGCTGGGGGGGGGGAATCGGGGGTGACTCCGGGGGGCTCCCCCAGCCCTGGGGGGGCTCTGGGGGGCTCAGGGGGATCCCCCCCGCCCCCCCCCCGGACTCACCCCACGCCCATGAGGTAGCGGGGCTTGTCCCGGGGCAGCAGCTCGGCGCTGAGCTTCACCGTGCGCCAGAACTGCGCCTTGTCCTCGCCGCCGCTCAGGCCCCCGATGGCGAAGCCGGGCACGGCCCGCTGGGTCATGGCTGGGGAAGGGGGGTGGGAGAGACCCCCGGGACCCCCAGATCATCCCTGAGCCCCCCCCGGGACCCCCAGATCATCCCTGAGCCCCCCCCCGGGACCCCCAGATCATCCCTGAGCCCCCCCAAATCACCCCTGATCCCCAGTGTGGAACGGGGCACATCCCGCTGGGTCATGGCTGGGAAATGGGACCCCCGGGACCCCCAGATCACCCCTGAGCCCCCCCTGGGACCCCCAGATCACCCCTGAGCCCCCCCCCGGGACCCCCAGATCACCCCTGAGCCCCCCCTCGGGATCCTCAGATCATCCCTGAGCCTCCCCAGATCACCCCTGAGCCCCCCCCAGGACCCCCAGATCATCCCTGAGCCCCCCCTCGGGACACTGAGATCACCCCTGAGCCCCCCCAAATCACCCCTGAGCCCCCCAAATCACACCTGAGCCCCCTAATGTGGAACTGGGCACGTCCCCGCTGGGTCATGGCTGGGAAATGGGGACCCCCGGGACCCCCAGATCACCCCTGAGCCCCCCCCGGGACCCCCAAATCACCCCTGAGCCCCCCCCCGGGACCCCCAGATCACCCCTGAGCCCCCCCTCGGGATCCTCAGATCATCCCTGAGCCCCCCCTCGGGATCCTCAGATCACCCCTGAGCCCCCCCCAGGACCCCCAGATCATCCCTGAGCCCCCCCTCGGGACACTGAGATCACCCCTGAGCCCCCCCAAATCACCCCTGAGCCCCCTAATGTGGAACTGGGCACATCCCGCTGGGTCATGGCTGGGAAATGGGGACCCCCGGGACCCCCAGATCACCCCTGAGCCCTCCCTGGGACCCCCAGATCACCCCTGAGCCCCCCCAAATCACCCCTGAACCTCCCGGGACCACCTGAGCTCCCGCAGACCCCCCCTGAGCTGCCCCAGCAGCCCCAGAGCCCCTCCCGGGCAGGGCTGAGGAGGATGAGGAGGGTGAGGAAGGTGAGGAGGATGAGGAAAAGGAGGATGAGGATGCTGAGGAGGGTGAGGAAGGCCCCACCTCGGATGCAGCTGCGGCGCAGGGCCGGGTCCAGCCCCCCCTGCACGATGGCGAAGAGCAGCTGCTGCTGCGGGCGGGCGTGAGCGGCCACACAGCGATCCAGCCAGCGCACCGACCTGGGGGGCACGGGGGGGTCAGGGGGGTCCTGGGGGGGCCCAGGAGGGTCAGGGGGGGCCCAAAGGGGTCCCAGAGGGGTCCTGGGGGGGTGCCGTGGGGACTTGAGGGGGCCCTGGAGGGTCAGGGGGGTCCTGGGGGGGTCCCAGGAGGGTCAGGGGGGGCCCAAAGGGGTCCCAGGGGGGTCCTGGGGGGTCCCAGGGGGGACAGGGGGGTCCTGGGGGGTGTCCCAGGGGGGTCCTGGGGGGGTCCCAGGGGGGTCAGGGGGGTCCTGGGGGGTCCCAGAGGGGTCCTGGGGGGGTGCTGTGGGGACTTGAGGGGGCCCTGGAGGGCCCAGTAGGGTCAGAGGGGTCCTGGGGGGTGTCCCAGGGGGGTCCCAGAGGGGTCAGGGGGTCCCTGGGGGATTCCATGGGGCTTTCAGGGGGTCCTGGGGGTCCCTGGGGGGCTCAGGGGGGTCAGGGGGGTCCCTGGGGGGCTCAGGGGGTCCCTGGGGGGGTCAGGGGGTCCCTGGGGGGGTCAAGGGGGTCCCTGGGGGGCTCCCAGGGGGGTCAGGGGGTCCCTGGGGGGGTCAGGGTGGTCCCTGGGGGTCCCTGGGGGGGTCAGGGGGTCCCTGGGGGGGCTCCCAGGGGGTCCCCACCTCTGCATGGCCTCCTCGACGCGCGGCCCCGTCGTGGTGCTGCTCACGACATCGTCCAACTGCATCACGATATCGGCCCCTGGGGGGGGGGGGGCGTCATGAGGGGGGCTCCCCCACCCCCCCCCCAACCCCGGGGGGCTCCGGGGGTCTCCGGGGGGCTCACCCAGCGCGTTCTGGATCTCCATGGATCTCTCGGGGCTGAGCAGGAGCCGCTCCCCCCCGTGGGGGGGCTGGAACCAAACCCCCTCCTCCGACACCTCCGAGAGCTCCAGCAGGGAAACCATCTGGAACCCCCCGCTGTCCTGGGGGGCAGAGACCCCCAAAATCACCGTGAGGGGGGGGAGAGACCCCCAAAATCATCTTGGGGGGGGGAGACCCCCCAAAATCACCGTGAGGGGGGGAGAGACCCCCAAAATCATCTTGGGTGGGGGAGAGACCCCCAAAATCATCGGGAGGGGGGGAGAGAGACCCCCAAAAATCACTGTGGGGGGGGGGGAGAGAGACCCCCAAAATCACTGTGAGGGGGGGGAGACCCCCCAAAATCATCGGGGGGGGGGGAGAGACCCCCAAAATCATCTTGGGGGGGGGAGAGACCCCCAAAATCATCGGGAGGGGGGGAGAGAGACCCCCAAAAATCACTGTGGGGGGGGGGGAGAGAGACCCCCAAAATCACTGTGAGGGGGGAGAGACCCCCAAAATCATCGTGGGGGGGGGGGAGACCCCCAAAATCATCGTGGGGGGGGAGAGACCCCCAAAATCATCGTGGGGGGGGAGAGACCCCCAAAATCATCGTGGGGGGGGGGAGAGACCCCCAAAATCACTGTGAGGGGGGAGAGACCCCCAAAATCATCGTGAGGGGGGAGAGAGACCCCCAAAATCATCGTGGGGGGGGCCCCGAGCCCCCGGACACCCCGGAACCGGGGAGGGGTGACAGGACCCCCCCCCACCGAGACCGGGGGGACGCACCTGGGGGGGTTCCCCCTCACACCTGGGGGGTTCCCCCCCCCAAATTTGGGGTCCCGGCCGCCCCCTCACCGTCAGCAGGTTGTGAGGCCAGTCCATGAAGCCGTGCAGGCCCCCGGAGCGCCGGACCAGCTCCGCACCCTGCGGGGGGAGAGCGCCGAGAGCTCGGGAAGCGGCACCGGGAGCGCCCGGGGGAACCGAGCGGGACTCACCGGGAGCGCCCGGGGGAACCGAGCGGGGCTCACCGGGAGCGCCCGGGGAAAACCCGGGAAGCGGCGAGTTGGGGCGTTCCGGCTGGGAATTTGGCAGCTGAGGGAGTTTCACGGGCAGGGGGGGGAAAGGGAGCGCGGGGACCCCTCCCGGTGCCGCTCACCGGCCGCGTGCCCAGGTGGAAGGTGTTGCCCAGGCAGATGCGGCAGCCCAGCGCCGCCAGCTGCGCCGCCGTCAGCCCCTTGGCCGTGCCGCGGGTGCCCACGGGCATGAACACCGGGCAGGGCACGGCGCCGTGCGGCAGCCGCAGCTCCCCGGCCCGGGCGCGGCTCCGCCCGCACTCGGCCGCGATCCGCAGCACCGGGGCGGCGGGCGCCGCCATCTTTCCAGCGCACCTGACCGGAAGAGGAGGTGGTGGCGGTGCCGCCGGAAGTGACCGTTACCGGGGCAACGGCGGGCGCCATGTTGGGCCTGGTGGGGATGGGGAACGGGCGAGCACGGAGACGCCCAAAGCGCCCCCGGAGATCGCTGAAACTCAGCAGAGACCCCGCCAAACCCAGACAGGGCAGGGAGCGGAGCCAATTCCTGCTGGTTCCGGTCTCTGCGGGATCCCCAGGAGGTTTCCGCGGGGTTCCAGCCCCGGGGCTTCGCTTGGGCACTGTCGTTCCCCGGGAGCGAACGCACGACGGTGACGGGAGGGGAGTGAAACAGCATAAAAGCCACTCGGCGGGGCGGAATCGCTGATTGATGGCGGGCTGATTGATTGCCGAAGGGTTTTCTCTCTTGGCTGAGATTCCTTTCCCGGTTGCATCGATCAGCCCGGAGTGGCGGGGACGCTCTCCAATGGGCGGGAGGGAGCGCAGGGCGGGCTCCGGGCCCTGCTGGGGGCGGCCATTGGGCCGCGCGCCTGAGAGGAAGTTCCGCTGACCAATGAAATGGCGGAATGGCCGCTGCGGGGCGGGACCGCACCCCTGCCGCCTCAGCTGACACCGCAGCGCCTCTTCCCATTGGCTGTGAGGGATGAGCGACGGGCGAGAAGCCAATAGGCAGCGGGCCTGGCTTCCCCGCGCCCGCCCTTTCCGATGATTGACAGCGCCGCGCTCCTCTCCGCTGCGAGCCCTGCCGTGACGGGCAGCCCGGCTGGCCAATGGCGCCGCGCGCCGCGGGGCGGGCCCGGCGGTGCCGGATGAGGAGACTCTGAGGGGAAGTTTGGCCGCCGCCGCCGCCGCCGCCGCCGCGGGCCCCGTGAGGAGGAGCCGCCGCCGGGAGCGCGGTCCCGGCACCGCCGCCGCGCCGCCATGGGCAACCGGGGCATGGAGGAGCTCATCCCGCTGGTCAACAAGCTGCAAGACGCCTTCAGCTCCATCGGGCAGAGCTGCCACCTCGACCTGCCGCAGATCGCCGTGGTGGGCGGGCAGAGCGCCGGCAAGAGCTCGGTGCTCGAGAACTTCGTGGGCCGGTGAGGAGCGGCGGCGGCGGCGGCGGGGAGGGCGGGGGCCGGACCGGGCCGGGCCGGTGGGAGCGGCGGGCGGCGCCGCGGGCGTGGAGAGCGTTCGGGAATAGCGGCGGCGTAAGGGCGCGGCCGGCGGGGCCGGGGCCGAGCTGCGCCAGCCCAGCCGGGACAGCGGCGGGGCCGCCCCGGTGGCGGAGGCCGAGCGGGGCCGGCCCGGAGCGGGCTCGGAGCTCGGAGCGCGGCCCGTGCGCGGTTGGCGTGAGGGGAAAGGGGTCAGCGCCGCCCGGTATTGGGGTCAATCCCGGTGCCGAGCGGGTTCCGGGAGCATTCCCGGGGTTCCGTGGAGGTCGCCGAGTCCCCTGGGAGCCGGCTCGGTGCTCCGGGATGGTGTCGGAGCTCCCCCCCGGAGCCGCGGGGTTCTCTCGGGATTCTCCCGGGAATGAATGCGGAGCTGTCTGGGCCTTCCTCCTCCTCCTCCTCCTCATCATCCCCGTCCTCACGGCGGGGCTGCGCCCCGGAGATAGCGCCGGTGCTGGGATGGGCCCGGGAGCCGAGCGTGGCCGCCCCGATAACGGGGAGCGGGGCGGCGAAGGAACCGTCCCGAAAATCCGCACAAACCCGTGCGGGGCTCCACCGGCAGAGCCGCCGCCGCTCCGGTTTTTACCCTTTGTCCTGCCCCGTGCCATCGCTGCTCCCTCCATCCCCGGGACAGCAACACGAAACCTCCTCCTTCCCCTGGTGTTCCATCCCGGCCCCCTCCCGCTCTCCCCTCAACCTTCACATCCCCAAAAAATCCCAGGCAGGTGTTTTTTCCCTGCTCTTTGACATCCCCACGGGAATGCCCCGTTTGGAAGCTCCCGTGGCGTGGATCCAAAGTGGATCCAGGGTGGGATCCGTCACTTTTCCCTGGATTCCCAGCCTGGGTTTGGGCTTTTCCAGCAGGCAGAGGATGGAAACAGAGTTATCCCCCCCATATCCTGGATTCCTGGGAATTCTGGCAACCTTTAATTACCACCCCCGGTAATTAAACCCCTTCGTGTCGCAGCGGGAGGCCGGATCCAGCCCGGGAATCCTTCCCCACCTCCTTGTGCAGCTTCTTGTGCTAATTAGGGTTAATTACACCCCAGGGGTGTCCAGTGGCCTCTGCCTCCAATGCTGTTGGTATCCTTGGGGGTGTGAGGGGTGAGGAATTCCGAGCCGTTGTCATCCCGGCTTTTCGGGGCGGTTCTGGGATTCTCAGAACGGCAGGGACCGGGGGTTTGGGGGTTTTTCCCACCCCGAGCATTTCCCTGGATCAGGAATTGTGGCTGGGACGAGCCAGGGCCTCGGGGCTGTTCCCGTTGTCCCATTGATCCATCGAGCCGGGATCGAAAGCTGCCCCTGCCTGCGGGAGGGGGGTTGGTTCTCTGGATTTTTTTTGCAGCTCTTTGAGCTTCATCTCGGATTTTCCGAGCCCTCAGGAAGCCCTGGATCCGTGCTCCCGTCTCTGTGGGGTTTTTTACCCTCAAAACACACGGGAAGAGGATCCTGAGGGGCTTTTGGTGCCCAGAATCCCTTGGAGGGACCTGGGATTGGGCTGGGGAGCCTCGAAATCCACGAAATTATCCCGAATTTCTCCCCGGGGAAGGGCCTGGCCTGACGGATCCATCCGCAGGGGGGGTCGGGATTGGTGCTGAGGGGCCTCAATCCTTGGGTTTAGTGGGAGAAGCACCAAGGGAACGAGCTGGGATCCTCTCTGGAGCCTCATCCCGGCACAAATCCCGGAGCCCGAGCCCTTCCCGGAGCCGTCCCCGGCCCGGGGGGGACAATGGAGCCGTTGTCGCCCGGGGGTGGGGACAATCGCGGCCTCAATGGGGCATTATCAGCGCTCGGGGGGGAAAGGCAGGGGGTTCACCCCGGGCTGGGGCTTCGGGGGGTGGCCGGGAATCCTTCCCCTGCCTCGGGAACGCCGCGGGGAGCCCCAAAGGGGGGGCTGAACCCCCTCCACGGCGAGGGAGAATCCCGGGAAAACTCTGGAAAAACCTCAGAAAAAAAACCCAGGAAAACCCCGGGAAAACTCCCCCCAAAAAAAACCCAAAAAAACCCCGGGAAAACTGCAGGAACCAAGAAAGATTTGGGGGTTACGGTGATGCCCTTGGAAAACCCAGGGAGAACCCTGGGAGAACCCCAAAAGAACCCCCCAAAAAACCCCCCAAAACCCCTGGGAATACCCCCCCAAAAAAACCCCAAAAAACCCCCCAAAACCCCTGGGAATACCCCCCAAAAAAACCCCCAAAAAACCCTGGGAATACCCCCCAAAAAAACCCCAAAAAACCCTGGGAATACCCCCCAAAAAACCCCCAAAACCCCTGGGAATACCCCCCCAAAAAAAACCCCAAAAACCCCTGGGAATACCCCCCAAAAAAACCCCCCAAAACCCCTGGGAATACCCCCCAAAAAAACCCCAAAAAACCCTGGGAATACCCCCAAAAAAACCCCAAAAACCCTGGGAATACCCCCAAAAAAACCCCTGGGAAAACTGCAGGAAAACCTCGGAAAAACAGCAGTAAAGGGGAAAGATTTTGGGGGTTATGGTGATGCCCTTGGAAAACCCAGGGAGAACCCCGGGAGAACCCCAGGAAAACTCCTCAAAAAACCCCAGGATAAATTTAGGGATTTATTTGAGAGGATTTTAGGATCCACCTCGGGCAGGACAGGAGCCACAAAAAAAAAAATGTCTGATTGCTCACGAGATCTCAGACTTTTTATAAAGTTTTGTTTGCATCTTGGGGTTTAATTGCCCAGGATTTAGGGTCAGTGGGGTTTGAGGAGGGAGGGGATGAATCCCAGGGGGATGTGACCCATCCCGAGGGGCTGAGCACGAGGTGGGATTGCCCTTGGTGGGAGCCAGAGGAACGGGAATTCTGCCAGGAATGGGAAGGGAATCCTTGGAAACACGGCAGAGGGATTCCCAGAGAGCTCCAGGTGGCTTTTCCCTGGATTTTTGGGGTGAGAAGTGCCACGGGTGGGGCTCCACGGGATGGGTGGGAGCCTGAGGCTGGAGAGGGAATGGGGCTGGGGTGAGATGGGGGTGGGGATGGACAGGCTCAGGTGTTTCCCCACAGATTTCCAGGTGTTTCCCCACAGATTTCCAGGTGTTTCCCCACAGATTTCCCGGGAGTTCCCACACCCTGAGACCTTTGTCCCTTTGTCCCTTTGTCCCTTTGTCCCTTTGCTGGCCCTGGTCACGCCTGGCTCCAGCTGGGACGTGGCAGGATCCGGGCAGGTGACGTCCTGGGGCTCCTTCCCACGTCATGGGATCCTGCTGGGATCCTGCTGGGATCCTGCTGGGATCCTGCTGGGATCCTGCCCACCCCAGACACGGGGGCAGCCGGGGCTGGGTGGGACCTGCCCCGAATTCCAGCCGGGAACTGGGGCAGGGGGAGCTCCCCTCGGTCCCCTCTGGGTCATTCATTGCCGTCCACCCCACGGAGCTGGGAATTCCTGGGGGGGCTGGGGGTGGGAGATCACCTGGGTTCCCCTGGGAGAAGGGAGCAGAGCCAGAGGTGCTGGATCCCACTTTGGGGGAATCTGGACCCCACTTTGGGGGAATCTGGATCCCACTTTGGGGGAATCCAAATCCCACTTTGGGGGAATCCAAATCCCACTTTGGGGGAATCCAAATCCCACTTTGCGGGAATCCAAATCCCACTTTGCTGGAATCCAAATCCCACTTTGGGGGAATCCAAATCCCACTTTGCTGGAATCCAAATCCCACTTTGCTGGAATCCAAATCCCACCTTGGGGGAATCCAAATCCCACTTTGCAGGAATCCAAATCCCACTTTGGGGGAATCCAAATCCCACTTTGGGGGAATCCAAATCCCACTTTGGAGGAATCCAAATCCCACTTTGCAGGAATCCAAATCCCACTTTGGGGGAATCCAAATCCCATTTTGCAGGAATCCAATTCCCACTTTGGGGGAATCCAAATCCCACTTTGGAGGAATCCAAATCCCACTTTGGGGGAATCTGGACCCCACTTTGGGGGAATCCAAATCCCACTTTGTGGGAATCCAAATCCCACTTTGCTGGAATCCAAATCCCACTTTGGGGGAATCCAAATCCCACTTTGGGGGAATCCAAATCCCACTTTGGGGGAATCCAAATCCCACTTTGCTGGAATCCAAATCCCACTTTGCAGGAATCCAAATCCCACTTTGCGGGAATCCAAATCCCACTTTGCTGGAATCCAAATCCCACTTTGGGGGAATCCAAATCCCACTTTGGGGGAATCCAAATCCCACTTTGGGGGAATCCAAATCCCAGTTTGTAGGAATCTGGATCCCAGTTTGTAGGAATCTGGATCCCAGTTTGCTGGAATCACCCTGGGGGCCCCATTCCTGTCGGGATCAGGATTCCCCCTGGGATCAGCGCTGCCCACCCCGGGCTCAGCGGGGCCTTGGGGGGCAGTTTGGGGTCTCCCAGCTCCTTTTATTTCCCTTTTCCCACCCCGGGGCCGTCCCAGCCGGGCTCTTCCCACCCGGACCTGCCAGGACCTGCCCTCCCGGTTGTGCAGGAAGTGCCTTTCCGGGGCGGCCGGGGACAGGGGTCAGGCTGTGCCGGGAAAGGTGGCACTGGTGGCACTGGTGGCACTGGTGGGACGGGGTGGGGACGGGGTGGGGACGGGGTTGGGACGTGTGTGACGTCCAGGCCGGGCAGTTCCCGTCACGGCCGCTCCCTGGGCATCCTCCCCTTCCCAGACTGGGAATGCTCCCCTTCCCAGACTGGGAATGCTCCCCTTCCCAGACTGGGAATGCTCCCCTTCCCAGACTGGGAATGCTCCCCTTCCCAGACTGGGAATGCTCCCCTTCCCAAACTGGGAATGCTCCCCTTCCCAGACTGGGAATGCTCCCCTTCCCAGACTGGGAATGCTCCCCTTCCCAGACTGGGAATGCTCCCCTTCCCGAACTGGGAATGCTCCCCTTCCCAGACTGGGAATGCTCCCCTTCCCAGACGGGGAACCTTCCCCTTCCCAAACTGGGAATGCTCCCCTTCCCAAACTGGGAATGCTCCCCTTCCCAGACTGGGAATGCTCCCCTTCCCAGACTGGGAATGCTCCCCTTCCCAGACTGGGAATGCTCCCCTTCCCAAACTGGGAATGCTCCCCTTCCCAGACTGGGAATGCTCCCCTTCCCGAACTGGGAATGCTCCCCTTCCCAGACTGGGAATGCTCCCCTTCCCAGACTGGGAATGCTCCCCTTCCCGAACTGGGAATGCTCCCCTTCCCAGACTGGGAATGCTCCCCTTCCCAGACTGGGAATGCTCCACTTCCCAAACTGGGAATGCTCCCCTTCCCGAACTGGGAATGCTCCCCTTCCCAAACTGGGAATGCTCCCCTTCCCAAACTGGGAATGCTCCCCTTCCCAGACTGGGAATGCTCCCCTTCCCAGACTGGGAATGCTCCCCTTCCCAAACTGGGAATGCTCCCCTTCCCAGACTGGGAATGCTCCCCTTCCCAAACTGGGCATCCTCCCCTTCCCAGACTGGGAATGCTCCCCTTCCCAAACTGGGCATCCTCCCCTTCCCAGACTGGGAATGCTCCCCTTCCCAAACTGCTGGGAGCTGTCAATCCCTGCGGGCACTTCCCTGCCCCATTCCCTTGGAGCAGCACCCTGTCCAGGCAGAGTCCTCCTGGAAAATCCCCGGGCACTGAGGCCAGAAGGAATTCTGTGGGAATTTCCAGACTTTTCCATGGGGGTTCTGCGCTCTGGGAACGTCCTGTTCCCTCCCCCAGCAGAGATTGTTCCCCTGCGTTCCCAAACCCTTTCCCAGGGCCCTGCAGTGCTGGGTTAATGGGATTGATTAATGGGATTAATTAACGGGATTAATTAATGGGATTCATTCCCTCATTGACCCCATCCCTTCGTCCCTTCCAGGGATTTCCTTCCCCGTGGCTCCGGGATCGTCACTCGCCGGCCTCTCATCCTGCAGCTCATCTTCTCCAAGACGGGTACGGGGCTGGAAAACTGGGAAAGGAGGGAATTCCGTGGGGGTTTTGGCACCCAGCAGCCCTCCCCTCCCTCCCTCTGCCCCACATTCCCAGATTCCCCTGCTTATCAGGGAGCAGCGCGGGGGAGAGCCCTGGGAAGGCCAAGGAGAAGCTGGGATGACTCATTTTCCCAGCCAGATTTCCTTGGTCCTGATATCTGGGGAGGATTCCTTCCTCCCCTTCCCACAGCCAGTCCCTTCTCTGGCCAAAAGGAAAAAAAAAAAATAATCTCGGGATTTGGGTGAATCCCAGAGCCTCTGGTGGTTCCTGGGAGCTGAGGGGAGGGTTGGGAAGGGCTGGGATTGAGGGATGGGGGCTCTGGGATGAGGGATGGGGGCTATGGGATTGAGGGATGAGGTGGTTGGGATGGGGATGGGGGCTCTGGGATGGGGATGAGAGCTCTAGGATGGGAATGGGGGCTCTGGGATGGGGATGGGGGCTCTGGGGTGAGGGATAGGGGCTCTGGGATGGGAATGGGGGCTCTGGGATGGGGATGAGAGCTCTAGGATGGGAATGGAGGCTCTGGGATGGGGATGGGGGCTCTGGGTTGGGGATGGGGGCTCTGGGATGGGGATGGGGGCTCTGGGATTGAGGGATGAGGTGTTTGGGATGGGGATGGGGGCTCTGGGATGGGGGATGAGGGCACTGGGGTGAGGAATGAGGTGTCCAGGGTGAGGGATGGGGTGTCCAGGGTGAGGAATGGGGTGTCCAGGGTGAGGGATGAGGTGTCCAGGGTGAGGGATGGGGTGTCCAGGGTGAGGAATGAGGTGTCCAGGGTGAGGAATGAGGTGTCCAGGGTGAGGAATGAGGTGTCCAGGGTGAGAGATGGGGTGTCCAGGGTGAGAGATGGGGTGTCCAGGGTGAGGGATGGGGTGTCCAGGGTGAGGGATGGGGTGTCCAGGGTGAGGGACGGGGTGTCCAGGGTGAGGGACGGGGTGTCCAGGGTGAGGGATGAGGTGTCCAGGGTGAGGGATGGGGTGTCCAGGGTGAGGAATGAGGTGTCCAGGGTGAGGGATGGGGTGTCCAGGGTGAGGAATGAGGTGCCCAGGGCGATCCCAGCCCTGCAGGGCTGGCAGGACGAGGCAGGGCCGAGGTTTTTCCCCTCTGCCCAAAGGAGGAAGGAAGTTGCGCCACCCCGGCGGCCGCAGAGGCCCCGGAGCTGTCGAAATCCCTTTTCCTGGGGCAGATCGGGATCCAGGGGGAAACTCCTCCGTGTCCTGCAGCCCCTTCCCCACGTTCCCCACCCAGATCTCCCTTCCCCAGCCCTGCCGAGCCCTCAGTGCCCCCCGTCCCTTCCAGAATATGCCGAGTTCCTGCACTGCAAGTCCAAGAAGTTCACGGATTTCGACGAGGTGCGGCAGGAGATCGAGGCCGAGACCGACCGGGTGACGGGCACCAACAAGGGCATCTCGCCCGTGCCCATCAACCTGAGAGTGTACTCCCCGCACGGTGAGGGGGGAGCCTGGGGGAACCCCGGGAAAACTGCAGGAAAAACCCCCAAAAAACCCTGGGAGAACTGCGGGAAAAATGCAGGAAAAACCCAAAAAAAACCCTGGGAGAACCCTGGGAAAACTGCAGGAAAAACCCCAAAAAAACCCTGGGAGAACTGCAGGAAAACCCAAAAAAAACCCCAGGAAAACTGCAGAAAAACCCCCCAAAAAACCCCTGGGAGAACCCTGGGAAAACTGCAGGAAAACCCCAAAAAAACCCTGGGAGAACCCCAAAAAAACCCCAGGAAAACTGCAGGAAAACCCCCAAAAAACCCCAGGAGAACCCCGGGAAAACTGCAGGAAAACCCCAAAAAAACCCTGGGAGAACCCCAGGAAAAATGCAGGAAAACCCCAAAAAAACCCTGGGAGAACCCCAAAAAAACCCCAGGAAAACTGCAGGAAAACCCCCAAAAAACCCCTGGGAGAACCCCGGGAAAACTGCAGGAAAACCCCAAAAAAAAATCCCAAAAAAACCCTGGGAAAACTGCAGGAAAATGCAAAAAAAAAATCCCAAAAAAACCCCGGGAGAACCCCAAAAAACCCCTAAAAAAACCCCAGGAAAACTGCAGGAAAACCCCCCAAAAAACCCCCAAAAAAACCTCAGGAGAATCCTCCAAAAAAACCCCGGGAAAACACAAAAAAACCCCGGGAAAACTGCAGGAAAACACAAAAAAAAATCCCAAAAAAACCCCGGGAGAACCCCAGAAAAACCCCAGGAAACTGCAGGAAAAACCCAAAAAAGCCCTGGGAGAACCCCGGGAAAACTGCAGGAAAACCCCCAAAAAAGCCCTGGGAGAACCCCAAAAAAACCCTAAAAAAACCCCGGGAGAACCCCAAAAAAACCCCAGGAAAACTGCAGGAAAACCCCCAAAAAACCCCAGGAGAACCCCGGGAAAACTGCAGGAAAAACCCAAAAAAACCCTGGGAGAACCCCGGGAAAACTGCAGGAAAACCCCCTAAAAAAAAAATCCCAAAAAAACCCCTGGGAAAACTGCAGGAAAACGCAAAAAAAAAAATCCCAAAAAAACCCCGGGAGAACCCCAAAAAAACCCTAAAAAAACCCCGGGAGAACCCCAAAAAAACCCCAGGAAAACTGCAGGAAAACCCCCAAAAAACCCCAGAAGAACCCCGGGAAAACTGCAGGAAAACCCCCAAAAAAACCCTGGGAGAACCCCAGGAAAAATGTAGGAAAACCCCAAAAAAACCCTGGGAGAACCCCGGGAAAACTGCAGGAAAAGCCCCCCCAAAAAATCCCAAAAAAACCCCTGGGAAAACTGCAGGAAAACGCAAAAAAAAAGTCCCAAAAAAACCTCGGGAGAACCCCAAAAAAAACCCCAGGAAAACTGCAGGAAAACCCCCAAAAAACCCCAGGAGAACCCCGGGAAAACTGCAGGAAAACCCCCAAAAAAACCCTGGGAGAACCCCAGGAAAACTGCAGGAAAAACCCCCAAAAAACCCTGGGAGAACCCCAGGAAAACTGCAGGAAAAACCCCCAAAAAACCCTGGGAGAACCCCAGGAAAACTGCAGGAAAACCCCAAAAAAACCCCAGGAAAACTGCAGAAAACCCCCCCCAAAAAAACCCTGGGAGAACCCTGGGAAAACTGCAGGAAAAACCCCAAAAAAACCCTGGGAGAACCCTGGGAAAACTGCAGGAAAAACCCAAAAAAACCCTGGGAGAACACTGGGAAAACTGCAGGAAAACCCCAAAAAAACCCTGGGAGAACCCCAAAAAAACCCCAGGAAAACTGCAGGAAAACCCCCAAAAAACCCCAGGAGAACCCCGGGAAAACTGCAGGAAAACGCAAAAAAAAAATCCCAAAAAAACCCCGGGAGAACCCCAAAAAAACCCTAAAAAAACCCCAGGAAAACTGCAGGAAAACCCCCCAAAAAACCCTCAGGAGAATCCTCCAAAAAAACCCGGGAAAACACAAAAAAAACCCCCGGGAAAACTGCAGGAAAACCCTGGGAAAACAGCAGGAGAACCCTGAGAAAAATCCTGGGAGAACCCTGGGAAACCCCTGATGTCCCAATTGGGCTGGGATTAACTGGGCTCAACCCCCGCTGGCTCCACAGTGCTGAACCTGACCCTGATCGACCTGCCGGGGATCACCAAGGTGCCGGTGGGGGATCAGCCGCAGGACATCGAGTTCCAGATCCGGGACATGATCCTGCAGTTCATCAGCCGCGAGAGCAGCCTGATCCTGGCCGTCACGCCCGCCAACATGGACCTGGCCAACTCGGACGCCCTCAAGATGGCCAAGGAGGTGGATCCGCAGGGTAAGGGGGCTGGGGGTGGCTCGGGGGCCTGCTGGGTTTGGGTTCTGTGCTTTCCTCACTCAGGGACCTGCAGGGTTTGGGTTCTGTGCTGTCCTCAGGGACCTGCAGGGTTTGTCCTCAGCCAGGGACCTGCAGGGTTTGTCCTCAGGGACCTGCAGGGTTTGGGTTCTGTGCTGTCCTCACTCAGGGACCTGCAGGGTTTGGGTTCTGTGCTGTCCTCGCTCAGGGACCTGCAGGGTTTGGGTTCCCTGCCTCCCTCACTCAGGGACCTGCAGGGTTTGTCCTCAGGGACCTGCAGGGTTTGGGTTTTTCACTCAGGGACCTGCAGGGTTTGGGGTCTGTGCTGTCCTCACCCAGGGACCTGCAGGGTTTGTCCTCACCCAGGGACCTGCAGGGTTTGGGTTTCTCACCCAGGGACCTGCAGGGTTTGGGTTTCTCACCCAGGGACCTGCAGGGTTTGTCCTCACTCAGGAACCTGCAGGGTTTGGGTTCCCTGCCTCCCTCACTCAGGGACCTGCAGGGTTTGGGGTCTGTGCTGTCCTCAGGGACCTGCAGGGTTTGTCCTCACTCTGGGACCTGCAGGGTTTGTCCTCACTCTGGGACCTGCAGGGTTTGGCTCCCTCACCCAGGGACCTGCAGGGTTTGGGTTTCTCACCCAGGGACCTGCAGGGTTTGGGTTCCCTGCCTCCCTCACTCAGGAACTTGCAGGGTTTGTCCTCACTTGGGGACCTGCAGGGTTTGGGTTCTGTGCCGTCCTCACTCTGGGACCTGCAGGGTTTGGGTTCTGTGCTGTCCTTGCTCTGGGACCTGCAGGGTTTGGCTCCCCTGCCTTCCTCGCCCTCTCCCTCCTTGTTCTCCTCCTCTGGTGGTGGGGCCTGGGGTTCCTCTCCCTTCCCTGGATCCCCGTTTTGCCCCCCTGGATTAATTGGGATCAACCCCTGGCTCCACAGGCCTGAGGACCATCGGGGTCATCACCAAGCTGGACCTGATGGACGAGGGCACGGACGCGCGGGACGTGCTGGAGAACAAACTGCTGCCCCTGCGGAGAGGTGGGGCGGGGCCCGGGCCCCTCTGTGTGCCCCCTGTGCCCCCCTGGGGTCACTCTGGGTGTCCCCAGCCCTGTGTCCTTCCCTGGCTGTCCCTGTGCCCCCTGGGGTCACTCTGGGTGTCCCCAGCCCTGTGTCCTTCCCTGGCTGTCCCTGTGCCCCCCTGGGGTCACTCTGGGTGTGCCCTGCCCTGTGTCCTTCCCTGGCTGTCCCTGTGCCCCCTGTGCCCCCCTGGGGTCACTCTGGGTGTCCCCAGCCCTGTGTCCTTCCCTGGCTCTCTCCTTGTCCCCTGTGTCCCTCATGTCCCTGGTGTCCCTGACGCAGTGTCCCCCATGTCCCCCCGTGCCCCCCATGTGTCCCCCCCGTGCCCCTGGTGCCCCTCATGTCCCCCTGGTGGCCCCTGACCCGGTGTCCCCTGTATCCTCCATGTCCCCAGTGTCCCCGGTGTCCCCAGTGCCCCTGACCCAGTGTCCCTGGTGTCCCCCAGTGTCCCTGATGGGGTGTCCCCGGTGTCCCCTGTATCCCCCAGTGTCCCCGGTGTCCCTGACCTGGTGCCCCCCATGTCCCCGGTGTCCCCCGGTGTCCGTGACGCGCTGTCCCCGGTGTCCCCCCGGTGTCCCTGATGTGCTGTCCCCGGTGTCCCCCCAGTGTCCCTGACGCGCTGTCCCCGGTGCCCCCCATGTCCCCGGTGTCCCCCCGGTGTCCCTGACGCGCTCTCCCCGGTGCCCCCCGTGTCCCCGGTGTCCCTGACGCGCTGTCCCCGCGCTGCCAGGCTACATCGGCGTGGTGAACCGCAGCCAGAAGGACATTGATGGCAAGAAGGACATCCGCGCCGCGCTGGCGGCCGAGCGCAAGTTCTTCCTGTCCCACCCGGCCTACCGGCACATGGCCGAGCGCATGGGCACCCCGCACCTGCAGAGGGTGCTCAACCAGGTGAGCCTGCCCCGCCCTGCCCCGCCCCGCCCTGCCCTGCCCCGCCCTGCCCCGCCCCGCCCCACACCTGCAGAGGGTGCTCAACCAGGTGAGCCTGCCCCGCCCTGCCCCACCCTGCCCCGCCCCACCCTGCCCTGCCCTGCCCCACCCTGCCCCACACCTGCAGAGGGTGCTCAACCAGGTGAGCCTGCCCCGCCCTGCCCCGCCCTACCTCCAAAAGATGAGTTTTCTGGGCTCCCAAATCACCCATTCCTGCCTGGAAAAGCAGAATTTTCTGGGCTCCCAAACAACCCCTTTCCCACTCTGTTCCTGCCTGGAAAAGCAGAGTTTCCCAGGCTACAACCCATTCCTGCCTGGAAAAGCAGAGTTTTCCAGGCTCCTGGACAGCCTATTTCTGCCTGGAAAAGCAGAGTTTTCTGGGCTCCCAGGCACCCCATTCCTGCCTGGAAAAGCAGAGTTTTCCAGGGTCCCAGACAGCCCCTTTCCCACCCTATTCCTCTCTGGAAAAGCAGAGTTTTCTGGGCTCCCAGGCACCCCATTCCTGCCTGGAAAAGCTGCATTTTCCATGCTCCCAGCTGAGTTTTCCCCATCCCCTCGGCAGCAACTCACCAACCACATCCGGGAGACGCTGCCCTCGCTGCGCAGCAAGCTGCAGAGCCAGCTGCTGTCCCTGGAGAAGGAGGTGGAGGAGTACAAGAACTTCCGTCCCGACGACCCCGCCAGGAAAACCAAAGCCTTGCTGCAGTAGGTGCCTCCCCGGCAGGAAGGGCTTCCTCTTTGTGCCCAGCCTTTCCCAGGAGAGCTGGGGTTGCTTGGAGAGGGGAGGGATGGGGAAAACATCTCCTGGGAGTGTTCCTGGGAGTGTTCCCTGCTTGCTGGGGGAGTTGGGAGCAGTGTCCTGTCCATCCCTGAGCCACCCACATCACAGGAAAAGTGGGATTTTCACAGGAGAGCTGGGATTATTCTCCTTGGAGAGGGGAGGGATGGGGAAAACCTCTCCTGGGAACATCCCTGGAGTGTTCCCTGCTCGCTGGGGGAGTTGAGAGGACTGGTCCTGTCCATCTCTGAGCCACCCACACCCCAGGAAAAATGGGATTTTCACAGGAGAGCTGAGATTGTTCTCCTTGGAGAGGGGAGGGATGGGGAAAATCTCTCCTGGGAACATCCCTGGGAGTGTTCCCTGCTTGCTGGGGGAGTTGGGAGCACCTACACTGCAGGAAAAATGGGATTTTCACAGGAGAGCTGGCATTGGAGAAGGGAGGGATGGGGAAAACCTTTCCTGGGAACATCCCTGGAGTGTTCCCTGCTCTCTGTGGGAGTTGGGAGCATCCACACCCCAAGAAAAATGGGATTTTCACAGGAGAGCTGGGATTGGAGAGGAGAGGGATGGGGAAAACATCTCCTGGGAGTGTCCCTGGAGCGTTCCCTGCTTGCTGAGGGAGTTGGGAGCAGTGTCCTGTCCATCCACATTGAGGAAAATTGAGATTTTCTCTTCTCCCACCCCAGCTGGAGGAGCTGGGTGTGAGGGATTTTTGCTCCAGGAGCTCCCTCATTCCCATTTTTCCCCGCCCAGGATGGTGCAGCAGTTCGGGGTGGACTTTGAGAAGCGGATCGAGGGCTCAGGAGACCAGGTGGACACCCTGGAGCTCTCGGGGGGCGCCAGGATCAACCGGATTTTCCACGAGAGGTTCCCTTTCGAGCTGGTGAAGGTGAGGCTGGCTGGGGTGGATCCCAGAGGCTTTTCCAACCCAAACCTTTCCCTGGTTCCCTGAAAACCTGGAGATCTGGGGAGAGCAGCCCCTCCCTGGTCATGGATCCATCCATCCCGGGACCCTTTTCCCTGCAGATGGAATTCGACGAGAAGGATCTGAGGCGGGAGATCAGCTACGCCATCAAGAACATCCACGGGGTCAGGCAAGTGTCGGGCACAGATCCTTCCCTGGAGACAATTCCCAAATCCAGGGGCTGCCCCGGAGCCTGTGACCCCGTTTTGGATGCCCCAATCCCACTGTGACCCCGTTTTGGATGCCCCAGTCCCTCTCTGACCCCGTTTTGGATGCCCCAGTCCCTCTCTGACCCCGTTTTGGATGCCCCAGTCCCTCTCTGACCCCGTTTTGGATGCCCCAGTCCCTCTCTGACCCCGTTTTGGATGCCCCAATCCCTCTCTGACCCCGTTTTGGATGCCCCAATCCCTCTCTGACCCCGTTTTGGATGCTCCAATCCCTCTCTGACCCCATTTTAGATGCCCCAATCCCTCTCTGACCCCATTTTGGATGCCCCAATCCCTCTCTGACCCCGTTTTGGATGCCCCAATCCCACTCTGACCCCATTTTGCATGCCCCAGTCCCTCTCTGACCCCATTTTGGATGCTCCAATCCCTCTCTGACCCCATTTTAGATGCCCCAATCCCTCTCTGACCCCGTTTTGGATGCCCCAATCCCACTCTGACCCCGTTTTGGATGCCCCAATCCCTCTCTGACCCCGTTTTGGATGCCCCAATCCTTCTCCGACCCCGTTTTGGATGCCCCAGTCCCTCTCTGACCCCCGTTTTGGATGCCCCAGTCCCTCTCTGACCCCATTTTGGATGCCCCAATCCCTCTCTGACCCCGTTTTGGATGCCCCAATCCCTCTCTGACCTCGTTTTGGATGCCCCAATCCCTCTCTGACCCCGTTTGGATGCCCCAATCCCTCTCTGACCCCGTTTCCGATGCCCCAGTCCCTCTCTGACCCCGTTTTGGATGCCCCAATCCCACTCTGACCCCGTTTTGGATGCCCCAATCCCTCTCTGACCCCGTTTTGGATGCCCCAATCCCACTCTGACCCCGTTTTGGATGCCCCAATCCCACTCTGACCCCGTTTTGGATGCCCCAATCCCTCTCTGACCCCATTTTTGATGCCCCAATCCCACTCTGACCCCGTTTTGGATGCCCCAATCCCACTCTGACTCTGACCCCGTTTTGGATGCCCCAATCCCTCTCTGACCCCGTTTCGGATGCCCCAATCCCTCTCTGACCCCGTTTTGGATGCCCCAATCCCACTCTGACCCCGTTTTGGATGCCCCAGTCCCTCTCTGACCCCGTTTTGGATGCCCCAGTCCCTCTCTGACCCCGTTTTGGATGCCCCAATCCCACTCTGACCCCGTTTTGGATGCCCCAGTCCCTCTCTGACCCCGTTTTGGATGCCCCAATCCCTCTCTGACCCCGTTTTGGATGCCCCAATCCCACTCTGACCCCGTTTTGGATGCCCCAGTCCCTCTCTGACCCCGTTTTGGATGCCCCAGTCCCTCTCTGACCCCGTTTGGATGCCCCAGTCCCTCTCTGACCCCGTTTTGGATGCCCCAGTCCCTCTCTGACCCCGTTTCCCCCTCTCCCCGGTGCAGGACGGGGCTGTTCACCCCTGACCTGGCCTTCGAGGCCATTGTCAAGAAGCAGGTGGTGAAGCTGAAGGAGCCGTGCCTGAAATGCGTGGATCTGGTGATCCAGGAGCTGATCAACACCGTGCGCCAGTGCACCAGTAAGGTACTGCCCAGACCAGTAACACACCAGTAACACCAGTAAGGGACTGCCCAGACCAGTAACACCAGTAACACACCAGTAAGGGACTGCCCAGACCAGTAACACCAGTAACACACCAGTAAGGTACTGCCCAGACCAGTAACACACCAGTAAGGGACTGCCCACACCAGTAACACCAGTAACACACCAGTTACACACCAGTAAGGTGTCTCTTGGTGACAGAAAACTCTCTGTGAAAGAGTTTCAGAGAAGCCAAAACATCTCAGGCACCAACCAGGGCTGCACATCCCCCCCGGAGCTGCCTGGCTCCATCCCCTGGAGCTGCCTGGCTCCCTCCCCAGGGTTACAGATCCCCTGGAGCTGCCTGGCTCCATCCCCTGGAGCTGCCTGGCCCCCTCCCCAGGGTTACACATCCCCTGGAGCTGCCTGGCTCCATCCCTGGAGCTGCCTGGCTCCATCCCCAGGGTTACACATCCCCTGGAGCTGCCTGGCTCCATCCCTGGAGCTGCCTGGCTCCATCCCCAGGGTTACACATCCCCTGGAGCTGCCTGGCTCCATCCCCAGGGTTACACATCCCCTGGAGCTGCCTGGCTCCATCCCTGGAGCTGCCTGGCTCCATCCCCAGGGTTACACATCCCCTGGAGCTGCCTGGCTCCATCCCCAGGGTTACACATCCCCTGGAGCTGCCTGGCTCCATCCCTGGAGCTGCCTGGCTCCCTCCCCAGGGTTACACATCCCCTGGAGCCCTGGAGCTGCCTGGCTCCATCCCCTGGAGCTGCCTGGCCCCATCCCCAGGGTTACAGATCCCCCTGGAGCTGCCTGGCTCCCTCCCCTGGAGCTGCCTGGCTCCATCCCCTGGGTTACACATCCCCTGGAGCTGCCTGGCTCCCCCCCTGGAGCTGCCTGGCCCCCTCCCCGGGTTACAGATCCCCTGGAGCTGCCTGGCTCCATCCCCTGGAGCTGCCTGGCTCCATCCCCTGGAGCTGCCTGGCTCCCTCCCCAGGGTTACAGATCCCCTGGAGCTGCCTGGCTCCATCCCCTGGAGCTGCCTGGCTCCCTCCCCAGGGTTACACATCCCCTGGAGCCCTGGAGCTGCCTGGCTCCATCCCCTGGAGCTGCCTGGCTCCATCCCCAGGGTTACACATCCCCTGGAGCTGCCTGGCTCCCTCCCCAGGGCTGTACATCCCCCTGGAGCTGCCTGGCCCCCTCCCCTGGAGCTGCCTGGCCCCCTCCCCAGGGTTACACATCCCCTGGAGCCCTGGAGCTGCCTGGCTCCATCCCCTGGAGCTGCCTGGCTCCATCCCCAGGGTTACACATCCCCTGGAGCTGCCTGGCTCCATCCCCAGGGTTACACATCCCCTGGAGCTGCCTGGCCCCATCCCCTGGAGCTGCCTGGCTCCATCCCCAGGGTTACACATCCCCTGGAGCTGCCTGGCTCCATCCCCAGGGTTACAGATCCCCCCCTGGAGCTGCCTGGCCCCCTCCCCAGCCCTCCCTCCCAGCCCCTTCCCTGTGTTCCCAGCTGGGCTCGTACC
The DNA here is from genome assembly GCA_017589585.1 of Phylloscopus whistleri. Lineage (NCBI taxonomy): Eukaryota > Metazoa > Chordata > Aves > Passeriformes > Phylloscopidae > Phylloscopus > Phylloscopus whistleri. The sequence goes on from JADMLD010000528.1 coordinate 50,547, forward strand.
CGCGGCTGCGCGAGGAGACGGAGCGCATCGTCACCACGCACATCCGCGAGCGCGAGGGCAAAACCAAGGACCAGGTCAGCCCCCACCCCGCCCTGCCAGCCCCTCCTGGCACAGCGACCCTGCCCTTCCCTGAGCCCTGCCCTCCCCCAGATCCTGCTGCTCATCGACATCGAGCTCTCCTACATCAACACCAACCACGAGGATTTCATCGGCTTCGCCAAGTGAGTCCCGGCCCTCCCTGGGTGGGGCAGGGGGGGAGAATTCCCGAATTTCCAGGTGCTGGGGGTGAGTCCCAACACAAAGAGGTGACACTGAGACACTGAGGTGTCCAAGGTAGGAAAGAGAGCAGTTTAGTGACAAATTTTATTTATTTGCGAATTTTTATTTATTTTACAAATATTTATTTACAGTTTTTTTTATTTACAAATTTTAACATTTCTAGCTGAGATGTTTAAGGCAGGAAAGAGAGCAGTTCATTGACAAATTTTATTTATTTACGAATTTTTATTTATTTTACAAATATTTATTTACAGTTTTTTTATTTACAAATTTTAACATTTCTAGCTGAGATGTTTAAGGCAGGAATGAGAGCAGTTTAGTGACAAATTTTATTTATTTGCGAATTTTTATTTATTTTACAAACATTTATTTACAAAATTATTTATTGACAAATGTTATTTGTTTACAGATTTTTATTTATTTTACAAATACTTATTTACAATTTTTTTTTATTTACAAATTTTAATGTTGATAGAATTCTAGCAGTGACTGTGGATTGTTTGGAGGAAGTTTTTTTACAAATTTTAACATTTAGAGCTGAGGTGTTTAAGGCAGGAAAGAGAGCAGTTCATTTACAAATTTTATTTATTTGCGAATTTTTATTTATTTTACAAATATTTATTTACAATTTTTTTATTTACAAATTTTAACATTTGTAGCTGAGATGTTTAAGGCAGGAAAGAGCAGTTTATTGACAAATTTTTATTTATTTACGAATTTTTATTTATTTTACAAATATTTATTTACAATTTTTTTATTTACACATTTTAACGTTTATAGCTGAGGTGTTTAAAGCAGAAAAGAGAGCAGTTTAGTGACAAATTTTATTTATTTACGAATTTTTATTTATTTTACAAATATTTATTTACAATTTTTTTATTTACAAATTTTAACGTTTATAGCTGAGGTGTTTAAAGCAGAAAAGAGAGCAGTTTAGTGACAAATTTTATTTATTTACGAATTTTTATTTATTTTACAAATATTTATTTACAAATTTATTTATTTACAAATTTTAACATTTAGAGCTGAGATGTTTAAGGCAGGAAAGAGAGCAGTTCATTGACAAATTTTATTTATTTACAGATTTTTATTTATTTACAAATTTATTTATTTACAAATTCATTTATTTACAAATTTATCTATTTACAAATTTTCACATTTCTAGCTGAGACATTTAAGGCAGAAAAGAGGCAGTTTATTGACAAATTTCAACATTTATAAAATTCCAGCAGTGACCATAAATTAGAGGAAGAAAAATCTTCCTCTTCAACCACACTGGGCAACCGAGAGTTTATTGGGAGTTCTTCTCCTCCCAGGATTTGGGATCCTGGAGCTTTTCCTTCACATTTGGGAGCCAGTCCATTAACAGTTCCTTTCTTATAAAAAAACAATGTAAATTATGGTTACACCATTACAACAACCAGAAAGTTGTTCAGATAAAATCATCTTTAACTCCGTTGTAACAAAAAAAACTAAAATAGAACTTTAAAAAAACCCAAAAGAGAACAGCAAAAACCCAAACACCAATCCAGAGCTTCCCACCAGCGCCTTTGGCACCCTCAGGTTTGGGAGATGGGAAAGGGGCTGGGAAAAGCTCCAGCCTGGGGAGTTTGGATGGATCCCAAATGTTGGAGGCACCCTGGAGCTGGGATCACTCGCTGCTCTGCTGCTGGGCCCTCCCACCACCTCCCCTCCACTTCTCCCAGGAATTTTCCATCCCCAAAACTTCCAGGAATCTCCCAGACTCCAGTTCACCCTCCCTCCTGCTCCTTAAATTCCCCCACTTCTCCTCCTCCTGGTTTTTTTTTTCTCTTTTTTTCTCTCTTCCCCCCCTTTTTTCTTTCTCTCTCTCTTTCCTCTCCTCCTCGGCTCACACCCCCTGCTCTCCTCCTGCTGTTTTTCCTTGGATCCATCACCTCTCCCTGTCTCTCCGGACTCCTCCGGCCTCAGCTGTTTCACTGAGCAGCACGTGGCCTCCGGGTGGGTACCAGGGCAGCTCTGCCCCTTCCCCCGGGGGCTGGGGGAGAGCTGGGAGAGAGCTGGGAGAGATCTGGGAGAGCTGGGAGAGAGCTGGGAGAGATCTGGGAGAGCTGGGAGAGATCTGGGAGAGATCTGGGAGAGAGCTGGGAGAGAGCTGGGAGAGAGCTGGGAGAGCTGGGAGAGATCTGGGAGAGCTGGGAGAGATCTGGGAGAGAGCTGGGAGAGATCTGGGAGAGAGCTGGGAGAGATCTGGGAGAGCTGGGGAGGTTCCTGCTCGGGGCTGGGAGATGGCAGCTTGCCCTTGGATTTGGGATCCTGGGGCTTTTCCTCTGGGATTTGGGATCCTGGAGCTTCTCCTCCCAGTTCAGCCTTGGATTTGGGATCCTGGGGCTTTTCCCCTTGGATTTGGGATCCTGGAGCTTTTCCCCTGGGATTTGGGATCCTGGAGCTTTTCCCCTGGGATTTGGGATCCTGGAGCTTCTCTTTCCAGTCCAGCTTTGGAACTGGGAGCCAGGGAGCTTTTCCTTTGGATTTGGGATCCTGGAGCTTCTCCTCCCAGTTCAGCCTTGGATTTGGGATCCTGGAGCTTTTCCTTCAAATTTGGGGGCCAGAGAACTTCCCCTCTGGATTTGGGAGCTGGGTGGTTTCCTCCCCCAGTACAACTGGGAGCCTGGAGCTTCTCCTCCCAGTTCAGCTTTGGATTTGGGATCCTGGAGCTTTTCCCCTGGGATTTGGGATCCTGGAGCTTTTCCCCTGGGATTTGGGATCCTGGAGCTTTTCCCCTGGGATTTGGGATCCTGGAGCTTTTCCCCTGGGATTTGGGATCCTGGAGTTTTTCCCCTGGGATTTGGGATCCTGGAGCTTCTCCTTCCAGTTCAGCCTTGGATTTGGGATCCTGGAGCTTCTCCCCTGGGATCTGGGAGCTCGGGGCTGGGAGCTGGGAGCTTGCCCTTGGATTTGGGATCCTGGGGCTTCTCCTCCCAGTTCAGCCTTGTAACTGGGAGCTAGGGAGCTTTTCCTTTGGATCTGGGAGTTAGGGAGCTTCTCGTCCCAGTTCAACCTTGGATTTGGGATCCTGGGGCTTTTCCCCTGGGATTTGGGATCCTGGAGCTTTTCCTCTGGGATCTGGGAGCCTGGAGCTTCTCCTCCCAGTTCAACCTTGGATTTGGGATCCTGGAGCTTTTCCCCCGGGATCTGGGATCCTGGAGCTTCTCCTCCCAGTTCAGCCTTGGATTTGGGATCCTGGGGCTTTTCCCCTGGGATTTGGGATCCTGGGGCTTTTCCCCTGGGATTTGGGATCCTGGGGCTTTTCCCCTGGGATTTGGGATCCTGGAGCTTTTCCCCTGGGATTTGGGATCCTGGAGCTTCTCCTCCCAGTTCACCAGGAGTTCACCCAGCCCAGGGATCCCGTCGGGATCAGGGAGCTCTCCCCCAAATCCTCTGGGGTCCGGGGTGGGTGCGTCCCCCCCTCAGCTGCTCCGGGGGGTCCCGGTGGGATTCTGACGGATTTCCTGGATTTTGTTCCCGCTCCTGACTAACGGTTCCGCCCCCTCGGTGCTCAGGAGAGACAGGTAGCTTTTCCCTCTGGTGCAGGTAATGCTCCATCCGGGGAGGGGATTTCAGGTGTTTCTGGAAGCTCCTGGTGCTCGGAATTCCCTCGGGAATCTCAACCTCCTCCCTCTGGAATCTGTCCTGGGAGTTCCTGTCCCCCTGAGGAAGGAGATCCCGGTGTTCCCAAAGAGATCCCGGTGTTCCCGAGGGGATCCCGGTGTCCCGAGGGGATCCCGGTGTTCCCAAGAGATCCCGGTGTTCCCAAGGGAATCCCAGTGTTCCTGAGGGGATCCTGGTGTTCCCCAGGGAGATCCCGGTGTTCCCAGGGGGATCCCGGTGTTCCCAAGGAGATCCCGGTGTTCCCAAGGAGATCCCCGTGTTCCCAAGGAGATCCCAGTGTTCCCAAGGGGATCCCAGTGTTCCCAGGGAGATCCCGGTGTTCCCGAGGGGATCCCGGTGTTCCCAAGGGGATCCCGGTGTTCCTGAGGGGATCCCGGTGTTCCCATCCCCTCTGGTCCTGGGCAAACCTCGGGAAAGAGGCTCTGGAATTCCACCCCTTGGCTCTTCCTCCTTCCTCTTCCCTAAAAAAAAAAACCCCAAACCCTAAAATTCCCATTTTTTGTTATTTTCCCCCAGCGCTCAGCAGCGGAACACTCAGACCAACAAGAAGAGAGCCATCCCCAACCAGGTACAGCTCTGGGAACTCCTCTTCCTCCTCCTCCTCCTCCTCCTCCTCCTCCTCCTCCCTGGAGGCTCCAAACCCACCCAGAAACACCGAAAAGCCCAAAATTCCTGCCTGGAACCAGCGGGGTTTGGGACGAAAGGGGCGGGAGGTGCAGGGAGGGAGGGGTGAGGGACAGGGATGTCCCAGCTCCCAAGGGAATTTTGGGATCAGCAGGAGCGGCCGTGCCCCTTCCCTGCTCCCTCCCTCCGAGGGATTAACGCTGGGAATGTCACCGTTAATTAATAGCATTCATTAATAGCATGTAACGGGTTTTCTTCTGCTGTTTTTCCGCTTTTTTTCCCCTCCCTTTTTTTTTTATTTTTAATTTATTTTTTTCGTGCTTCCCGCTCTTTCTCCCCTCTCCTGTCACTTCCTTCCCCCCTTTTCCCTGCTCCAACTCCTCTTCCTGCTTTGTTTTTGTGTTTTTTTTTTTTTTTTTTATCTTTTCCCCCCCTTAATTTTGCACGCCCAAAAAGGGGAGATCCTGGTAAGTACCACGGAGCGGGATAATCCCGGGACAGCACCTACCTGCCAGGAACAGCATTCCCCCCCCAAAAAAAATCCCCAAAAAAACTTCCTGGGATGGAGGATTCCGGTGGGAAAAGGGAGATGAAATTCCCAGAGGGAGCAGCCGGGTGGGAATTTGGTTTTTTTGCCCCCTCGAAGGGGTTTGGGGTGATCCCTGGCTTGGGGAAGCCAAAAAATCTTCCTGGCCCAGCCCAGGCGGGGTGAGATTCCCTGGATTCTTTTGGGAATTATTCCGTGGGAGTTCAAAACCTGAGATTCCCGGTGCTCCAGACAGGAAAAATGGGCTGTGGGGAGGGGAATCTGTGATTCCTGGGGCTCCAGAGAGGAAAAATCCAAGATTCCCAGGGCTCCCAGTTCATTACTCCTCCCCCAAATTCCGTTTTTTTGGCGGGGGGGTGGATTTGAGGCTGAGCCCTGCCCTGCCCGCGGCAGAATTCCCAACCTGGCTGCTCCAAATCCTTCCGCCCACCGAGCTCCTCCCTCCCTCCCGGGGCAGCGATCCCGGGATCCAGGAGATCCCAGCTGGGGAGATCCTGATCCCTGGGAGCCTCCCACCCTTCCAGGGACGTGGAAGTGTCTGAGAGGGAATCCCAAACCCTTCACTTGGGGATTTACAACCCCTGGGCCAAAAAAAAACCCGGGATAACCGAAGGGATCCTGCCTCTGGATCCGGCTGGAATGTCGGAGCCAGCAGCTCCCTGGTCTCAGCCGCTGAAATCCCTTTTATTCCTCCCAAAATTCGGATTTTTGAGGCTGCCGGGTCCCGTTCCTCCTGTCCCGCGAGTCCCCGTGGCGGCAGCTCCGGCTTTTTCCCGGCTCCTCAGACACTTCCATTTCCTCCCGGGATATTCCTGGAAAACCCCGGGGAGCTCCGGGAGTTCCGGGCGGGGCGGGATCGCCACGGGAAGGGGGGAGAGCTGGAGAATTGGGGATGGGAGCCCCGAAACCATCGCGGTTTTCACCAAAAATCCGTCGGTTTTAAAGGAACTTCCTCCCTCCTGCTCCTGCAGCTTTTCCCGGAGGCTCCAGCTCCCGCTGGGCTGCACAGTTTCCCTTTTCCAAAATCCCTCAAAACTCGGCCAGACCCTCTCCCCTTCCCCTGCTCCAGAGGCAGATCCCCTTTTTTGAAAGATTCCTTTCCATCCCTTTTCCTTAAGGAAATAATCCCCGCTGACCCCATCCCTTTTATTATTAAAACGAATTAAATTAAAAATTAATTAAATTTTAAAAAAAATAAAATTAAAAATAATTCCTTTGCTCCCATCCCTTTCCCACTCCTCCCTCCGCCCCTTTCCCCTCCTCAGTTCCTTTAAAACGCGCTCGGATCCCATCCCCAGGAGGTTCCCAGATGAGGAACGGAGCTCTCGGGGCGGGGGTGGTGAAATCCCAATCCCTGCCCTGCAATTCCCGGGGCTCTCCGTCCTTCCCGTGCCCCGGAGCGCTCCGGCTTCGCTCCCTCCTTCCCTCCCGGGGGATCAGCCGCGGCTCCGAACGGGAAAAACCCCAAACTCGGGGGGTTTGGGATCCCGGGAGGAGCCGCGGCAGCCCCCGGTGTCCGTGTCTAACCCGCTCTGCCCCTTTCCGTGCCCCGGAGCGCTCCGGCTTCGCTCCTTCCTCACCCCCGGGGGATCAGCCGCGGCTCCGAACGGAAAAACCCCAAACTCACGGGGTTTGGGATCCCCGGAGGAGCCGCGGCAGCCCCGGTGTCCGTGTCTAACCCGGCTCTGCCCCTTCCCGTGCCCCGGAGCGCTCCGGCTTCGCTCCCTCCTCCCCTCCCGGGGATCCGCCGCGGCTCCGAACGGGAAAAACCCCAATCCCACCCCCGGGAGGGGTTTGGGATCCCGGGAGGAGCCGCGGCAGCCTCGGTGTCCGTGTCTAACCCGGCTCTGCCCCTTCCCGGGGCTGCTCCCGCCGCTGAGCCCGCACTAACGCGCGTGGGTGTGGTGGGATAAACCCGGGATAGCCCCGGGATAGCCCCGGGATAACCCCGGGAAGGGCTGGGATATGGAATCCCTGGTGGATCCCTCCTGCCCTGGGGCTCCTGGAAAAGAATTCCCCGGTGGGATTTGGGCTCTGGGATCCACCCGAGGGGCGCTGGAGCTTCTCCTCCCCTTGGGAATGTGGGGTTGGATCCCTCAGGAGATCCAGTCGGTTTGGGGGAGCTGGGAATGCTCCAGGTGTCCTCTCCCCCGAGCTGGGCTTTGGGATCGGTTTTGGGATGGGTTTTGGGCTGGGGTTTGGGATCAGGAGCTCCCTGCTTTTCCCCACCCATTCCTACAGCTGGGAATGCTCCAGGTGTCCTCTCCCCCGAGCTGGGCTTTGGGATGGGTTTGGGATGGGCTCTGGGATGGGTTTGGGATGGGCTTTGGGATGGGTTTTGGGATGGGTTTTGGGATGGGGTTTGGGATGGGTTTGGGATGGGTTTGGGATGGGCTCTGGGATGGGGTTTGGGATGGGTTTGGGATGGGTTTGGGATGGGTTTGGGATGGGTTTAGGATGGGTTTGGGATGGGGTTTTGGATGTTCTTTGGGATATTCTTTGGGATGGGTTTTGGGCTGTTCTTTGGGCTGGGCTCTGGGATAGGTTTTGGGATAGGCTCTGGGCTGGGTTTTGGGATGTTCTTTGGGATATTCTTTGGGATGTTCTTTGGGCTGTTCTCTGGGCTGGATCCCGCTGTAACCTGCCCCCCGGCCCCCTGCCCGCCGCAGGTGATCCGCAGGGGCTGGCTCACCATCAACAACATCAGCATCATGAAGGGCGGCTCCAAGGAGTACTGGTTCGTGCTGACGGCCGAGTCGCTCTCCTGGTACAAGGACGAGGAGGTACGGGCAGGAAAAACGGGAATTTGGGGCTCCAGAGAGGAAAAACGGGGTGAGGGGGGGGAGTCTGAGATTCCTGGGGCTCCAGAGAGGAAAAATCCAGAGGGGATCTGAGATTCCTGAGGCTCCAGAGAGGAAAAATCCAGAGGGGATCTGAGATTCCTGAGGCTCCAGAGAGGAAAAATCCAGAGGGGATCCAAGATTCCTGGGGCTCCAGAGAGGAAAAATGGGCTGTGAGGAGGGAATTTGTGATTCCTGAGGCTCCAGAGAGGAAAAATCCAGAGGGGATCTGAGATACCTGGGGCTCCAGAGAGGAAAAATCCAGAGGGAATCCAAGATTCCTGGGGCTCCAGAGAGGAAAAATGGGCTGTGGGGAGGGAATTTGTGATTCCCAGATCTCCAGAGAGGAAAAATCCAGAGGGGATCTGTGATTCTTGGGGTTCCAGATGGAAAAATGGGCTGTGGGGAGGGAACTTGAGATTCCTGGGGCTCCAAACAGGAAAAATCCAGAGGGAATCCAAGATTCCCGGGGCTCCAGGGGTGAGATCCGTGGGATGGCTGGGTGATTAGCACTCAGGGTTAATTATCACCGGAGCAGATCCCGAATTCCCCAGAGCTCTGAGGTGACATTCCAGCAGGGAATGCCTGGAGGGAGGTGGGAGCTGGGCTGGGTTCCTGATCCCAGAGGATCCAATTCCCTCACCCGCTGGGGTTTTTGGGCTGCTGGAGCCAGCAGATCCCCCCCTGCTTTTGATTTTTTTCCTGCTGATCCGGTTGGGAATTGCTCCAGATCCCAGATCCCCCCTCCTTCCCCAAAGTGATTCCTCGGGGCTGCTCCAGCTCCTCCCTGGAGGTTTCAGATTTTCCAGCCACCCTGACCTCACCAGCGACTTGGGGGGGATTTTTGGGGGGATCAGGGGGGCGGCTCTGGAGGGGCCAGAGCCCCACACAGGCGGAGGAGAAGCAGACACGGACACGGCGTTGATTCCAATCCCGCTTTTCCTTTGTTCCTCCGGGCTCTCCCAGGCGAAGGCGACCCCCCCCTGAACCACCCCCCCCCAAAAATTCCATTCCCACCCTAAACCATCCCAATTTCCTGCCGGGGGCCTCTCCAAGGCGGGGGGGAATGAGCAGCAGCCTGGGGATGAATGAGGCTCTGTCCTCATCCCGCCAGCTCCCAAACCACCCCCAAAAAAAATCCCAAAAAATCCCTAAAAAACCCCAAAAACTCAAAAGGCACAACCCCGCCCACCCCTCAACCCCAAATCTTCGGGGTGGGGCGGGAAGGGGGCGATTCCCCCCACCCCCCCGTGCTTACCTGGGGGGCAGGGCAGGGCAGGGCAGGTCCGGGCGCCGCCCGTGCCGGCGTAACCAATGTGCAGACTACTGTACATCCCTGCCCACCTGAACAGGTAGTCTGAACACTGGGAACGCCGGCCCGGCTCTCTCCCCCTGCCCTCGGGGGGTGCTTTTTGTGTGTCCTCGTGTCCCGGCTTTTGTCTCCTGTTTGACGTGGCAGAGCCGGCACCACCGAAATCCCCGCCTGGAAAAAGCTCTGTGGGGGTTTTTTTTTTTCGGGTTTTTTTTTTTTGCAGGAAATCGTGTGGGGGGAGGTGGGGGGCCGGCTCCGGGTTCGTGGCCTCTCCACAAAGGCCACAACGTCACTTTTTTTTTTTTTTTTTTTTTTTTTTTTTTGGGACCATCTGGAGACCAAAAAAAAAAAAAAAAAAAAAGCGGAGCTGGAGCTTTGCTCTCTAAACAATTCCAGATGTTGCCTCTGGCTCCTTCCAGCCGCATTCCTGGGAGCAGGGTGGGCTCCAGGGGGGGGGTCCAGCTCCATCCCGAGGCACCAAACCCCCAAACCAGCCCTGGGAGAGGCAGAGGGGCCTCCCAGAGTGATCCCCCCCACAGGGATGAGCTGGGGGGTCTCCCATGGAAGCTTTTCCAGTTTGGGGTCTGCAGCTCCCCCTGCTCGGCCCTCCGGGCTCATCCCTGCTGCCCTGTCCTTCCCCTTTCCCCAGGAGAAGGAGAAGAAGTACATGCTGCCCCTGGATAACCTGAAAATCAGGGATGTGGAGAAGGGCTTCATGTCCAACAAACACGTCTTCGCCATCTTCAACACCGAGCAGAGGTGCTGGATCCTGCCACGGTGTTTGCGGGGTTTTCCCTTCCCTTGGGCGTGGCCCCTGCAGCCCCCAGCCCTGCAGCCCCCAGCCCTGCAGCCCCCAGCCCTGCAGCCCCCAGCCCTACTCCCACCTCCTCCTGGAGGTTTGGGATCCTGCAGAGGAAGGGGAATCCTGCAGAGGAAGGTTTCACACCCGGACCCTGCAGGGATTTTTGGGGCTGGGAGGCTCCCCCTGAGGCCAGCCCTGCTCCCCCTCCCCGGCAGGAACGTGTACAAGGATCTCCGTCAGATCGAGCTGGCCTGCGACTCCCAGGAGGACGTGGACAGCTGGAAAGCCTCGTTCCTGCGGGCAGGGGTCTATCCCGAGAAAGATCAGGTACCTCAACTCCCAGCCCATCTCCCAGTGAGCTGGGAGCAGCCTGGGGGGCCCTGGAGAGGGTGAAACACCCCGGGGTGCTGCTGCTGGGTGGGTCTGAGTCCTTCCCAGTCACCCCAGGGTGGGTCTGAGTCCTTCCCCATCACCCCAGGGTGGATCTGGGTCCTTCCCAGTCACCCCAGGGTGGATCTGAGTCCTTCCCAGTCACCCCAGGGTGGATCTGAGTCCTTCCCAATCACCCCAGGGTGGATCTGAGTCCTTCCCAGTCACCCCAGGGTGGATCTGAGTCCTTCCCCGTCACCCCAGGGTGGATCTGAGTCCTTCCCAGTCACCCCAGGGTGGATCTGAGTCCTTCCCCATCACCCCAGGGTGGATCTGAGTCCTTCCCCGTCACCCCAGGGTGGATCTGAGTCCTTCCCAGTCACCCCAGGGTGGATCTGAGTCCTTCCCCATCACCCCAGGGTGGATCTGGGTCCTTCCCAGTCACCCCAGGGTGGATCTGAGTCCTTCCCAGTCATCCCAGGGTGGATCTGAGTCCTTCCCAATCACCCCAGGGTGGATCTGAGTCCTTCCCAGTCACCCCAGGGTGGATCTGAGTCCTTCCCCATCACCCCAGGGTGGATCTGAGTCCTTCCCAGTCACCCCAGGGTGGATCTGAGTCCTTCCCAGTCACCCCAGAGTGGATCTGAGTCCTTCCCAGTCATCCCAGGGTGGATCTGAGTCCTTCCCAATCACCCCAGGGTGGATCTGAGTCCTTCCCAGTCACCCCAGGGTGGATCTGAGTCCTTCCCCATCACCCCAGGGTGGATCTGAGTCCTTCCCAATCACCCCAGGGTGGATCTGAGTCCTTCCCAGTCACCCCAGGGTGGATCTGAGTCCTTCCCAGTGACCCCAGGGTGGATCTGAGTCCTTCCCAGTCACCCCAGGGTGGATCTGAGTCCTTCCCAGTCACCCCAGAGTGGATCTGAGTCCTTCCCAGTCACCCCAGAGTGGATCTGAGTCCTTCCCAGTCACCCCAGGGTGCTGCTGGGTGGATCTGGGTCCTTCCAGGCTCTGGAAAACCCCCCAAGGACGGGCACTGGGTCCTTGCTGAGCCTGTGCTGAGTTCCCTCGCTGCTGTTGCAGACGGAGAGCGAGGACGGGGCGCAGGAGAACACCTTCTCCATGGACCCCCAGCTGGAGAGGCAGGTGGAGACCATCCGGAACCTCGTGGATTCCTACGTGGGGATCATCAACAAATCCATCCGGGACCTGATGCCAAAGACCATCATGCACCTCATGATCAACAATGTGAGAGGGGGAGAGGGGGGGAAAAGGGGATGGAAAAGGGGGAAAGGGATGGAAAAGGGGGTGGAGAGCAGGGAAAGGGGATGGAAAAGGGGATGGAGAGAGGGAAAAGGGGATGGAAAAGGGGATGGAGAGCAGGGAAAGGGGATGGAGAGAAGGAAAAGGGGATGGAAAAGGGGATGGAGAGAAGGAAAAGGGGATGGAGAGCAGGGAAAGGGGATGGAAAAGGGGATGGAGAGAAGGAAAAGGATGGAGAGCAGGGAAAGGGGATGGAAAAGGGGATAGAGAGAAGGAAAAGGGATGGAGAGCAGGGAAAGGGGATGGAGAGAAGGAAAAGGGATGGAGAGCAGGGAAAGGGGATGGAGAGCAGGGAAAAGGGGATGGAGAGAAGGAAAAGGGGATGGAGAGAAGGAAAAGGGGATGGAGAGAGGGAAAAGGGGATGGAGAGAGGGAAAAGGGGATGGAGAGAGGGAAAAGGGGATGGAGAGCAGGGAAAAGGGGATGGAGAGAGGGAAAAGGGGATGGAGAGAGGGAAAAGGGGATGGAGAGAGGGAAAAGGGGATGGAGAGAGGGAAAAGGGGATGGAGAGCAGGGAAAAGGGGATGGAGAGAGGGAAAAGGGGATGGAGAGAGGGAAAAGGGGATGGAGAGCAGGGAAAGGGGATGGAGAGCAGGAAAAGGGGGTGAAGAGCAGGGAGGTGACAGAGAACACAGGAGTTTTCTGCATTTGTATTTTGTGTATGCAAGGCTTTCGTGGATAAAAGGCTTTGTAATTAATTACCTGTGATCTTTGCCATGCTCATTAGGGAGCTATCCCACACAATAACAAACACGCACTTTCTAACTGAACCGTTAGAGAGCCCTTCATCCCTCACACTCAGCTATCGATATCAGATCCATATTCACATTTTAATAAACCAGGGTCCTGGGGAGGGTGGGGAGAAAACCACCTTCCCCAGAGGAACTCCAACACCACCACCAACCCCCCTTTGCAGACCAAGGATTTCATCCACTCGGAGCTGTTGGCTTTCCTGTACTCCTCGTCGGACCAGAGCAGCCTGATGGAGGAGTCGGCGGAGCAGGCGCAGCGCCGGGACGAGATGCTGCGCATGTACCACGCGCTGAAGGAGGCGCTGGGCATCATCGGCGACATCAGCACCAGCACCGTGTCCACGCCCGTGCCCCCGCCCGTGGATGACACCTGGCTGCAGCCTGCGGCGGGTCACAGGTGGGGGGGTTGTGAGGAGGGGGGGGTTTGGGGGGGTTGGTGTGGGGTTTGGGGTGTTCTGAGGGGGTTTGGGGTGTTTTACTGTGAGATTCGGGGTGTTCTGAGGGGGTATGTGGGGGTTGTTGTGGGGTTTGGGGTGTTCTGAGGGGGTTTGGGGGCGTTGGTGTGGGGTTTGGGGTGTTCTGAGGGGGTTTGGGGGCATTGGTGTGGGGTTTGGGGGTGTTCTGAGGGGGTTTGGGGGTGTTTTACTGCAAGATTCGGGGTGTTCTGAGGGGGTTTGGGGGGGTTGGTGTGGGGTTTGGGGTGTTCTGAGGGGGTTTGGGGGGGTTGGTGTGGGGTTTGGGGTGTTCTGAAGGGGTTTGGGGTGTTTTACTGTGAGATTCGGGGTGTTCTGAGGGGGTTTGGGGTGTTTTATTGTGAGATTTGGGGTGTTCTGTGAGGGTTTGGGGGGGTTATCATGGGGTTTGGGGTGTTGTGAGGGGGTTTGGGGGGTTTTACTGCAGGGTTTGGGGAGTTTGGGGTGTTCTGAGGGGTGTTTCCATGGCGGTTTGGGGTGTTCCTAGGAGGTTTGGGGTGTTCCCAGGGGTGCTGGAGGTGTTTGCAGATGGGTTTGGGGTGTTTTCCTGCGGGATTTGGGGAGTTTGGGGTGTTCTGAGGCGGTTTGGGGTGTTTCCAGAGGGGTTTGGGGTGTTCTGTGGGGGTTTGGGGTGTTCCCAGGGGTGCTGGAGGTGTTCTGAGACAGGTTTAGGGTGTTCCCAAGGGGTTCCCAGTAGGGTTGGGATCATTCCAGAGGGATGGAGGCTGTTTCCAATGAGATTTGGGATATTTTCAATGGGATTTTGGATATTTCCAGAGGGAGTTGAGGGTATTTTCAGCAGGACTGGGCTATCCCCAGGGCTTTGGGATGCTTCCAGAGGTGATATTTAAGGTTTTGAGGTGTTCCCAGTGGGATTCCCGTTACTCCCAGGAGGATTTATCCCATTCCCATGGATCCTGGGGTGTTCCCAGCAGGATTCCCGTTACTCCCAGAAGGATTTATCCCATTCCCATGGATCCTGGGGTGTTCCCAGTGTGATTCCCGTTACTCCCAGGAGGATTTATCCCATTCCCATGGATTCCGGGGTGTTCCCAGCGGGATTCCCGGGGTATCCCGCTTGGCTTCTCCCCATCCCCGGGATGCCTGATCCCAAATTCCCGTTCCTCCCGGCTCTGCAGCCCCCCTCCTCAGCGCCGGCCGCCCTCGGCCCTGCTGCCCCCGGGCCGCCCGCCGTCCCTGCGAGCCCCGGCCCCGGGGCCGCCGCCGCTGCTGCCGCTGCCCGCGGGGGGCGGCCCGGCCCCGCCCGCCTTCGCCGCGCCCCCGATCCCGTCCCGCCTGGGCCCCTTCGCCGCCGCCGCCGCCAGCGACCCCTTCGCGGCCCCGCCACAGATCCCCGCCCGGCCCGCCCGCATCCCGCCCGGGATCCCGCCCGGAGTGCCCAGGTGAGGAGCGGGGGGGATCCACCGGGGTCTCACCGGGATCCCCCCCGGGCTCTCAGCGACCCCGCCTCGTTCCCCCCCCGCAGGAGACCCCCGGCGGCCCCGAACCGCCCGACCATCATCCGCCCTGCCGAGCCCTCCCTGCTGGATTAACCCCGGAGCCGCCGCCTTGGGAACGGGGAAAAACAACGGGGAAAAAAAACAACGGGGGAAAAAAAAACCCACCCGGCCCCGAGCCCGCCCAGACCTCCCGGAGCCAGCCCGGCCCATCCCGGGGCCGATCCCGGGGCTGATCCCGGGGCCGATCCCGATCCCGGATCCCGGGGCCGGTCCCGGCCGGCGGCAGCTCCCGGGCTGGTCCCAGCAGCTGATCCTGGCAGCTCCCGGGGCCGTTCCCGGTTCCCTCCGTGCCCGGCTCGGTGGGGGTGGGGTGGGGAACATTGCACTTTGTCACAATTCCCGGCCTTCCTCCTCCTCCTCCTCCTCCTCCTCCTCCTCCTCCTCCTCCGCTCCTTCCCAGAGGTTTTCTGTTCAAATATTCCCTGGAAAAAGCCTCGGGACTCGGGGATTCCCCTCCCCCGCCGCGTCCCCGGGGCTCGGTTGTTGTTTTGGGGGTTTTTTTTTTTTTCGGTTTTTTTTTTTTTTTTTGGAGAATTTCGGGGTTTTTCGAGCTGGGGGAAAATACTGGAATTCCCAGAGGGATTCGCTGATAATTCCCGGTCAGGTCCCTGAGAAGCTCAGGAATTTCCCCCCTCTCGGGAATAACCCCGAGGAACGAAAAAAAAGAGGAGGAGGAGGAGGAGGAGGAAGCTGTGACCCCCTCGGCTCCGTTATCCCGGGAATCCTCGGAATTCCCGGAGCGAGGAGGAGGAGGAGGAGGAGGAGGAGGAAGAGGAGGGGGAAATTCGCTCTGGAAGCGGCTCCTCCCCTCCTTTTCCTCCCCTCGCCTTCCCCCGGTCCCGCTCCGCCGGCTCCGGCCGGGAGCCCCAGGTTGTAAATATTTTTACAGACTTGTATTAATTGTATAAAAAAAAAAAGGAGAGGAAAAAAAGAAAAAAAAAAAAAAAAAAAAAAAAAAAAAAAGGCAAACCAGGAAAAAAAAAAAAAAGAAAAAAAAGGAAAAAAAAGCAAAAAAAACAAAACCCTCCCGGCCCAGCAATAATGTGGATTTTTTCCAACCCCCCCCGGCCCCGGTGCCTTAACGACCCCCCGGCTCGGGGGGGCCAATTAATCCATTAACGAGCCGGGGGCGGTTCTTGGGGGGTCCCCCCGAAGTGCCTCCGCTCCGCGTCCCATTAATGAACTAAAAACCGGCAAAAAAAAAAAAAATTAAAAAAATCCGAATAAAGGGAAAAAAAAAAAAAAAAAAATCTGTGGAATTCTTGGGGAGGGGTTCGGCCTCGTTCTTGGGAGGGGGAATGGGGGATTTTGGGGTGGGGATTTCAGGGCGCGGCGTCCCCCAAGTCTCGCCTGTCCCGTTCTCATAATGGTTAAAAAAAAATCCCGAAGTTTAATTTATTGGCATGGGATTCATCCCTCAGACCTGCAACACCGGGATGTGGATCCGGAGGGCTGGAATTCACCCCCAAATCCCGGACGGGACCCACCCCAACGCCCCGTCTCTCCCCCTTCCGACCCCGCTCCGCGATCCGCGTGCAAAATCCGGGAATTCGGGAAAGTTTGGGATCAAAATTCCTGCGGGACCCGCGGCCGCCGCCATCGCCGCGCGGTGCCCTCAGGGAGGCCCCTCCAGGGGCTGCCCGCAGCGCCGCCTGAGGCGGGAGCTGACTCAGGGACCCCGCGGGACGGAGATCCCGGCGGCGGCTCCCGGCGAGTGATCCTCCCGGCGGCGGATGCCGGGGGCAGATCCCGGTGCCGATCCCGGTTCCGGATCCCGGTTCCGATCCCGGATCCGATCCCGGATCCCCGCCGCTGATCCCGGAGTTTTTCAGGCGCTGTCGGAGCCCCCCCGACGCGCGGGGTCCTCTCCCTTAACCCCCCCGAGCCCCCTGCGCTCATTGGCTGCTCCCTCCCCGCAGCCCTGAGCTCTGATTGGTCAGCCAGAGCCTGGGCCCGCCCCCTCCCCAGCCCCCGGTGCTCGCGGGCGCCGCCTGGTGGAGCCGGAGTCCCACAATGCACCGCGCGGGCTCCGGGGGGTTTGGGGGCAAATTTGGGGGATTTGGGGGCAGATTGGGGGCGGATTTGGGGGATTTGGGGGCAGATTTGGGGGATTTGGGGGCAGATTTGCAGGTCCAGGGAGGAAAACAGGGACGGATTTGGAGGTCTGGAGGCAGACCTGGGGAAGTCCAGGGCTGATTTGGGGCTGGGGGGCAGATTTGAGGCATTTCAAGGCAGGTTTGGGGGGTCTTGAGGTAGATTTTGGGCGCCTGGGACAGATTTTGGGGTCCAGGAGCAGAATTTGGGGTCCAGGAGCAGATCTGGGCATCCAGGGTCTCTTCTTCCCTCCCTTTCATGTGAAGATCACAACAATTTCAGCTGCCAGGCACAGAAATCTCTTCCCAGCCTGGAGGAGCCACATTTCCCCTCCGAGCCCGGAGCTTTGAGTGCAAAACAAAAAAAAAAAAACCCAAAAAAAACCCCAAAAACATTTTTTGCGCAATTTTACGCAAATCTCCGTTTCCTGAGGCCGAGCAGCCGCTTCCTTCCTGCGCCCCGAATCCCCGGGCCGGCACCCTCCGGCTCTTCCCGGCACATTCCAGCACATTCCGGCTCATCCCTCATTGCCGGGGGGCTCCCGGAGGAGGAGGAAGAGGAGGAGGAGGATGAGGTTGGAGTTCCTGCTCCTCGTGGCTGCGGCGTTTCCCTCGTGCTTGAGCCGGACAGACCACGATTCCGGCCGGGATTCCATCGAGGATTCCCCCCGGGATCCCCCCCGGGATTCCCCCCGGGATCCCGGCCCTTCCCCGCGGCTCCTCCCGCCTCCCTTGGTGCTCCAGCTCCCCCCGGAGCCGGGTCCCCCCCGGATCCGCTGCCTGGCCCCGCGACGCTTCCCCGGCAGCACCTTCGAGCTTCTCCAGGGAGTCCCGGGGATGCCGGTGCGGAGCTTTCCGGCCGCCCCCGAGCAGCACTGGGCCGACTTCTCCCTGCCCGGAGCCGCCCGGTGCTGGCGGTGCCGGTACCGGAGCCACAACGGCAGCGCCTGGCTGGAGTCGGAGCTGAGCCCCGGGATCGGGATCGGGAGCGACGGTGGGTGGGCCCGGGGGGAATCCCCTCCCCGCATCCCGGCGCTGCCCCGGAGCCAAATCCGGCGTTTTTCTCTGCAGATTTGGGTGATGCCGAGTGTCACCCCGGTGCCACGGGACCCCCACCCACGGCCGGGACCCTGCGGAACGGTACCGGTACCGCCCCGGTGCTGGATCCCGGCACTGGATCCCGGTGCCGGATCCCGGTGCCGGATCCCGGTGATCCCCCACCCTCTCTCCTTTCCAGATCCTTCCTGGCTCCTCCCGGTCTCGGTCGGTGTCGCCGTCCCGGGGCTGCTGCTGCTGCTGGGGGCTGCGGCCGTGGCCTGGCGAGGTGGGAGGGGGGCTCGGAACCGGGAATCCCGGGGGGCTCGGAACCGGGAATCCCGGGGGGCTCGGCACTCAGGGACCCCCACCCCGCCCTGCTGGGGTGACCTGGCTCCCGGTGCCACCGGTTCTGTTCCTCACAGGCCTCCGGCGGCGGCGTGGACGGAGCCACACGGTCCCGGCCCCGGTAAGGCCGGAGCCCCCCCGTGACCCCCAAATCCAACCCAGACCCCTCAGTCCCGCCCGTGTCCCCCCAAACCCCACACCCGTGTCCCCCCTGTCTCGGCAGAGCCTCCCCATGGCCCCCGCGCTGTCCCGGTGAGCGGCTCTGGCGGTCCCGGTTGTCCCCACGGATCGAGGCTGGCCCTGGCTCCGGTTACCGGGAGCCCTCCCGGAGGATCCCAGCCCTCCCTCCGGTGCTGCAAGCTCCCCACGGGACTCTCCGGTGCCAATAAAGGTGTTTGTCCCCAGCGCCACCGCATTGCCGTGATCCTGGGGCCGGTGTCAATCCCGGTGTCGGTGGCAGTTCCGAGTGCTGTGTCCCATTCCCGGTGTCCCGTTCCCATTCCCGGTGCCGGTACCGGTGCCCATTCCCAGTGTCCCGGTGTCCTGTTCTCATTCCCGGTGCCCATTCCCAGTGTCCCATTTCTATTCCCGGTGTCCCGTTCCCATTCCCGGTGCCGGTGCCCATTCCCTGTGTCCCGTTCCGGGGCCGGTGCCCATTCCCGGTGTTCCATTGTCCCGTTCCCGTTCCCGGTACCCTTTCCCAGTGCCCCGTTCCCGTTGTCCCGTTCCCATTCCCGGTACCCATTCCCAGTGTCCCGTTCCCCGTGTCCCATTCCCATTCCCGGCGCCCATTCCCAGTGCCCCGTTCCCGTTGTCCCGTTCCCATTCCCGGTGTCCCGTTCCCATTCCCGGTACCCATTCCCGGTGTCCCGTTCCCATTCCCATTCCCGATGTCCCGTTCCCGGTGCCTTCACGCCCGCCAGGGGGCGCACCTGCCCCGCCCGCGCCCGTGTAGGGGGCGTGGCCTCAGCAAGGGGGGGCGTGTCCATGACTGGGCGGGGCCCGGGTCGAGGGGCGGGTGTGGGCGGGGCCCCGGGTCGGGGGGCGGGGCCCCGGGTGGGCGGGGCGCGGCGCGGTCCAAGATGGCCGCGGTGTCGGTGTTCCCCGGCGTGCGGCTCCTCACGGTCGGGGACGCGAACGGGGAGATCCAGCGGCACCAGGAGCAGCAGCCGCTGCGCCTCGAGGTCCGCACCGGCCCCGACAGCGCCGCCATCGCCCTCTACGGCCGTGAGTGCGCCGGGGGGAGCCCGGGCGGGGCGGGGGGCCCGGCGGGGGAGGGGGATGAGGGGCTCTGAGGGGTCTGTGGGGATGGGGGAGGGGCCCTGAGGGGTCAGCGGGGCCGGGAGGGGCGGGAAGAGACCCTGAGGGCTCTGTGGGGGTGGGGGGCGTCACTGAGGAGCCGGGGGGGACCCGAGGGCTCTGTGGGGATGGGGGGCCCGGGGTTGAGGGGGGATCGGCGGGGTGGGAGCGCTCGGGGGCTCCGGGGGCGCGGGGCCTGCAGGGCTGAGGGGGTTTGGGGGCTCAGGGCCTGAGGGGGATTGGGCTGGGGGCGTCCCGAGATGGGTTTGGGGGGCACTTTCAATGTCCCTTCGCTTTGGGGGGCTCTGGGCACCGCCGGGCTCGGGGGTCCCGGAGCCCCCGGGCGTTTTCCGGAGGCTGCGGAAAGTTGATTCCCATCCGCACCCCCAGCCCCCGTCCCTTCTCACTTTTTGCCCGAAACGGCCCCGATTCCGTGACCTCCTCCGGGGGGCGGGGGGCTCCCGGTGGCACCCCCCGAATTCCCGGGGCGGCGGCGGCGGCGGCGGCGCCGAGTTCTCTTTGTCTCCGCGCAAGATTCCGGCTTTTCCCGTGCTTTTGGGGCATTTTTAAATTTTTTTTTTAATTTTTTTTTTTTTCCCTCCCCCCCCTAAACCCGGCGTCTCCTGCGCTTTGTGCTCCTCCGTGCCCGGCCGGGATCCCCGCGGTGTGAGGAGCAAGGGGAGGGGGAAAAGGCGACCCCCGGCCCCCTCCCCTCCGCGCTAACGGATCCCTTCATTAATCACCGGGAATAATTAATTAACGCCGCGGCGGCGGCTTTGACACCGATGCGTGTGGGGGAGGGAGGGAGGGAGGGGAAACTGAGGCACGGCGGCCGCTCCATCCCGGTGCCGGTTCTCTATTCCCGGCAACACCGGAGCTTCTTCCCCCCAACCGGAGCCTCCGGAAGCTGCTCCGGAGCCTCCTTTGTCTACCGGGGGGCTCCGGGGGGCTTTTGCCGGAACATCTGCCGGTTCTTTTTCATCGGCCACAAAGAGCCGGCGTGCCCGGGCTGCCGGCGTGCCCGGGGCTCGGTGCAGGTGTTCCCCGCTCCCTCCCGTAACTTCCCGCGCCGCGTGGCCGCTCCGCCGGCACCGGAGGAGGCTCCGGCAAGCCGCCGGATCCCGAAGGGAAAACCGGGATTTTATTTTTTTATTTATTTTTTTCGGGGAGAAGCGGCTGGGTTGGGTTTTCCGGCTGATGCCCGTTGGCGGCTCCCGGGGTGATTCCCGGGATGCTTCCCCCGGTCCCCGGGGCAGTTTCTGGCTCCCGCGGCGATCCCAGGCCCTCCATCCTTATCCCGTCCATCCCCGGCCCCGAAAATTCCCATTTCTGCTCGGAATTCTGGCTGCTCCCCCCCCTCCGGACCGTGCTTTAGGAGTCCTCCCCCGCTGTAATTAGAGGTTAATTAGGTTAATTGTGCTCCATCCCGCTCTGTTGGGGAGGGCTCGGGGCGGGGGCTCGGCCTCGTGCTCACCTCGCTTTTCTCTCTGTCCCCTCCCTTTTTTCCCTTTCATTCCACCCCGTCTTCCCGCCCCGTTTTCCCTCCCCACACCCTCCTCCGCCGGTTTCCCCGTCCCCGCTCCCGGTTTTTTTCCCCGCTCCCGGTTTTCCAGACGAGGATGTCTGCGTCTTCAAGTGCTCCGTGTCCCGCGAGACCGAGTGCAGCCGGGTGGGGAAGCAATCCTTCATCATCACCCTGGGCTGCAACAGCGTCCTGCTGCAGTTCGGGACCCCCAACGGTGCGAGCCCCCCTCCCCAGGAGCCCCCCGGGGTTCCTCTGGGACCCCCCCCAATAATTTCTTTTCCCCAAAATCCCTCCCCCCACCCCTCCCCAGATTTCTGCTCCTTTTACAACATCCTGAAGAACTGCCGGGGCCACAACACGGAGCGCTCGGTGTTCAGCGAGCGCACGGAGGAGTCCTCGGCCGTGCAGTACTTCCAGGTGGGGCTTCCCGGGGCTGGGGAGGGGATTCCCGGGGCTGGAGGGGAGAATTCCCAATCTTGGAGGGGGATTCCTGGTGCTGGGGATGGGATTCTTGGTGTTGGGGATGGGATTCTTGGTGCTGGGGATGGGATTCTCGGTGTTTGAGGTCGAATTCCCAGTGCTGGGGGGAGAATTCGCAGTGCTTGGGGGGGAAATCCTGGTGCTTGGGGGGGAAATCCTGGTGCTTGGGGTGAATTCTCGGTGCTGGGGGTGGGATTCTGGGGGCTGGGGAGGGGATTCCCGGGGCTGGAGGGAGAATTCCCAGTGTTGGAGAGGGATTCCTGGTGCTGGGGATGGGATTCTTGGTGTTGGGGATGGGATTCTCGGTGTTTGAGGTCGAATTCCTGGTGCTGGGGGGAGAATTCGCAGTGCTGGGGGAGAAATCCTGGTGCTGGGGGTGAATTCTCAGTGCTGGGGGTGGGATTCTGGGGGCTGGGGAGGGGATTCCCGGGGCTGGAGGGAGAATTCCCAGTGTTGGAGAGGGATTCCTGGTGCTGGGGATGGGATTCTTGGTGTTGGGGATGGGATTCTCGGTGTTTGAAGTCAAATTTCCTGGTGCTGGGGGGAGAATTCGCAGTGCTGGGGGGGAAATTCTGGTGCTTGGGGTGAATTCTCGGTGCTGGGGGTGGGATTCTGGGGGCTGGGGAGGGGATTCCCGGGGCTGGGGGGAAAATTCCCAATGTTGGGGGGGGATTCCCGGTGTTGGGGATGGGATTCTCGGTGTTTGAGGTCGAATTCCTGGTGCTGGGGGGTGGAATTCCCGGTGCTGGGGGGGAAATCCTGGTGCTGGGGGTGAATTCTCGGTGCTGGGGGTGGGATTCTGGGGGCTGGGGAGGGGATTCCGGGGCTGGAGGGAGAATTCCCAATGTTGGAGAGGGATTCCTGGTGCTGGGGATGGGATTCTTGGTATTGGGGATGGGATTCTCGGTGTTTGAGGTCAAATTTCCCGGTGCTCGGGGTGGAATTCCCGGTGTTGGGGACGGGATTCTCGGTGCTCAGGGTGGATTCCCAGTGTTTGGGGTGGAATTCCCAGTGCTGTGAGGGAGAATTCCCAGTGCTGTGGGGGGAAATCCTGGTGCTCGGGGTGGACTCGCAATGTTTGAGGTCAAATTCCCGGTGCTGGGGATGGGATTCCCGGTGTTCGGGGTGGAATCCCTGATGCTGGAGAGAGAATTCCTGATGTTGGGGTGGGACTTCCAGTGCTGAGGGTGGAATTCCCGGTGCTGGGGGGTGGAATTCCCGGTGTGGGGCTGGGACTCCCAGTGCTGGGGTGGAATTCTCAGTGCTTCGGGGGAAATCCTGGTGCTGGGGGATGGAATTCCCAGTGTGGGGAGTGGATTCCCGGTGCTCGGGGTCGAATTCCCAGTGCTGGGGGTGGGATTCCCAGTGTGGGGCTGGGACTCCCCGTGCTGGGGAGGTGATTCCGGGTGTGGGGAGTGTCCTCCCGGCGTGACCGCGTGTCCGTGTGTCCGTGTGTCCGGCAGTTCTACGGGTACCTGTCCCAGCAGCAGAACATGATGCAGGATTACGTGCGCACGGGGACGTACCAGCGCGCCATCCTGCAGAACCACAGCGACTTCAAGGACAAGGTCTGGGGGGGGTTCAGATCATTTTGGGGGGGATCTGGCTCGGTTTTTGTCGAGATTGGTTTGGTTTGAAAGCGGGGGAAGCCTGGGTTGGGTTTTGGTGGGGGGTCTGGTGGAGGTTTGGGGGCAGCCGGCTGCGGTTTTGGGGAGATTCGGTCGGGGTTTGGGGAGGGAATCTGACTGGGATTTGGGGACAGGATCTGGCTGGGATCGAACGGGGGATTGAACAGGGGATCAAACAGGATCAAATCAGGGATCCAACAGGG